>UESW01001487.1:179665-343358 GCA_900491605.1 Calamus simplicifolius
GAGGTAAAAAGTATTTTATAATATTTATTGATGATTCAACTAGATACTATTATGTGTATCTACTAAAGTCTAAAGATGAGACTTTAGAAATGTTTAAATGTTATAAGAATGAAGTTGAAAATTAACTTGGAAAAAGATTAAGGCCATAAGGAGTGATAGAGGTGGTGAATACGATGCACCTTTTGACGAATTCTGTCAAGAGCATGGCATTATTTATCAAACTACTGCTCCTTATTTGCCTTAATCTAACGGAATTATGGAATGTAAAAATCACACATTAAAAAAATGATGAATGCTATGTTGATAAATTCAGGTACACCACAGAATTTATGGGAAGAAGTAATTCTCTCACAAATCATATTCTTAATAAGATACATCTTAAGAAGAAGAAAGTTACTCCATATGAGTTATGGAAAGGAAAGAAGCCTTCTTACAATTACTTAAGAGTGGGGGTGTCTAGCTAAAGTAGTTATTTCGGATCCCAAAAAGGTAAAAATAGGACCTAAAACTGTTGATTGTATATTTATCGGTTATGCACATAATAGCAGTGCATATCGCTTTCTTGTGTATAAATCAGATATAACTGATATACAGAAAAATACAATCATGGAATCAAGGAATGCAACATTCTTTGAAGATATATTTCAAGCAAAAGGAAATTAGAAATAAGTTCAAATAAAAGGACTTAAGATAATACTGCTAGTAGTAGTCATCAGGAAGAATATCCTGAAGATGAACTCAGACACAGTAAGAAACCAAAAGTTACAAAGTCCTTTGGTCCTGATTATATAACTTATATGTTACAAAATGAACCTCAGACATTCAAGGAGGCAATGTCTAATCCAGAAGCACCCTTTTGGAAAGAAGCTGTTAATAGTGAAATTGAGTCCATCATGCATAATCATACCTAGGAGTTGGTAGACTTACCATCTGCTATGAAACTTCTACGGTGCAAGTGAATTTTTAAGAAAAAACTAAAGGCTAATGGATCAATTGACAAGTATAAAGCCAGATTAGTGGCTAAGGACTTCAAACAAAAAGAAGGTATAACTTCTTTGATACCTATTCACTAGTAAGTAGAATAACATCTATAAGAATGTTAATCGCTTTTGCAACTATTAACAATCTTGAAATTCATCAAATGGATGTTAAAACTGCTTTTCTGAATGGTGAATTAGATGAAGAAATATACACGGAACAACCTAAGGGATTTATTATTTCAGGACAAGAAAAGAAGGTGTGTAGACTTGTTAAATCCTTATATGGATTAAAGCAAACACCTAAACAATGGCATATAAAATTTGATAATGTAATGTTATCAAATGGATTCAAAATAAATGAATGTGACAAATGTATATATGCCAAAACCCTACCTGAAGGGTATATGATAATCTACTTATATGTAGATGATCTGTTAATCATTGGTAGTAATAATAAAATGATTAAACAGACAAAGAAAATATTGATCAAATATTTTGACATGAAAAATATGGGTGTTGCAGATGTTATACTAGGGATTCGAATCACTAAAACATCTGAAGAAATAATATTATCTCAATCTCATTATATTAAGAAAATATTAAATCAGTTTAAAAAGTATGATACTAGCCCGGTGAAAACACATGTAGATGTTAATCTATATTTGGCTAAGTATACTGGAGAACCCATATCTCAATTGGAATACTCATGTATAATTGGCAGTTTAAAGTATGTTATAAATTGCACTCGTCTGGACATAGCATATGCTGTCAATAAGTTGAGTAGATTCACAAGTAATCCAGGTCCAAATCATTGGACAACTCTAATAAGGGTATTAAGATATCTGCGATATACCCTAAGTTATGGATTACATTATTCAAGATATTCAGCTGTACTAGAAGGATACAGTGATGCAAATTAGATATCTAACACAGAAGATATAAAATCCACAAGTGGATATGTATTCACCTTAGAAGGAGGTGCTGTGTTATGGAAATCTTCTAAATAAACATGTATAGCTCGATCTACTATGGAATCTAAGTTTATTGCCTTAGAAAATGCTGCTGAAGAAGCAGAATGGCTTCAAAACCATTTAGAAGATATTCCATGTTGGCCAAAGCCTATGTCTGCAATATGCATACATTGTGATAGTCAATCGCCAATTTGCATAGCACATAATAAGATATATAATAGTAAGTCTAGATATATACGTCGCAGATATAATACCATTAAGCAATTACTTGAAATTGATGTAATTGCTATTGACTATATTCAGTCAAAGAAAACCTAGCGGATCCATTAACAAATGGGTTACCAAGAGATCAAGTAAACTGTTTATCGAGGGGAATGTGTTTAAAACCTATAACTGAAAAATCGGATACCCAACCTAGCTGATGGGAGATCCCAAGATCTAGGTTCAAAAGGGACAAAAATTATGAAGAGACTTGAAAGCACTAAGGATGTCCAATCCTACTCATTCCTATGATAATTGGTGTTACCTGCTAAAGGTACTAGGATAAGCATTGCTTTTAATGATTCTTATGACACGAACATTTATGTGGAGTATGGCAGGATACTCTTAATAAGAATCACCTATGTGAGTGTGAACTGGGCCAATTCTATGAGAATTTTAAGGTTTAATTCTCTGAAGCATTCATAAGACCAGGAGTTGTTCGGGGCCAAAATGAACACAACCATAAGAACCAAAAGAATGTTAGGGAAGAAGTTGCGTAATTATTATTGTCTTAGTTTACACAAAACGTTGAAAGGTTCAAGACATCATGTTCACCTTTTAGTAAGTAAACTCTATAACAACTCACTAATGAAGGTTCAAAGCCACAAGCTACCTATCCCGATACAACTTCATCCCATTATACTTTCTTTAGTGTCTGCATATTCATTTGCATTAAAATCCTTTTATGTGGGGGTTTGTCTTTGCTGATCTTTGATCTAAGTTTAATTTCATTCATGTGGGGGATTGTTGGGTAAATAGGCTAATAGGCCTAAATACCCTAATGGGCCTTGAAAGCCCATCACCTCCCTTTAGTGTGTGAATAAGAAATTGTGAGGACATTTAGTCCTACATTGGAAAAACAAGAAAGGAAGGTTACTTATATGGAAACCTCTTCCTTGAAGCTTAAGTTCCTTAAGCTCACAATAAGTGGAGAGCTTGAGGGCGCCCAAGCACGCGCACGCATGTGTGCGAAGGGCGCAATGAGCGCTTTATAGGCACACTTTGCACTTGACCTTAATCATTGGATCAGGATCAGAACTGATCATTGATCGATCGTATGAAGGGTCGAGATGCGGTGATCAAATCACTATTGCGATCGCGATCCAACGGCTCACACCCATCGATAGACCGGTCAACAGGACCGTTGGTGATAAAGCGCTCTTTCGATCCTACGGTTGGTGATAAGGCATCTGTTCGATCGTACGGTTAGAGATAAGGCGTCGCTCCAATCAAGCCGTTGTGAACAGAGATCTTGAAAAGATGTATCATAGTCGTTTTATGACTTATCCGATCATGAAATTGGCTTATCTGATCGGATAAACGACCTTTCAGATCATGAAAAGGCTTGTCCGATCACTTGATCTAAAGATCACGATGTTTAATGGGCATATCAAGGGTGATAAACACTTAACCCTCACATCCTTTGATATATTATAAAATGCAATGCCACTCTTATGGTACGACTCTCGATGCAGTAAAATATTTTCATATTTCAAATACTGCTAAGATATTTGTGCAGTTGTCTATTTTTAATTTCATAAGCCCCAAGGTCCTTGCGTTGCAAATACGGGATTTGTACAAAGAGTTGGCATAATCGTGACGAAGAGCGATCATCATCATGACTTTTCTTCTAAACCGCCCTCCCTCTTTCAAAAGAAGCGACTCCGAACTCCGAAGGCAATGATACTACCCGTCACGGTCACATCAAACTAAAACATTGCAAGGCTTAATGGGCTCAAAAGTCCAAGACAAGCACATTGTTCGTCGAAAGTCCTGATTAGAGAGACAGAGAGTCATTGCTATTGCTCCAAAGGTCTAATGCTCCAGCTAACAGCGCCCTTTGTCAGAATAATGTATATATATATATATACATATATAAATTATAAAATGCAATGCCACTCTTATGATACGACTCTCGATGCAGTAAAATATTTTATATTTTAAATAGTGCTAAGATATTTGTGCAATTGTTTATTTTTAATTTTATAAGCTCCAAGATTCTTGCATTGCAAATACGGGATTTATACATAGAGCTAGCATAATCGTGATAAAGAACGTTCATCATCATAACTTTTCTTCTAAACCGCTCACTCTCTTTCAAAAGAAGCGACTTCGAACTCCGAAGGCAATGACATTATCTATCATGGTCACATTAAATTAAAATGTTGTAAGGCTTAATGGACTCTAAAGTCCAAGATAAGCACATTGTTCGTCGGAAGTCCTGATCAGAGAGACAAAGAATCATTGCTATTGCTCCAAAAGGTCTAACGCTTCAGCTAGCAACGTTCTTTACCGGAATAATGTATATATATATATATATATATATATATATATAAAAAATGCAATACCACTTTTATGGTGCGACTCTTGATATAGTAAATATTTTTATATTTTAAATATTATTAAAATATTATGTACTTGTCCATTTTTAATTTTATAAGCCCTCTGGTCTTTGGGCTGCAAATAGGAGGTTTGGATAGAGAGCTGACATAATCGTGACAAAGAGAGATCATCACCGTGACTTTTCTTCTAAACCGCCCTCCCTCTTTCAAAAGCAGCGCCTTTTGTCAGAAGGCCCCGATATCCACATAACCCCTCCCCCTCCTAACACCCCTCCTCCAGAGTCCAGACCAAACCCACCATGGCCTCTGCCGACGGGCAAAAGCCCCTGCATACCCCCGAGATGAGGATGAGGAGGCCTTCTTGTACGCCTTTCAGCTCACTTCCTTCTCAGTCCTCCCCATGACCCTGAAAGCCGCCATCGAGCTTGACCTCCTCGAGATCATGGCCTGGGCCGGCCCCGGTGCCGAGCTATCCTCTGCTGAGATCGCTGCCCACCTCCCCACCTCCAACCCCCAGGCCCCCGTCATGCTCGACCGCATCCTCCGCCTCCTCGCCAGCTACTCCATCCTCACCTGCTCCCTCTCCGACGACCCCGACGGCCGCCCCCCCGCCGCTACGGGCTCGCCTCCGTCGCCAAGTTCCTCACCAGGAACCGAGACGGCGTCTCCATCGCCGCCCTTTCCCTCATGAACCATGATAAGGTCCTCATGGAGAGCTGGTATGATTTCCAACCACAAAAGCAGTCAGTCATTCCACAGTTATTCCAGGAATAAGTTTATTATTCCTGGTTTATTCCTCCGTTTTTTCTTGGTGGCAGGTACTACCTGAAAGATGCGGTGCTGGAAGGGGGAATACCGTTCAACAAGGCCTACGGGATGACGGCGTTCGAGTACCACGGCAAGGACCCGAGGTTCAACAAGGTGTTCAACGAGGGCATGTCGAACCATTCGACGATTATAATGAAGAAGATCTTGGAGAATTACAAGGGTTTTGAGGGGCTAGGAGCGCTCGTGGACGTAGGAGGCGGCACAGGAGCTACGCTCGGGATGATCACGGCGAAGTACCCTGGTATTAGAGGGATTACCTTCGACTTGCCCCATGTGATCTCTGAAGCTCCAGCTATTCCAGGTGCGTTAATTATTCTCACTCTGATGGTTAGTCGCTTATTTGGACCTGTTGGTCTGGAATACCGTGATGAATATTAAATCGTGGAATGGGCTGGGTGCAGGAGTGGAGCACGTGGGAGGTGACATGTTTGAGACCGTGCCAAGTGCGGATGCCATCTTTATGAAGGTGAGTTTTGTCGTCTTTTTTTTATTGGATGGTGAGACTTGGAACGAAGGATGGCGGAATGGACGACAAGATTTGATAATCTCACTCAACAGTTAGCGACACCTGTGACTATTGGTCTGGCTTGGTGTTGCAATTAATTTTTCATCCTACTCGTGAATCCAACCTGTCATCCATCGATTTTTAAATGGGTTTGGGTTTAGTATAAATAATTTCGCAGCATAAAAGATTAATTCATCTATGTATGTTATTAAGCAATCAGATTCAGGTCGGACCCTTTTCATTGGAATTGGTCGTTTAACATGCTTAACCTGTTAAAAATCTACTTAATATGATTTGTTCACAAATTTAACCAGATTTGACTAGCTTAGTAAATGAATTATGAGAATTATATTGAATTAGGTAATTTAATAAATAGCTTGAATTTAGATATGAATTGTTGACACATTTAGTAAACGATAGCTGCCTTTACATAGGACTCATGCCAATGCCTTGTGCTAAGCTTGCATCTGTGACTGTGCCGTGCATTGCACTAAATCTTTTAAGTTGAATACAACTTTGAGTTCTGACTTTTATATATATATATATATATTCAAATCAATCTTTTAAAATTCGTTCAAATTTTTTCAGCCATCTATATCATTTTTTTAATTTTTTTTATTTATAGTATGATACAAAAAGTATATGAAGGCAAATTTTATGATATTTTTAATGTTTTATGGGTAGTGTTATAAACAATCTTTAGCTCGAAGGGCCTATGTAAGAGCATAGAGACGTAAATATGGTTATATAATGGAATTAGAGGGTTGAGATTGAAGCATTATTTTTTTTTGAAAAAAATAAAAAATATAATAGCTGAAGTCTGGCTTTCTAGAAAGACTCACAAAGATAGAAATTTTACCTCTTTTTTTATAATTAATGTAGTAAAATTCAATATTTTAAGATTATATAAAAATGTAATATTATAATTATACATTATAATTTAATAATATTATAACATAATTTAATATTAAAATATTTCATCATGATGTAATATTATAATAAAAAACATTGTAGTTTAATTATGAATGCCTGAGAATCTTTAATGGATAAGGATAATCAGTGATAGATCCTACATCGTCCGGTTGCTGTAACATGGGTTCAAAGCAAAATTTACAAATGAGATGAGATATAATATTGTGGGTTAGCTAATTGGAAATAGTGTTGTATTAATGGATTGGTGAAGTAGCAATTACAACATATTAAGATATAATGTTGTGAGTTAGCTAGTTAGAAATGATGTTATGAGATATAAGACAGATGCCCATTGCTGCAATAATATGATGGGGAAGAATAAAATTATAGGATATTTTAAGGAGCATTGCTATTTAGTTTTCCTTTCATACAAGATGATTGGTGAAGTCTCTCTTTGTTGACACTGTTGAAAAATATTTTATTTTTTACAAATATTCTTCCAAGAAATTACTAAAAAAATTAATTTAAAAATTTAAATACATAAAGAAATTAAAATAAAAAGAATATAAGAATCAAACATGTAGAACCGAGGTGTGTTAGACATTATTCTAAGAATTAGTTTTTTTTCTAAAAATTGCTAGTTTTTTCATTATAATTTATGCTCTTGTTTAAATATATTTTTTTTAAAAAAATAATTAGTGATTTATGTTCATTATCTTGTCTTTAAATTTTTTTACAGATGTCCATTTTTTTTTTTTTTTTCTATGGTGAAGCATTTGAAAATAAGTGGCTGCTTCATTCTGCTAAGAACATAGCTAGTAGAAGCAATGTTTTAAAATATGCCTAGGAAGCACTGTTAACTCCAAATAATGGCTCATGGCTGTAATTGATACGTGTAATATATAGATATGGATCTGATGCAAGTCTGATATGATAAAGAAATATTTCATTTTTTTTATATAATTAAAATGGGATCTAGATACTCCAGGGATATGCATGAATACTTTCAGATTTGCATCCAGATACTTCCAAAATGCTCTAGGCATACATCTTGGATTTGTCATTGCATGAGCCTATATAAGAGCGACTGCATTTGTGGTGTGGTAGTACAATAATAACTGGGCTGCATATATGCAACGACATAATGCTAATCTTCTTGCGTATATATCCAAAAGGTGCTAAGCAAACCTATTGTCTCAAAAGAAGTGCTTTTAAGACCCATGTGTAGCCTAATGTCATAGACTAGTTGCCTATAAGGTATGCAATTATTGGCGCAGATTGTGGCTGCCTAATTGATAAGATTGAGTCTAGAGTTATACTCTATGTTCTTAAGACAATTTCGTCCCGCAATGGTGCTTACGATCTGTATAACAATTGTCTTTCAGAATACAACAATCTTTTTTTTAATGAAAGCAGTACTATAATTCATTAAAAATATCGAACCAAGAATGCGTCTCTCTTTTTAATGCACTATAGCTATATTTCTCTAAGGAGAGTATGCAAATGCCTAAGAAAGGAAAGAATTAGGGGGGCGTTTGGTGCATCGCCAGGTAATCCTGAATGGTAATGTGGATTACCTACAAGATAGATTACACTGGATAATTGCCAGTAATGCTGATTACTGTGTTTGGTATGCACAGGTAATCTTACAGTAATATTGATTACTGTGTTTGGTATGACAAACAGATTACGAGTCATATAGCATCAAATCCCCAAAATACCCCTAAATCAAATCTATTAAAAATTTATATATATACTATAAGTTTAGGTATAAAAGTGGATAGTTACAATCATATTTTTATTTACAATCCCTGGATGCATGCACCGGATTTGGTAAAAAAAGAAAAAAAAAGACGTTAAGGGCCTGGTTGTTAGTTTATCTGAGCTTTTTTTTTTTTTTTTTTCTGTTGGAAGAAGTTACAGCAAGCCATTAATGAGATCTTAATCAGCATCAGTTAACGCATGGTATTAAAACATATACTATTAATAGTATTATATATATTATGCACCAGCCTCTTTCGTTTATAAAAAAAGAAACTGAAAAAAAAAAAAAAAAAAACGGCTGTAACAAAAAAAATTGATAAAAAAAAGTAGCCTCTTCCGTTAGTAGCAAAACAAAAGAAACTGATAACAGCTACTTAAAAAAAAGAAACGGATAGAGAAAGAAAAAGAACAACTAATATAAAGTTTATTTATCATATAAATATGAGCATTATCTGTTATTTATCCTTTTAAAATAAGATAACATGAGCCTTTTCTTGGCTTTTTGGGAAAGGATAATTTTGAAATATTGTTACATACAAACAATCGTTCCATGCCTATTTGAATAAAAGGATGATAATTTACCTTTGAAATCGATCGGATTTGTTGGCGTCTCTACCTTTCCTCTTTCCTTTGCTCATGGCTCTCTTTTATTCTCTTTCGTTATTTATCTCATTTAAAAGGAAGATGAGGGGACAGGGATAATTTTGTCAAAAAAAAAGTTTATCAGTCCGGTAATCTGGATAGACACCTTCCCCTGAGGTAATCTGGATTACCTCTCATGAGGTAATCCAGATTACGTTGCAAGATAGATTATCCAAAAAATGTATACCAAACGCAGCTATCCGGTGGGCCCAGTTTAAATTACCGGTAATCTGGATGGATTACCAGCTCCAAACGCAACCTAGATTGAATTTGGATTTAATTTGAAATTAATGAAATGCAAGGGTCTAAGGTCCTATTTATAGGTTTTAGGTGCTTTTTGGATACATCCATTCGGGTTTAATCCAATTTAAATTGGTTAATCGGATTTGATCAAAGGAAGCCTTTGATACACCGATTCACCTCGTGATCTGATGATCAGTCGATCAGATAAGCCAATTCACGTTATGATATGTCGTTTTACCATCGTGATCTGATGATCACATTATCAGATAGGTAGTTGCACAGTTTTGATATGTCGTTTCAAGATCGAAATGTTGACTTATCACAATGGTTTAATCGGAGTGATGCTTATCCCGGATGGGCGTCTATCACCAACGGTCTATTAGCTGTCAACAGTTGATCGGTCAGCCGATCATGTGTGCCATTGGATCGACACTATTGGGATCGCGATCGTGATTTATCACCGTGTCTCAGTGCTCGATCTTGATCCTTCATCCGGTCGATCAACGATCAGTCTGATCCTGATCCGATGATCAACGGTCAATTGATCTTAGCCCCTTATCTTAATCCTATCAGTCTCCATCGTCGGATCCTAATGATTAAGAAAAAATTTAAAGCCCCTCAAGCTTCTCGCGATGAGTCGTATCATGTGAAGTGCAAAGTGCGCCTACAAAGTGTCTATTGCACCCTTCATACACGTGTGTGCGTGGGGGTGATAAGGAAAATATTTTCATATAAGTGAACCTTCTTTTCTTAAATTTTTTGATGTGGAACTAAATATCTTCTCAATTTCTCATTCACACATATAAGGAGGTAATGGGCCTTTCAAGGCCCATTAGGGTATTCAAGACCTTTTGGCCCATTACCCAATAATCCCCCATATGAATGAAAATTAGTCTTACATCAAAGATCATCAAAAGTCAGCAAAGGCGATCCCCCACATAAAAGGATTTTAATGCAAATGAACAGATACTAAAGAGAGTATAGTGAGATGAAGTTGTATTAGGATAGGTAGCTTGTGGCTTTGAACCTTCCTTAGTGAGTTGTTATCGAGTTTACTTGCTAAAAAGTGAACATGATGTCTTAAATTTTTCAGCATTTTGTGTAAACCAAAACAATAACAATCATACAACTTCTTCCCGAGCATTCTTTTGGTTCTCATGGTTGTATTAATTTTGGCCCCGAACATCTCCTGGTTTCATGAGTGCTATAGAGAATTTAAACCTTAAAATTCTCATAGAATTGGCTCAGTTCACACTCACATAGGTGATTCTTATTAAGAGTATCCTGCTATACCCCACATGGTTTTCATGTCATAAGAATCATTAAAAGCAATGCTTATCCTAGTATCTTTAGCAGGTAGCATCAATTATCATAGGAATGAGTAGGATTGGACATCCCTAGTGCTATGCAAGTCTCTTCATAATTTTTGTCCCTTTTGAACCTAGATCTTGGGATCTCCAATCAGCTAGGTTGGGTATCCACTATGAAGATTTTTCAGTTATAGGTTTTAAACCTATTCCCCTCGATAAACAGTTTACTTGATCTCTTGGTAACCCCTTTGTTAATGGATCCGCTAGGTTTTTCTTTGATTGAATATAGTTAATAGAAATTACACCAATTTCAAGCAACTGCTTAATGGTATTATGTCTATGATGTATATGTCTAGACTAACTATTATACATCTTATTCTGTGCTCTGCAAATTGCTGATTGACTATCACAATGTATGCATATTGCAGACATAGGCTTTGGCCAACATGGAATATCTTCTAAAAGATTTCAAAGCCATTTTGCTTTTTCAGCAGCCTTTTCTAAAGCAATAAACTTAGATTCCATAGTGGATCGAGCTATACATGTTGCTTAGAAGATTTTCATGACACAACATCCTCCTAAGGCGAATACATATCCACTTGTGGATTTTGTATCTTCTGTGTTAGATATCTAATTTGCATCATTGTATCCTTTTAGTACATCTGAATATCTTAAATAATATAATTTATAACTTAGGGTATATCGTAGATATCTTAATACCCTTATTAGAGTTGTCCAATGACTTGGACCTGGATTACTAGTGAATCTGCTCAACTTATTGATAGCATATGCTATGTCAGGACGAGTGCAATTCATGACATACATTAAACTGCCAATTATACGTGAATATTCAATTGAGATATGGGTTCTCTAGTAAACTTATCCAAATGTAGATTAACATCTACATGTATTTTCATCGAACTAGTATCATACTTTTTAAACTTATTTAATATTTTTTTAATATAATGAGATTGAGATAATATTATTTCTTCATATGTTCTAGTGATTCGAATCCCTAGTATAACATCTGCAACATCCATATTTTTCATGTCAAAATGTTTGATCAACATTTTCTTTGTTTGTTTAATCATTTCAGTATTACTAACAATGATTAACATGTCATCTACATATAAGCAGATTATCACATACTCTTCAGGCAGGGTTTTGGCATATATATACATTTGTCGCATTCATTTATTTTGAATCCATTTGATAACATGACATTATCAAATTTTATGTGCAATGTTTAGTATTTATTTTAATCCATATAAGGATTTAACAAGTCTACACACCTTTTCTTATCCAGAAACAATAAATCCCTCAGGCTGTTCCATATATATTTCTTCATCTAATTCACCATTTAAAAAAGTAATTTTAACATCCATTTGATAAATTTCAAGATTGTTAATGGCTGTAAAAGCGATTAACATTCTTATAGATGTTATTCTACTTACTGATGAATAGGTATCAAAGAAGTATATACTTTCTTTTTGTTTGAAGCCCTTAGCCACCAATCTGGCTTTATACTTGTCAATTGATCCATCAGCCTTTAGCTTTTTCTTAAAAATTCACTTGCGCCCTAGAGGTTTCAGATGGTAAGTCTACCAACTTTCAAGTATGATTGTGCAAGATGGACTTAATTTCACTATTAACATCTTCTTTCCAAAAGGTGCTTCTGGATTAGATATTACCTTTTTGAATGTCTGAGGTTCATCTTGTAACATATAAGTTACATAATCAGGACCAAAGGACTTTATAACTTTTGATCTCTTACTGCGTCTGGGTTCATCTTCAGGATATTTTTTCTGATGACTACTACTAGCAGTATTATCATAAGTTCTTTTATTTAAACTTATTTTTATTTTTATTTTGCTTGAAAATATATTTCAAAGAATGATGCATTCCTTGATTCCATGATTGTATTTTTGTATATCAGATATATCTGATTTATATACAAGAAAGCGATATGCACTACTATTATGTGCATAACCGATAAAAATACAATCAATAGTTTTAGGTCATATTTTGACTTTTTTGAGGTCCGAAATAGCTATTTTAGCTAGACACCCCCACACTCTTAAGTAATTGTAATAAGGCTTCTTTCCTTTCCATAACTCATAAGGAGTAACATCCTTCTTCTTAAGAGGTATCTTGTTAAGAATATGATTTTATGAGAGAATTGCTTCTTTCCATAAATTCTGTGGTGTACCAGAATTTATTAACATAGCATTCATCATTTCTTTTAATGAGCGATTTTTGCGTTACGCAATTCTATTAGATTGAGGTGAATAAGGAGTCGTTGTTTGATGAATAATGTTATACTCTTACAGAATTTGTCAAAAGATGCATCGTATTTTCCACTTCTATCACTTCTTATAGCCTTAATCTTTTTACCAAGTTGATTTTTAACTTCATTCTTATAACATTTAAACATTTCTAAAGCCTCATATTTAGACTTTAGTAGATACACATAGCAGTATCTAGTTGAATCATTAATAAATGTTATAAAATATTTTTACCTTTCAAGTTTGAACTGACTTTAAATCACATAGATCACTGTGAATTAAATCAAGTGGTTCAGTATTTCTTTCTACTGAAGGAAATGATGTTTTTGTTAACTTAGCTTCAACACACACTTCACACTTGTAATGTGGATCGATTTCATGATTAGGTAATAATTTAATTTCATTAATTTTTGTAATGAATTAAAATTACATGTCCTAATTATCATGCCATAAACAAGAAGAATCAATCATATAAGCAGAAGAAGAAGCTTTATTCATTTCAAGGTTTCTGTGTACAGTCATTACATTTACCTTAAATAATCCATTATTCAAGTAACCCCTTCCAATAAATCCCTCCCTTAGTGAGTACAAATTTGTCAGACTCAAATATCATCCTAAGCCATGTTTGCTTAGGAGGGAGCCTGATATAAGATTCTTCTGGATGTTAGGGACATGTAGCACATCATTTAGTAGAAGCTCTTTGTCAGATGTCATCTTCAAAACAATGCGGCCAAGTCCTATCTTGGATATAGCGAGTTACCTATGACAGATTTCTACCATTGATAGGAGTATATGATGAGAACATACTCTTATCAGAGTAGACATGTCTGGTAGCTCCAGTGTCGATGTACCACTCATTAGCTTTGTTAACCATGTTTGCTTCAAACACAATTGCTGACAGCATCATCTCGGATACTTCTTGGGATAGGGTTTCAGTAATGTGACATCTTCTTTTCTTTCTCCCTGAAACGACAGTCCTTGGATTTGTATCATTGCTTTCCACAGACAAAGCACTTTCCCTTGAACTTATATTTCTTTGGATTGCCCTTCTTTTGTTTAAAGCCTTCGTTTGGAAACTTGCATTTCTTCTTTCCTTCTATGAGGTTGGCCTTAGGTTCAGCAGGTTGTTCTCCTGTCTTCTTGTCTTGGCTTTTATTGTCTTCCTTGATCCTCAGGCGAACAATTAGATCTTCAAGTCCCATCTCTTTCGCTTATGCTTTAGGTAGTTCTTGAAGTCTTTTCATTATGGTGGTAGCTTCTCTATGATGGCAGCTACCTGGAATGACTCACTGAGAGATATTCTCTCTGCATGTATCTCATGCAGGATGATCTGGAGCTTTGGACTTGCTCTATAACTGTTTTGTGGTCAACCATTTTGTAGTCTAAAAACCTTCAACTACAAACTTTTTATGTCTAGCATCCTCTGTCTTATACTTTTTGTCCAGTGATGCCCATAATTCTTGGCAGTAGCAATACTGTTGTACACATTGTACAAGACATTATTCAGACCATTGAGGATGTAGCTCTTGCAAAGGAAGTCTGAATGCCTCCATACTTTCACCGCAGCAATCACTTGCTTGTTGGTCTCTTCCCTTCAGGACTGGTGGATATTCATTCAGTACTCTGACCAGATTCAGAGTTGTGAGGTAGAACATCTTCTGTTGCCACCTCTTGAAGTCAGTGCTAGAGAACTTCTTCGGTTTCTCATTTGAACAGATGTAGTCATTGTAGCCATCTGCAGCAGCACTTCATGATAGCAGTAAATTGTCTTAAGATTGTTGGCACAGATTGTGGCTACCTAATTGATAAGACTGAGTCTAGAATTACTTTCTATGTCCTTAAGACAATTTCGTCATAATGGTACTTACGGTTTGTATGATGATTATCTTCCAGGATACAACAGTCTTTTTTTTGATGAAAGCAGCACCACAATTCATCAAAAATATCGAACCAAGAATGCATCTCTTTTTAATGCACTATAGCTATACTTTCCTAAGGAGAGTATACAAATGCCTAAGAGAGGAAAGAATTGGATTGAATTTGGATTCAATTTGGAATTAATGAAATGCAAGGGTCTAAGGTCCTATTTATAGGTTTTAGGTGCCTTTTGGATACATACATTCGGATTTAATCCAATTTAAATTGGTTAATCGAATTTGATCAAAGAAAGCCTTTGATACATTGTTCATCCCGTGATCTGATGATCAGCAATCAGATAAGCCAATCCACGTCTCGATATGCCGTTTCACCATCATGATCTCATGATCACGTTATTAGATAGGTGGTTGCATGGTTTTGATACACCGTTTCAAGATCGGAACGTTGACTTATCATAACGGCTTGATCGAGCGATGCCTTATCCCGGATGGACGCTTATCACCAACGGTCCACTAGCGGTCAACAGTTGACCGGTCAGCCGATCATGTGTGCCGTTGGATCGACACTGTCATGATCGTGATTGATCACCGCATCTCAGTGTTCGATCTTGACCCTTCATCCGATCGATTTTATCCGATCAATCAACGATCAGTCTGATCCTGATCCGATGATCAACGGTCAGTCTAATCCTGATCCGATGATCAACGGTCAATTGATCTTACCTTCTTATCTTTATCTGATCAGTCTCCACCATCGGATCCTAATAATCAAGAAAAAATTTAAAGCTCCTCAAGCTCCTTGTGATGAGTCAGATCCTGCGAAGTGCAAAGTGCGCCTACAAAGCACCCATTGCGCCCTTCTCACACGCGTGTATTGGGATGATGCTATGCATCATTCTCAAGCTCTCCACTTATGGTGAGCCTAGGGAACTTAAGCATAAAGGATAGCATCATCCTCAAGCTCTCCACTTATGAGCCTAAGGAACTTAAGCATAAAGGAAGATGTTTCCAAATAAGTGATCCTTCCTTTCTTAAATTTTTGATATGAGACTAAATATCCTCTCAATTTCTTATTCACACATATAAGAAGGTAATGGGCTTTCAAGGCCCATTAAGGTATTAAGGCCTTTTGGCCCATTATCCAACAGTGAGGTCAAGGGACTACATACACATTCATCGGTACATGTGGCCTTATGCATTGCATTTTAAAACAATGAGCAAAAACAATCTGGCCCAGCACAAACCAGCATTTGAAACTTTGTTTTGTTATGTTGGAGTCAAATATAGTAGTCTAGTTTGTAGTGTGAACTCAATTTTCTAGTTAGAAATTATTGAAGAAATCATATTTTATGCTATCTTGCTTTAAAAAGATTATTATGCATATGATTAACTTACGTATAATATTTACTTACATTTGATTATAATTATCATACTTCCTTCTTGTTATTTGCAAAAATCCTACGAAACCTTCAAATGGTATTATTGCTGGTCTTTTGGCTATTAGTTATAGCTTAATTATCCTCACTCATGAGTTATTATATTGCTTTGTCAATTTCATGGAATTTTTTGGTTTAGTTCAACATACGAAAATCAAGGAGAGCGATGCATTAATTATTGGCCAATATTTAGTTAGGCTAGCCTATCAAGAAAGATATTATTATGGGTAATTTAAATGAGCATAAGAAAAGATTAACTTATTTCTTTATATATGAACATATCACTATCTGTAGATGTCTACCATATTAAAGATTTAAGCCTTCAATTGACTTTACTGTCACCCTTTTTACTTTGATACTTGCTAAAAAGATTGGATTTCATATTTTAGATTTAGCTTTCTGATGCTTAGCAATCAATTGCATGTTTCAATCAATTATGCATGTTTAATGCCATTAAATGCGACTAAGATAAGCTTGATTTGCTATATTAATAATTTTAATCCGCAATCTAGCAATAAAGCAACATTGTTTAGGTACTTCAGTCTGACAAGTATAATAATTACTGAAAGTTGCAGTCATACTGCTATATACTCTTTCTACTTGTGGTATATCTTTGTATTGTAGTATGTCAACTGATATTACTTGCTTCTGGTCATATTTATGGACACCATAAATTATAAGGAATATATAACAACACCATGTTGTCAAGCCTGAAAAACTAGTATGTAGGAAAAGGACATGGAATGGTGCTTGCTTATCATATTTCATGCCGCAAGTGATCCTTGGACTACAATTTCACATAGCTAAGCAATGATTCTTGGACATTTACATGATGTTGTGCTAGTTATGGCAGAAAGTGAACTAGCAGCATTTCATTAGTTTGATTTGTTAGTACTTACAGTTATATTTGCATGTTTTACTATATGATGCTTTTGAATATTACATGGATGATGATAATTTATCTGCATTTTGTGCAATTATCATTCTTTAATAGTTTGAATAAGGCTTATTCTTTATGGCTATGATGGTCCATTTTAGAAGTAAGCACGTTACTGTTCAAAATGTATCTTTATTTAATTCTCTTATTTGAGGTCTAGTTAAAAAATAATGTTATCTCCTTGAATTTGTCAAGTCTAAGAAAAATTTGGCAGATCAATTAACCAAGAAATTATTTAGGAGTGGAATCCTAGATTCATTGAGGGGGAAGGGCTTAAGCCCATTATTTGGTCACTAACAGTGGATACCCAACCTCTGTGATTGAAGATCCCATGAAAGAGGTTCAATGTAGTAGAAATAAAACTGATTAAGGGATCGTGTTAGAGCATAATTTTTTAAAAAATTCTCATCCCATCCCTATCATGAGTACTCTTATAAAGTGACAGTAAATTTGTGTAAGGTTGAGTTATACTCTTAATGGATCCGATGTAGGTTATCTGCAGGGTATTAGTCACAAATATCCTTAGAGGATTCACCTATATGAGAATCGTTATATTAGGCCGTGACTAAAGGTTTGGGCTAACCTTAAGGAATTCTCTTGAAATATTAAGGTATAAATGCAAAGCCTTTAATATGCGCTGACCACTTAAACCCAATTGATCCATACTGTGTGTGTGATTAGTAGAAGTCTGAGTCAAGGACCTAGTTCAAGGTTTAATCCATTGTGGTTCCTTTAGATGTATACAATTAACACTGAGTGGGTTCAAGTCCATAGGATATCTCACCTATTGCACAGTATAAGATGCTCTAAATTTTTTGTTATATTGATTTTTTTTTTTTAAACTTTTGTGGAGGATTGTTGGTAAAAAGTTAAAAAAATGGAACGCCCGCGAGCGGAACGTTAGCGGACGTTCGCTTGACTCACGCGGGCGTTCGCTCGAGTGAGTGGCGCATCGCTCTCGCGAGTTTGCATGAATGCTCGCGTGATGAGCGTTCCGCGAATGCTCGTTCATGGCGTTAAAGGAAAAAAAACTCTCTTTCTCACTCACTCTCTCGCTCAATCTCTCCCAGAATGTCTCACGTTCTTTGCCTTTCGCTCCATCATTTTGATGCCTTCGGCATTAGTCTGTCTGTGAAGGGAAAAGGGGCAGTATCTATTACTAGTATAGAGCATCATTGGCTATCGGCTTCACATCCTGATCACCTCTTGGCAAGACGGAGGCAGCCGAGAGGAAGGAGAGAGAAAAAGGGCTGCATTGGAGTCTTGAAGAAACAGAGCTCTCTTAACTCATTTCTTTTAAATTTAATTTTTATTATTTTATATTTATTAATTTTTTCTTTGGGCATCTGAAGGAGTCATGGGGTTGCACCTCCACATGATCGTGCTTGTGGTAGGAGGTTCGGATCGCAGATCGTTATACCTTGGGGATAGTTGTAAACAATCTGCACGAAAGGGCAAAAACTGATCTTAGGACAGTGTCTAACACGTTTCGGTCCAGCTTGATTCTTATTTTCTTTTTATTTTAATTTTTTATATATTTAAATTTTTAGATTAATTTTTAGCAATTTTTAGGAAGAGTGTTTGTGAAAAATAAAATATTTTTTAATAGTTCCAACACTCTTTACATCACAATCATACTAATACTTATCATGGCAGCACCCTGACATGCCGTGCTTACTGTAGCAGTGAGCTGTTTTTTAAACTGGTGTCGTTTGACACCCGTTTTACAACAACGGCTTGAGAGGAAAAGATTTTGTAAAAAGAGGGTTAAAGTGAAAAATGTATTTTAAATGCATTTTTTACTTTACCATGGTAATCAAAAAATGCTTTTTAAGAAGTGCCATTTCTTCACGTGAAAGAAAGCTTTGCGAGGAAGTGGAACGAAAATGAGAAATGGAAGCGTTATTTCAAGTGGCACTTTTTGACTACCATGATGAACATGAAAAACTTCATTTGAAGTGGCATTTTTCACTTTAATATTTTTTTTGCAAAATGTTTGCCTTTCACGTGCGCGTTGTTGTAAAACCGGTGTCGTTTGACACCGGTTTGGAAAATAGCTCCATAGCTTAGGGTAGGGTGTTAGTGCACTCATAATGGGTGTCTTCTATATGAGCATGGGGGTACGGCCACTCCTTAAAAACCAGGATATAAGCATAAGTGTTATGAACATCTAAACAGGCACATAACCATAATCATGTGAAATCATTGAATTTTTTTGGTTAACAATGTTATCTGAATAATAAGCTTGGCTTGTCATACTAAAAAAATTTGGTTAAATAAGTTTAGCTCCAACATAATTTTATGATTCTAAACTTATATATCTAAGTTATGTTTAAATTTAAGATGTATTATTGCTATGCATGCTTTTTTTTGTGCCGAACATATGGGGATTGTTGGTTGTTTATATTTTACATGTTTCAAAATATTTCAACTTTCTATCGTTTTTAAACTCATATTGGATGATAAAAGACTTCTCAGCACCACTTTTATATTGAGTAATGTGCACTACTTTTATATTGAGTAATGTTAAATCGATATCTCAAGGCAGAAAGGCTCGTAAAGATTGGATTCAATCTTTCTTTATAGATATGTTTGTCCTGCAGTTGGTTGTGCAGTGCTCCCTTATGACGTTGTTATGGTCCAAATAAATGGCCAACAAACTTAGTCACGAGAGATTGTGCCACCAATCCTAGAAAATATTATGCATCCTTTTCAGCTTTTCTATGATTAAAAGTTTAGGCTATACTTGATTTTTAAGAATATTAAAATATTATAATTAAATAATATTGATAATTATAATATATATATATATTATATTTAATTTGATGATATAATATTAACATATTATAATAATACTAATAATATAATTTTAATGATATTTCATTAATGAATAATTAATATTATATTATTATTTATATTATATCAACATTAATTATATATTTCATATATGATATTATTAAGATAATTATATATTGTTTATATTATATTTATAATGATATTATTATTTATTATAATAGTAATATTAACACATTATATTATATTCTAATATTAATAATAATATACTATTACTTATATTACCACAATATCATAGCTATTATATTATTGTTTTTATTTACTATATATAAAAATGTAATTTATATGATACAAAATATAATATATATATATAAATAATAGTTATAAGATTGTAATATTATAATATACATATTATAAGGTTGTAATGTTATAATAACATAATATAATTAATATTATATTATTATATTTACTATACTAATATTATATATATTGTATGATATTATTAATTATTATAATATTAATATATTTTTATAATATATAAAATATTCTATTATGTTATTATATATTATATTTTATATTATAATATCATATAATTTTATTTTTTGTTATTATTTTCAAAGATATTATTTATAATAAAAACAATGAATAGAAAATATTTTTTTCACCTAACATTTTTTAGATATCAAAAAATAAAAATATTTATAATTATATATAATAATATTATTACATTTCTAAAAGTTATCTTAGGTTCCCTCCTAAAAAGCTATTTTTAAAAATAAAAGTCAAAATAGTGTAACCAAACATTTTTAACAATGAACTTTATGTTTTTATTATATTAATAATTATAATTATTAATAATCATATATGCAATATATAGTTAATATTAATATAAGGAATAATGCACTTTATCTACTTGATGAATAGTTTGATTTCACTTAGCCTATTCATGGTTTAAAAAGTATTACTTAACCCATTTAAAGTAAGCTTTCTTTCATGTTTGATAGCTTTTGTTACACATCAATTTAAAACGTTATTTTTTCTGTTATTTGAAAAATAAAATCTTCTCAAGTCAAACCAAAAATCAAAGTAGATGATGAGAACTAGTTCAATTGACTAGAGTAATAAGACAAGAGGATGAAAGAGGAGAGGAATGGGTGGCTGTCAACTTCATCATCTCGCTCAAACTACTCTAGATAGATAATGGGATCTGGTTCAACTGATTGGAGGAACATGACGAAGAGAAAGAGAGGAAGGGGTAGCTATCGACTTCGTCATTTCGCTGGTAGCATTATGTTCAAATTCCATTGTTTCGCTGGCAGCATCATGTTCTTTTTTACGACATGATTGTTATTATTGATGCAACAATGGATCCATCAAAGTAGGTGTCAAAATCATCGAGTGGCATTACATTATCGGCAGCCTATACCTGTCACTAAAACTCGTCCCATATTGCTGCATATGTTAGTGCCACCTTCAAGCAATTTCAAGAAGATGGCAACATAATGGTCACATGTTAGGTAGTTGTAGAAGTTGGTTTTGAAGATGTTTGATATTCTTGGGGTTGTTAGCGGTGACACTAAGCATGATGATAATGTTAGTTGGGCTTGTTAGCATTAGCTTCGTTGCTCATTTTACTATTTTATCTTATTCTTAACTATTTAGAAGAGGCTTATTTTTCTGGGAGGCTCTCTAAAGGATTATTTCTTGCATGTGCTGTGCTTTATAAAATAGTAGTAGAAGAAGAGCATGATGAAGAGGAGAGAAGGGAGGAGATAAAGGATAAAAAAGCTTGAGCCCTAAATGATTTATAAATCTCCTTTCACTGTATGGGTAAACTTAAGGTATAGTCTCTATCAATGCATTTTAAAATAGCTAGAGATTGAGATTGAACTAGGAGAAAATGAAGAAACTATAAAGACACTATATATCTAAACATTGATCCCACTGTGACATATGAATAGTGGGTGATGAGGACTTGGGAACCTTTCAATTATTCTTAGTTCATCATTGTTTTCTTTTTTTTAAGTAATAATGAAGTAGAAGTTCTTTTATAATGGAACCAGTAGGATGTTGATACAGAGAGTAGTGAGGATTAAATGTACTAAGAGTACATTGAGACTACATTCAACTATTTAAATGGCCATGGCGGGAATTACATTGAGACAATTACATCCAAATTTTATATTGGCATTCTTTCAAATAGTTTTCAGGCATCATTGATTTGGCTGCAAACATTGAACCCAACTTTTTGAATTTGCAAGTGGAGCCTTTTGCCTTATTCGAAAGGCCAAACATCAATGTAGATTTAAAGAAGGCTAAAATTAGCAGATAAACTGGATTGAAACCTTTCTAGAAGTAAGGAGATACCAAAGAGCATGATGAAATTATGCTTGGATTAAGTTTGTTTAGATGGAAGGTCCCTTGGGTTGTTTTTGGGCTGAATTTTTTTCTTTATTAAGAAAGTCCTATAAAATTTGATTTTTGAATGTTTTCTTCGTTCCTTCCATCACATCCTTTCATTTTTGTCCTTTTTTTAAAATATTAGTTGAAGAAGCGTGGGCCAAAACTCTTTGAGTCTCTCCTATGTTTACTAGCCAGATCTAGCCGGTCCTATTGGACTGTCCGACTTCAATGTTTTTTTGGTGGGAGAACTCCACATCAATGTATTAAATTTGATGCATGGGAGAACTGGACATCAACGTATTAAATTATATGGGCTATCGAGTCGTGCCGCCTGACTACCATTAGTTAACTGTATCGACATGGTCTAGATTGGTAGGGCTATTCTTTTAATTTTTAAGTTTTTTTTAAATATTAGATCTATTGGCTTGTTTTAATTTTAAATATCTTTAGTATAAAATATTTTTTAAAAAATTAATATTTAAATATAATATTTGCACTTGCTCATGGGCAAACATATAGCTTTAGAGGCAGAAAGGAAAGAAGAATAAATAAATATAAATGGTTGGTTGAACATCTAGTAAGCTGCTAGCATGAAAGATGGAACACCTAGCCCTGGATAAAATGTGGATAAGATGGAACACCAAGAGTACTACATTAGAAATTTAACTAAAATGTACAAATCTAGAAATGCATATTAAATAGTTAACATGATTTTATTAATAAAAAAAATAAGACTAACAATATAAACAAAGAAAAAAAAAGTAATGAATATGAAATATAATCATAATGTGCAATTAGCTTCAATAGCGACTAATGATATGAACTTTGATTCTTGTAGTGGATTCTTCACGATTGGAACGATGATCACTGCTTAAAGCTATTGAAGAATTGTTGGAAAGCTCTATCAAAAGCTGGAAAGGTGATAGTTGTAGAATCTATTCTCCCAGTAGCTTCAGAAAATTCCATTGCAGCGCAAGGTGTCTTTCATCTTGACCTCATCATGTTGGCCCATAATCCTGAAGGAAAAGAGAGGACCGAAAAAGAGTACGAGTCTTTAGCAAGGGAAGCTGGCTTTTCTGGATTTGACGTTCTGTACGGTTTTTTCGGTGCTTGTGTTATGGAATTTTCCAAATAATGTAGCCTTATTTAGTCTTGCTTGTTGGTTTTGGTTTTAAGCTTCATGTTTTATCATGATACATTATAATAAGCATCCAGTGAGAATTATACTATATCCATGGTTGCTTTTTCTTTCTAAATAGAAGTTTACCTGTTTGCTTGGATTTGTCATTATTTAAGGGCCTTCATGGTATACTTTGAAAGTTTTGGACTAGTTGATTAATTTGAACAAATTCTAGCATGTTATCGTCTAAATTGATCCACAAGACTTGAAGTTGATGGAGAATAGACTCGTTAATCACTGACGCTTTGTATGAATGCTACTAAATGAGATTATTTAAGCAGCATTTTTTTTTTGAAATATCCTTTTAGCAGCAATTTTTTTTTTAAAATTTTCTTGTATTTTCTTAACACCATGAGTGCCGATCACAGTACACAAAAAAACAAAAAAACCTGTAACCCCCTGGTAAATTAATTATGGGAAGGATAACTCTTGGTATTTAATTAGAGACATCTGGCATCTAGAGTTATTCTGACATTTAGGTTTCTAGTACGACGCTTGGATTTTCGAGTCTTCGCGCGTCTGATGGGTTTTTCGAGTCCCTGGACCGAGGCATTTTCCGGGTTCCTAGATCGAGGTGTCGCGTGATGTTTATAATGAGTTGAAGGATGACTCCCTCCTGGAATCGGGTGCTCATTTCCTCTAGATAATCTCCTGCCCATCCTCCTAATGCCTGTGAGAGAGAGAGAGAGCGGATCGGAAGAACTTCGAAGCGATCAGCAATCCCGTGAATCTCTCAACAATAGGCGCTGCCCTTCCAGACTTCGTTCTCCATGATTGAGTCGAATTCGGAGACCCAAATATTGGATTTCCACCGCATTGTCTTCTATTGCTTGGGGAAACTTCAATGGTCGCTGAAATATGTTCGATTTTGGTGAGTTCTACTACTCGAGGGACCATAAGTTTAAGATTTTGCCCATTGGACCTCGTTCCGAGCCCAGTGTGAGGAAAGAGATTGTTTAACATGAGAGCTCGAGATTTTGGTAGTTCTGTTGGAAGGAGGACTTGTTTGGTGTTGTCTTGATGTTCTGTGGACTGCCCGTGATGAAGTGCCAGAGAGTTCTTATGGTGGAGGGAGTCACGGAGGCTTGTGTTAGGGCTTTTAGGATGGATAGAAAGAGACATCCAGCATGACTTTATGGCCCTGGAAGTTTGTGCTTTTCTCCATTTGTCTATGGAAGAGAAGTCTATGAGAAACGCAAGAGAAATCTATTACAACTTTGTGACCATGGAGGCAGTATTGGTGCTACAGCACATATCATAGGGGGTGGCCATACAATTTTTGCTGAAGCTGGAGTTAGTGGAGCTACTGGAGTTATGATTGTACCTAGATGTCTAAATACCTGGTTAACCATTTGGGATTAGCGTACCGAGGTAAGTAAGTCTATTATAATAAATAATTTATAACTCATGGTTTTATAGTTTTCAAGTATATTATGAGATAAGGAAAACGGAAGTTTATTTGGTTTGATTATTTGAATGGTACCATAAATCTACATATGTGCATTTATTATGACTATAGTAGCTGATAATATTTTGAAAGAAATAGTTTCTTGGTGTATGTGCAAAAATATAAATTCTTGATTTGTAAAATATGTTGGGATGACCATATGCATTTGCTAATAATGTACAAACATGGTGATAACATTGCGATAGACTAGTATGGTCGCCGCGGTTCTCATTTGGCCTCACACATCTGTAGGGTGTGTTCTGTTTGAGTATGTATGGCCTCACACATCTAGAGGATGTGTTCTGATTAATTTGTAGGTCCGTGGGACACATACAAAAATAATAATTACATAAACAGTGGGTTTGTTTATATTACATAATCTGGTATTTATTGCATAATCTGGTAAGTAAGCCAAATATAATAATTTCATAAATTATAAATGGTTGTATTATAGTTTTATGCATATTTATGAAATAGAATTTTATTGATTATCTTGAAAATTGGTAAGCTGTACCATGTGTATCTAATTGCATAATTGTTATAATAGTTGATATTATTTGCAAAGTGGATTGATTATATGCAATGTTCAAAATGTATAAACCACTGTTATGTGTTATGAGAGAAATTATGCTTATGATGATGCATAATATGTGACATGCATGTGTAAATGATTTGAATTATATTTATATGTATCGCCGCGGTTCTCTTTGATATGGCATGTGGAGGCCGTGCACATCTAGAGGATGTGTGCTGATTGATATGGCATGTGGAGGCCACGCACATCTAGAGGATGTGCTGATTGATGGAGGCATTGCAGGGCCGTGGGACACATGTGATATAATATATCAATGATTAAATATAAACAGTGGATTTGAATTATATTTATATGTGTTGCTGCGGTTCTCCTTTGATATGGCATGTAGAGGTCATGCACATCTAGAGGATGTGTGCTGATTGATGGAGGCATTGCAGGGCCATGGGACACATATGATATAATATATCAATGATTAAATATAAATAGTGGATTTGATTTATATTTATATGTGTCGCTGCGGTTCTCCTTTGATATGGCATGTGGAGGCCACGCACATCTAGAGGATGTGTGCCGATTGATATGGCAGGTGGAGGCCACACACATCTAGAGGATGTGTGCTGATTGATATGGCATGTGGAGGCCATGCACATCTAAAGGGTGTATGCTGATTGATATGGCATGTGGAGGCCACGCACATCTAGAGGATGTGTGCTGATGATGGAGGCATTGCAGGGCCGTGGGACACATATGATATAATATAACAATGATTAAATATAAACAGTGGAGTTGTTTACAATGCATTTTCTGGTATTTATTGTATAAAGCTTCCAAATTATTTTGAGTTGATATGCTTGTTCTGATAGCATGATAAATGCATTTGAAATTGGAAGTTTATGAAATTATGACTTGATGATATCTTGATAAGATATGATGATATATGACTATTTTATATTAATATAGGCTTACTTATTGAATGTGAGCTATATAAATCTCACAATGTTTTTCAGAGCCTCAGGATTGAAGAGGGAACCATAGGGTCGTTGGAGCTTCTATTTAAAATAAAGTGGATTCATATGTTGATGTAACCCCAGTAATGTTTGTATGTAGGGCTTGTAGCCCAAATCTTTAGTTATGGATTGTATTAAAGTTATGGACTTGAATGATATATAGGTTGTTGCCTTTCTTGAATTCAGTGTCATGCATGTGTAAAATGATTTGAATTATATTTGTGTTATGAGAGAAATTATGCTTATGATGACGCATAATATGTGATATGCATGTGTAAAATGATTTGAATTATATTTATATGTGTCGCCGCGGTTCTCCTTTGATATGACATGTGGAGGCCACGCACATCTAGAGGATGTGTGCTGATTGATATGGCATGTGGAGGCCATGCACATCTAGAGGATGTGTGCTAATTGATGGAGGCATTGCAGGACCATGGGACACATATGATATAATATATCAATGATTAAATATAAACAGTGGATTTGAATTATATTTATATGTGTCGCTGCGGTTCTCCTTTGATATGGCATGTGGAGGCCACGCACATCTAGAGGATGTGTGCTGATTGATGGAGGCATTGCAGGGCCGTGGGACACATATGATATAATATATCAATAATTAAATATAAACAGTGGATTTGATTTATATTTATATGTGTCGCTGCGGTTCTCCTTTGATATGACATGTGGAGGCCACGCACATCTAGAGGATGTGTGCCGATTGATATGGCAGGTGGAGGCCACGCATATCTAGAGGATGTGTACTGATTGATATGGCATGTGGAGGCCACGCACATCTAGAGGGTGTGTGCTGATTGATATGGCATGTGGAGGCCACGCACATTTAGAGGATGTGTGCTGATTGATGGAGGCATTGCAGGGCCGTGGGACACATATGATATAATATAACAATGATTAAATATAAACAGTGGAGTTGTTTACAATGCATTTTTTGTATTTATTGTATAAAGCTTCCAAATTATTTTGAGTTGATATGCTTGTTCTGATAGCATGATAAATGCATTTGAAATTGGAAGTTTATGAAATTATGACTTGATGATATCTTGATAAGATATGATGATATATGACTATTTTATATTAATATAGGCTTACTTATTGAGTGTGAGCTCATATAAATCTCACAATATTTTTCAGAGCCTCAGGATTGAAGAAGGAACCATAGGGTCGTTGGAGCTTCTATTTAAAATAAAGTGGATTCATATGTTGATGTAACCCCAGTAATGTTTGTGTGTAGGGCTTGTAGCCCAAATCTTTAGTTATGTATTGTATTAAAGTTATGGACTTGAATGATATATAGGTTGTTGCCTTTCTTGAATTCAGTGTCATGATTCGGGATGCCTTGCCTGGCATGCGGCGGGTTGTCACCCTAGCTCAAAAATTTTTGGATCTGGGGCACGATAGCTTTTATGGTATCAGAGCCTAGGTTATGACCTTAGGGACACATGCATGATGACACTCTAGAAAAAATATTAGGATGATATTGAGACAACTATGACTTTAAAGGAATTTCATGAATTATGCTTTGGAAGCTTGAAATTTAAAGTTTATCAAGATATTAATTGAAATACAAAGTTGATAAGAATTAAGAATGAACCATCGCAGGCCAATGATATTATGTGGGCTCCTTGGCTGGTAGCCTTGACCAATGGGGAGGCCAAGGGGCTTCTAGATATTTTAGTTTCGTCAAACTTGTTGGAGATGACTCGTAGTAGTTTTTGACCTTGAAATAATATGGGTAGATGAAACTTTTCTTTGAGATGTAATACCAGATAAATGAATATATGGAATATAATATAGTAGTTAAAAATTTCAATTGATGACTAATATAACTAAACACCATTATATCCATATTGCAATTGAGTGCGATATGTAGATTTTGAGGTATTAAATCTGAATCTGAATGTGGATGTATAAAATGATTTTTTATTTGTAGAACTTGTATTGTTGATATTGTAAAATAAGATTATGAGCTTATCAGCCGGTTATAGAGATGATTAATATTGATGATATTTTGGTAATGAAATAGTTAACTACATGTTTTTGATCAATTACAATTGAGTATTTTTTGAATTTGAGTCTGGATGGATAAATATATATAGTGAATTTTACTAAGAGAACTTTTATTATAGATATTGCATGTTCAAAACTGATTGTTAACTTGCTAAATATGGAGATGGTTGAGACTGATGCTAATAAAATAGTTGACTGCATATTATATCATGATGGACCATTTAGGAAGATTATAAAATTTTAAATTCTGAGACAATTATTGTTTAAGTTTTTGAGAGCAGTAGACTCTATTAACCTTTAGAACTAATTTTGGCTATAAATGATCAAATATTTGATGGTAGAAAGTGAAAGATTTTAGCAAGAATGAGAATAAGATAAACTCCATTGATAAAGAATTTCATGAGAATTTTTATCTATTAATAGATTTCTAAATCGAGATATCTGTTCATTAATTTCGTGCATACTTATTGTACCTTTCTTCATAGTTCCTAAGTAGATATCTTTCTCTAGGATGGATAAATTATCAATCATCCATAAGTGGCATAATTATTGTTAAGAAAATAGGAGGGAGATGATTTTATTTTAATTATTATCAATTATGGATTATGGTTAAGGGTACATCTATTATCACTTTCAAGTTATAGAGAGATTACTATAATTTTAATTATGTCTTTCGGATGGTAAGTGCATTTTCAATCTTTATTGACCTTATAAGTCTTGTATCCATCTGAGCTAGATTAGTGAAGTCACTGTGAGATATTTGAAAGGTTTAAATTAGTTGGTCATGTTACGGCATGAGACATTGCATAATCTATAGATGATTTTGATAATCATTGGTAACGAAATAATCGATTCAAAATTTGAATCATTTAAATTGCATTATTTATTGAGGATATACTGACCTATTCAAGAGAAATTGATTGGTTGTAGTGGTATTATTGATAAATTAATTATACCAGTGATTAATGATAGCACTATTATTCAAAGAAATTAAATTAGTTGATTATGATAATTATGAAAGATATCCTAAATGATTGGCAGAATGTTCATAGATGTAAGCTTGAAGTATTCAAAAGTGAAACCAAGTATGTTATGATGATTGAAATAAGTGTCGTAATGATTAATGGCACATTCAACTATTTATGAGTTGAGAGAGCATTGGAAGAAAACTATCTTATATCTAAGTCATAAGAATTTATAACTATCTTATTGAAGAATTAAGAGTAACTGATATAGGTTATTAACCTTAAGAATAGATGACATAATACATATGATGGATTCTATGATATTTATAATGATTGTGTTGTAAGAAGTTTAAAAAAAAAAAGGGAGGGATGACAGGAAAGAAATACTTCTTAAGGAAATTAATTTTATTTGGTAGAAAGATAAAATTAATTTTGAAAGTTAGACATGTCATTTGGGTACTTGGGAATGAAATAAAAGTTTGCTAGTGAGTATCTTTAATGGTACAAAATTTGTGGACATTTAATTTCGAGGATGAAATTTTAGCGGGATAAAACGTTAATATTTGTTTTTGGTTTAATGGTAAACTACGTAAATTGAGTTTGTATCCATTTGTCTTACTCTTCTAATTCGATGATGTCATCATAAGGCTTTGTGGATTAAGCTGAATTTCTTCCAGCCTTCCACCCTCAAATAGATGGATAATTTGCAGGAACCAATTAGATTTTAAATGATATACTGCAAACTTGTGTAATAGATTTTGGAGGTGCTTGGCATAAATTTTTACCTTTAGTGAAATTGCTTATTTTATTACCAAGCCAATATTCAAATGGATTCATTTCAATTGTCTATGATATAAGGTGTAGATTCTCTTCATATTGAGATGAGGTGAGAGAGAGACAATTTTGGACTAAGCTAGTGTAGCAACTATGAAAAGTATCGTTAATTAAAGCAGCTTCATGTAGCTCTGAGTCAATAGAAAAGTTATGTTGATGTCAAAAAGAAAGAATTGAAATTTCAGGTTGAAGATCATTTGGAAGTTTTACTAATCAATGATATGATGAGATTTGTGTTAGAGGTGATTTGAGCCACAATACATTGGGCCATTTGAGATTTTGATCAAAATAAAGGAGGTGGCTTATAGCTTGGCACTATCTTCATTACTCTTTGGGGTGTTCAATGTGTTTCATACCTTTATGACTGAGGAGGTATATTTCAAACCACCGTTATGTGTTAGAACTTGAACCAATTTAGCTTAAGAAAGAATTGACCTATGAAGATCATCTTGTGCACATTGTGGACCGCAAGGATTAAGTTTTGAGATGGTGTAGTATTCCTTATGTCAAAGTTTAGTGGAGTAATTATTCTGAGAGGAAGATTATTTGGGAGTCTAAGAGAAAATGAAAAAGAAACATCCATAAATATTTGTATCTTATTACAGATCAATGATGTATCGATGACTGTGACTTTTGAATGAAATTTAGCTGATTATGAGATAGAAAATTTGGATTCTGTATTCTATTGGATGTATATCAAATTTCGAGGACGAAATTTTTATAAGGGAGGGAGAATGTAACCCCCGGTAAATTAATTGTGGGGAGGATAACTCTCGGTATTTAATTGGGGACACCTGGCACCTAGAGTTATTCTGACATTTAGGTTCCTAATATGACGCTTGGATTCTCGAGTCTTTGCGCGTCTGATGGGGTTTCCGAGTCCCTGGACCAAGGCATTTTCCGAGTCCCTCGCGTGATGTTTATAATGAGTTGGAGGATGACTCCCTCCTGGAATCAGGTGCTCATCTCCTCCAGATAATCTCCTGCCCATCCTCCTAATGCCTGAGAGAGAGAGAGAGAGGATCGGAAGAACTTCGAAGCGATCAGCGATCCCATGAATCTCTCAACAATAGGCGCTGCCCTTCCGGACTTCGTTCTCCATGATTGGAGTCGAATTTGGAGACCCAAAGCTTGGATTTCCACCGCATTGTCTTCTATTGCTTGGGGAAACTTCAATGGTCGCTGAAATATGTTCAATTTTGGTGAGTTCTACTGCTCGAGGGACCATAAGTTTGAGATTTTGCCCATTGGATCTCGTTCTGAGCCCAGTGTGAGGAAAGAGATTGTTTAACATGAGAGCTCGAGATTTTGGTGGTTCTGTTGGAAGGAGGATTTGTTTGGTGTTATCTTGATGTTCTGTGGACTGCCCGTGATGAAGTGCCAGAGAGTTCTTATGGTGGAGGGAGTCACGGAGGCTTGTGTTAGGGCTTTTAGGATGGATAGAAAGAGACATCCAGCATGACTCTATGGCCCTGGAAGTTTGTGCCTTTCTCCATTTGTCTATGGAAGAGAAGTCTATGAGAAACGCAAGAGAAATCTATTACAACTCTGTGACCATGGAGGCAGTATTGGTGCTACAGCACATGTCATAGGGGGTGGCCACTACAATTTTTGCTGAAGCTGGAGTTAGTGGAGCTACTGGAGTTATGATTGTACCTAGATGTCTAAATACCTGGTTAACCATTTGGGATTAGCGTACCGAGGTAAGTAAGTCTATTTATTATAAATAATTTATAACTCATGGTTTTATAGTTTTCAAGTATATTATGAGATAAGGAAAACGGAAGTTTATTTGGTTTGATTATTTTGAATGGTACCATAAATCTACATATGTGTATTTATTATGGCTATATTAGCTGATCATATTTTGAAAGAAATAGTTTCTTGGTGTATGTGCAAAAATATAAATTCTTTGATTTGCAAAATGTTGGGATGACCATATGCATTTGCTAATAATGTACAAACCACTGTATATGTAATATGAGAAATTGATGCATGATGAGTGACATACAAGTATGGTGATAACATTGCGATAGACTAGTATGGTCGCCGCGGTTCTCATTTGGCCTCACACATCTGTAGGGTGTGTTCTATTTGAGTATGTATGGCCTCACACATCTAGAGGATGTGTTCTGATTAATTTATAGGGCCGTCAGACACATACAAAAATAATTTACATAAACAGTGGGTTTGTTTACATTACATAATCTGGTATTTATTGCATAATCTGGTAAGTAAGCCAAATATAATAATTTCATAAATTATAAATGGTTGTATTTATAGTTTTATGTATATTTATGAAATAGAATTTTATTGATTATCTTAAAATTGGTAAGCTGTACCATATGTATCTAATTGCATAATTGTTATAATAGTTGATATTATTTATAAAGTGAATTGATTATATGCAATGGTCAAAATGTATAAACCACTGTTTATGTGTTATGAGAGAAATTATGCTTATGATGACGCATAATATGTGACATGCATGTGTAAAATGATTTGAATTATATTTATATGTGTCACCGCGGTTCTCCTTTAATATGGCATGTGGAGGCCACGCACATCTAGAGGATGTGTACTGATTGATATGGCATGTGGAGGCCACGCACATCTAGAGGATGTGTGCTGATTGATGGAGGCATTGCAGGGCTGTGGGACACATATGATATAATATATCAATGATTAAATATAAACAGTGAATTTGAATTATATTTATATGTGTTGTTGCGGTTCTCCTTTGATATGGCATGTGGAGGCCACGCACATCTAGAGGATGTGTGCTGATTGATGGAGGCATTGCAGGGCCGTGGGACACATATGATATAATATATCAATGATTAAATATAAACAGTAGATTTGATTTATATTTATATGTGTCGCTGCGGTTCTCCTTTGATATGGCATGTGGAGGCCACGCACATCTAGAGGATGTATGCCGATTGATACGGCAGGTGGAGGCCATGCACATCTAGAGGATGTGTGCTGATTGATATGGCATGTGGAGGCTATGCACATCTAGAGGATGTGTACCGATTGATATGGCAGGTGGAGGCTACGCACATCTAGAGGATGTGTGCTGATTGATATGGCATATGGAGGCCACGCACATCTAGAGGATGTGTGCTGATTGATGGAGGCATTGCAGGGCCGTGGGACACATATGATATAATATAACAATGATTAAATATAAACAGTGAAGTTGTTTACAATGCATTTTCTGGTATTTATTGTATAAAGCTTCCAAATTATTTGAGTTGATATGCTTGTTCTGATAGCATGATAAATGCATTTGAAATTGGAAGTTTATGAAATTATGACTTGATGATATCTTGATAAGATATGATGATATATGACTATTTTATATTAATATAGGCTTACTTATTGAGTGTGAGCTCATATAAATCTCACAATGTTTTTCAGAGCCTCAGGATTGAAGAAGGTACCATAGGGTCGTTGGAGCTTCTATTTAAAATAAAGTGGATTCATATGTTGATGTAACCCCAGTAATGTTTGTGTGTAGGGCTTGTAGCCCAAATCTTTAGTTATGGATTGTATTAAAGTTATGGACTTGAATGATATAGGTTGTTGCCTTTCTTGAATTCAGTGTCATGATTCGGGACGCCTTGCATGCCTGGCATGCGGCGGGTTGTCACCCTAGCTCAAAAATTTTTGGGTCTGGAGCGTGACAAAACCCTTGAAAGCTTTTAGATAGCAGTTCAAAGTGTCCTTTTTTAGACGCTACCATCGCATTGAGGAATGGAATTACCGACATGTTGATGTCAGTGACAAAAGTTCAATAGAAATTTAAACTGCTGATAAAAGACTTCTAGATAGTTTAGTAGTTATAAGAAATAGGGGAGCTTCTATTTACACAGTAAAAATTACTCCCTACACCCTTAAATATTATAAAAAAATTTAATTTTTTAAACTATCCTTAAAACCCTCGCCTTCGTTCCCTCCAACTTTCCTCTCCCTTCCTTTTCATCCGTTCGCTCTGATGATCCCCTGGCTTTCTTTTCCTTCGGGCATCGATTCTTCTTTTCGGTTCGGTCGCTCCGATCCCTCCCCTTCGGGCACCGGGGCAAGAAAAGCTAGGGAGGGGAGTCGATGTCCCGAAGGGGGAGGGGGACTGTCGAAGCGAATGAGGGAGGGGAGGCGAGGGAATGGAGGCACCGGAAAGGAAAAGGGCAAGAGTTTTAAGATAGTTTAAAAAATTATTTAAAAAAAAAGGGAGTGGAGAGAGTAATTTTTGCAGTGTAAATAGAAGCTCCCAAGAAATAGAGCTACCAACGCTTTCAAATGCCAATAATACCCCCATGGTGATAATTTTATAATTGATGTTGAATAATTTTAGCAACGTTTTCAGCTGGTAATTATTTTTTAATAATTGAATGGTCATAAATCAAATCAATACAAAATCTATTTGAAAGATTTTATAAATATTGGTCTTCATACACAATTTATAACATGTTGCACAATGACGCATCACAAAAGAAGTATTGGCAAATGGGAATTTTAAAGCCATGCATACAAAATGATAAATATTCTGATGATATTATTTAAAATTCTCAATAGCATCCAACAAATCCAATCTACAATATATGTCGGCTTTTTAGAATTGTTAATGCCTCACAAAAGTAATAAACCATGAGGACATTTTGAGGTTCACAACGTAATATGAAGATATAAAAAAAGGGCCAGGCCTGAAGCTGCGTAACACCCACGTTCGCCGCCTCATCGTTCCATCAATCCCCAGAATGGTGGGAGCGATTAAATTTCTTCCCTTTTTTTCTTTTGTATTTATATTTAGCAAACTCCCTTCCATTCTTATATCCCTATTCTTCTCAATCTTCACCGCATCATCGAATCGTCGCTGGTTCTCCGACTATCGGACAACAACCCCTGGTAGGAGATCTCCTTTTCCCCCATCTCATGTAGCCCCCAGTCATCGGATTTTGGAGCTTAAAGTTGGGCTTTTACATAGTTTTCTCTGTTTTGGCTACAGCAAGGGGTGGGTTTCCGGTGGCGATTTCTCCATTGCCGGCGATTTCTTCCAACATGTACCCTTGTCACTCTCTTTCCTCTTGCTGGTACTTTCATAGGGCAACATGGTTTGGGCTTTGACGGTGGCGATCGCAGAAAAAATGGGGGAGAAAGTCTGTCTGCCCTATTTTTGGACCTGTGGATAGAGTTTTAGAAAGCCTTTTGCAGTGGCTAGCGGCCACCGGACCACCACGGGCTGGATGCTTCGGCAGGGGGAGCTGGTGACCGGCCGAAAGGGGGCTGTCAGAATCTAGGCGGCCCATGGCCAATTCGCTAGGCCGTCGCAGATGGCCTGGTGCAATCGCGGCTGGCTTTGCATAGTTAGATGAGCACGCCGGCCAATCGAGGAGGGCCAGCCAAGCCGCCCAGATCAGCCAGCAGTGGTTGGATGTTGTTACCAGAGAGAGAGAGAGAGACAGCGGAGGTCGGCCAGCACTAAAGCAGTTGGCGATGAAGATCGGCCAGCCGGTGAGGAAGGCACCAACGGCGGTTAGCGAGTCTGAGCGTGGGTTTCTGAAAGCAGAAAGAAGAAAAAACAAAAAACAAAACAAAAACAAAAATAAAAATAAAAATAAAAATAAAAATGGTGGGAGTAATGAAGAATGGGTCTGTATCTAGGGTTGGAAAGACTTTGTACATCATATTCGGTGCAGTAAGTCCTACGTGTGCTACACCGCTCCTCTTTATTAGTCCACATGCGTATGACATCCATTAAAAAATGTTAAGATGGCTTTATGATATCCCGGGAAAAAAAAATTACATCCCACTTTTTAACTTACGACACCCCATTTTTAAACTTACGACACTCGTTCAGAAAGCAAAAAAAATTACGACACCTCAGTTGTAAACTTACGATACCGTAGCTATAAAATTAGGACACCCATTCAGAAAATGTATCTTTACATAAATTTCAAAAAAAAAGTTGAACGGATATCAATGCACATCATATCAAAATTTAAGATGATATCCAGTTTTAAACTTATGACAAGTTATAAAATTAAGACACCCATTAAGAAAGTCAAAAAAATTAGGACACTCCATTTGTAAACTTACGATAACTATAAAATTATGACACCCACTTGTCTGTACATAAATTTCAAAAAAAGCTGAACGGTATTAATGCACGTCAGGTAGCTTTTTTTTTTGAAATTTATGTACAGACACGTTTTCTGAGTAGGTATCATAATTTTATAGCTATGGTGTCATAAGTTTACAACTGGGGTGTTGCAATTTATTTTTTTTTGCTTTCTAAATGGGTATCGTAAGTTTAAAACTGGAGTGTCTTAATTTTTTTTTACTTTCTGAACGGGTGTCTTAATTTTATAACTACGATATCGTAAGTTCAAAACTGGGGTGTCGTAATTTTTTTCTTTAGGATGTCGTAAAGCTATCTTAACATTTTTTAATGGGTATCGTATGCATATAGACCAATAAAGAGGGACAGTGTAGTCTACGTAGGACTTGCTGCACTAGATGCGGTGTACAAAGTCTTTTCCATCCAGAATTAGGTCCAACCCATTTGGACCCAAATTGGACCTCATTTTGAAGCCCAATCTAATCTTGGCCTAACCTCTTAAGGGGCGTTTTATTGCAGGTAATCTATTCAGATTGTCGGTAATTTAAATGGAGCCCACTAGATAATCATATTTAGTACATATTTTGAATGACAATCTATCTTGTAGTGGTAATCTGGATCACCTCTCATGAGGTGATCCAGATCACCTCAGAAAAGGATGGTTATCCACGTTAGGGATGTTGTCATCTGATAAATTATTATTATTTTGATAAAATTGTCCTTTTTTCTATGAGAGGTGATCCATATCACCTCAAAAAAGGATGGTTATCCACATTAGAGATGTGGTAATCTGATAAATTATTATTATTTTGATAAAATTATCCTTTCTTCCTCTTTACTCGCATCCTCTTCTATCGACCTCGCTGAAACCTTCGCATCGAAGGTCTCGAGTCATACCCTCTTTTGCGGAGTCGGGCTATGGATCTCTGCTGCTCGGTGTCCCCACGGCCATCTCCAGATGTCAAGAAACTTCTTACGAATGGTGGACTCCAGCATCCTCATCAGCCGCTTTGAATATCATTTATAAATATAATTTTTTAAACATTATCTTTTATAAATATAATTTTTTTAAAATCAAATATATAATAATATAAATTTTTAATAAATTTAATTTAGGGGTACTTTAGAAATTTGATGTTATATGACTGATAATCTGTTTGTCATACCAAACACAGTAATTAATATTACTATTGCATTACCTGTGTATACCAAACATAGTAATCAATATTACTGGTAATCTATCAAGTGATAATTTATCTTGTAGGTAATCCATATTACCATTCAGGATTGCTGGCGATGCACCAATCGCAAAGGTTGAGGATTAGATACGGGATCAATATAGTTTGTTTGTGAGCCATTTCTTTAGTATTTAGGTTATATAAATTAAGGTAATCAAGTCCCAAGTAAAAGCCAAGACTAAACTTAGTAAAATATTAGAATTATTTTGAGCTATCATATTTTTTAGAAATTAAAAATTTAAATATTATATTGTAGGTATTAGTAGCTTAATTAGTTGGATTTGACCTGTGGATTAGTGATAGAAGATTAGTAAGCTAATTATAATTAGTAATTCTAGTAAATTCTTAAATTATGCAATTTATACATAAATAATATCTAATTAAATATTGTTTATTGTTTATTATTTTATAAAATAAATTTCATTGCTTCAATATGTGCATTTAAATATTATTATTTTTAGATTTAGTTAATTTTTGCATAATTTATTATTTCAATAATAATAATAATAATATGGTAATAATATAGTATATGTGATAATACTAAAAATAATTATAAATTGCTAAAGCAAATACGAAGAAAATGCAAACTAAATAGCTATTTTATTGTAAAACCATTAAACAGTAATAATCTATGGTATTAATAATAATATCATAACTATTATGATATGAATATGTATTTATGTATGTTAATCAAAAGAATTTTATGGATAATAATTAAATAAAAAATAAATTTTAAATTTTAAATAATAAAATATGTTACTCTTGATCCATTATGATATGACTTGATGGCATAATGTTTGATACTAGAACCCATATTCATAGGGGATATATGTAAAAGATATACCTTTATCCACAGGGTTAAATAAGGTGTTCTAATTCTGTGACAAAGATATATAGCTGTAATTTCAGACTATGGTATATGCGTAGTAAAATGTCATATAAATTCTAACGCATGAAATGATGAGAATTATGTATTCAAGACATGAATCAAATTCATAAAAAACGTAGCAGAAGATATAATACAAAAATTTTAGATGCTTAGGATTCTCAGGAACAGATTTATTAAATTAGAAATAAAATCTAAAATATCAGATTTATTCATACCTGAGTCCTTTATCGATATAGAAAAGGATGAAGCCGGTGAATTCTCTGTATGAAGATGACACTTAGAAAGAGAGGGGTGCTAGCGCCTCTTGAATCTCCTTATAGAAATATTCAAAACAGAAGATCTCTCTGTAGGTCTAAAAGATCTAATTTTTTCTTCACCTTTTGAGGAGGAAGAGAAGGAACATATTTATAGAGAGGGAGAGAAAGAAATGTTCAAGGGAGAAAAGAGACCTCTTTTTCCATGGTAACGTTAATCCAAAGGAGAGAAAGAGACTCCCCTTCTCAATATGGTAACGTCATGGTAACATTAATCCAAGTATCACAATCTCAGCTTTTGAAATTAGGAGTTAGTTATCACATAACTACATGCCCCAATCTTTATGTGTTTATTATCGTACCATACAGATTCATCATGCCTCATCCCATAGGCATGAATCCTTCTTCACATGGCTAAAATTTACCATCCATACCCAAATAATCAGAGCTGCCCATCACATGAAACAAGCCATATTTGGGTATCCAATTATTTGTTCATCATATGCGCCAATAATTTCTTCCTAACATTCTTTCTACTATGATGAATCATATCCATTATTATTTTATCTTCTTTAAATTGGATCTTACTCAATTATTTAATTGGTCATCTTACCTGAATTAAATCTAATTTAATTCTCATTTTAATTCATTCAAAATTCTCCTTAATGCGTGTGACCCATTAGGCCCTTTAACATATTGGCAATAATCATGTCCTAATCACAAACCCTAGGAATGATTGGACAACTCTTTGTCCAAATCAACAATATGATTATAGATCATGAGAGGCCTCTAGCAAAGCATCATGACCACTCAACTTCAAAAGGTTTTGTTGACGTGACCATCAACAACACCTGTCCATGAACGGTTACCGTATGATCAAATCCTTTCATCACATATCCCAGATCAATCAGTGGTATAGAATGTGTCAACCCTGTAATTGATCTTTGTTTACTTGATCTCGAAAAAAATTGACTCATATGAATTAGAACTTCGAAACCATTTCAAATTTCAACTCAACCTTGCAAGGATTTAACAGTCAATTTAATCCATCAAGTGGCCATAGGATATAACCCTTTCTATCAAAGAAGACAAATCCTGTCTTGATCAAACACCACCTTCAAGTGCTTCATGTCATACCCAATCGACACCATATTTGCCACCTATGGCTAGAGCGACGTTTGGATGTCGTCAAAACATGACATTTCATACATGAGATGCAATGAAGATCTCAAGTCAAAGGATCACTCACACCACCATCATTAGAGATCAACCATCGATACTACATAGAATATCCATATGGGATCTCTGTACGGGTCATCCAATGCATCGTTACAATAACAAGCATTCACACACCTATCCAAGTATCTTCATACTTCAGCTTGTGAAATCAGCTGTTCATCCCAAGGGTGAGGATATGCAATGTGTGCCAGTCTCACAGTGTTCAATAGTGTTCAGTCCCATCTACACATCGACTAGGAAATTTAAAGAATCGAACCATAATGTGCAATTTGGATCTCACAATTTGTAATCTCTATTACAAATTCTATATGCACTGTTCACATTCTTTTAGACTTTATCTCATAGACAAATATATCAAAATAAAAGACATTTGGATAGATAAAGAAACCATTTTATTTGATTTGTATTCATAGAATGTATATAGCATTCAATCCAATTGGATCTAGGGCATACACTAACAATCTTCCACTTGCACTAGAGCCATTTACCCATGTATTTAATACCGAGTGACTTAACATGATTATCATGCTTCTGCTGTGGCAGGGCTTTAGTGAGCGGATCAGCTACGTTATCCTCAATGGGGACTCATTCTATTTTTTCATCATTTCTACCAATAATCTCTCTAATTACATGGTATCTCCTAAGTACATGTTTGGACCTCTAATGAGACCTTGGCTCCTTAGCTTGCACAATAGCTCCATTGTTGTCACAATACAAGTGTATTGGATCAGCAATGCTTGGAACCACACCAAGTTCAGTGATGAACTTTTTGATCCAAACTGCTTCTTTGGCTGCATCTGATGCTGCGATGTACTCGGCTTCGGTCGTAGAGTTGGCAATCATCTCCTGCTTGGAGCTCTTTCAGCCGACTGCATCGCCATTGAGTGTAAAGATATAGTCTGATTGAGATTTATAATCATCTTTATCAGACTAAAAACTAGAATCCGTATAACCCTGAACTATGAGTTTGGGTCCTCCATAAATCAAGAACATATCCTTAGTCCTTTGTAAGTACTTAAGGATATTCTTGATGGCCATCCAATGTTTCTCACCAAGGTTTACCTGGTATCTACTAGTGATACTCAAAGCATAAGAAACATCAGGTCTCGTATATAGTATCGCATACATTATGGATCTGATTGCTGAGGCGTATGGAATCCTATTCATGTGCTCTCTCTCTACTTGGGTCTTAGGACTCATGTCCTTGGAGAGATGTACCCCATGCGATACCGATAGGAATCCCTTCTTGAATTCCTCCATGCTAAACCATTTTAGTACTTGATTGGGACAATCCAAGCAACATTCTAAATCCAAGCAACCTTCTATGTACGTTGATTGGGACAATCCAAACAACCTTCTAAATCTATCTCTATAGATCTTAATACCCAGTATGTAGGCTGCTTCTCCCAAATCTTTCATGGAGAACTTACTGGGCAACCAATCCTTCACTTCTTGCAGCAAGGATACATTGTTTCATATTAATAATATGACATCTACATATAATATCAAGAAAATAATAACGCTCCCACTAACCTTCTTGTATACACATGGATCATCCTCATTTTTGATAAAATCAAACTCTTTAATTGTTCCATCAAAATGGATGTTCCAACTTCTATAGGCTTGCTTAAGTCCATAAATGGACCTTTACAGCTTGCTTACCTTTTGAGAATCAATGGACTCAAAACCCTCAGGTTATGTCATATACACATCCTCCACTAAATCACCATTTAGGAAGGCAGTCTTGACATCCATTTGCTATATCGCATAATCGTAATAGGCTGCAATCGCAAGCAAAATCCTTATGGACTTAAGCATGACTACAGGAGAAAAGGATTCATCAAAGTCAACACTTTCTTTGCTTGTAACCTTTTGCTACTAGCCTCACCTTATAGGTAATCATATTACCATCCATGTCAGTCTTCTTCTTGAAGACCCATTTGCATCCAATAGGTTTTATCCCTTCAGGTGGATCAACCAAAGTCCATACTTGGTTGTCGTACATGGAGTCCATTTCAGACTTCATGGCTTCAAGCCATCTCTTGGAGTCAATGTCACATATTGCTTCCTCGTAGTTAGTAGGCTCATCATCTTCTATAAGAAATCTATATCTCTTAGGAATATGATGTGTTCTACTAGACCTATGTAGCTGATGTGTACTTGGACTTACCTATTGCTCCATCATTTCTGATAGAGGCTTACGTAAATGTTTCCTGAATATGAGTTGAGTCTCCTGCTCAACTCCCACTGCATTTGGCATTTGCTCCATATCATCTAATCGGTCTGTGTTAATTTGTGGTTCTTGAGTTTCACTAATCTTAATATTTTTCTCACTGCCCTTTCTTAGAAAAATCTCATTCTCTAGGAATATGGCATGCCTTGAAACAAAAACTTTTGCTCGAGTGCATGGTAGAAGTAGTATCCTTTTGTTTCTTTAGGATACCTCACAAAATTATATTGTCAGATCTAGCTCCAAGCTTGTCCGACTCATTACACTTTACATAAGCATAGCAACCTCAAATCCTTATATGACTAAGGGTTGGTTTCTTTCCACACCATATCTCATAGGGAGTGGAACTGACCGACTTAAATGGAATTCGGTTTAGAGTGTATTCGACTGTGTGTAGCGCATAACCTCAAAATATTTTTGAAAGATTTGCAAGGCTCATCATTGATCGCACCATATCTAATAATGTGCAATTCTTCCTTTCTGATATACCATTATGCCATGGCGTACCAGGAGGAGTCCACTGAGAGAGATTACCATTCTCCTTCAAATATTCTAAGAACTCATAGCTTAAGTATTCCCCACCTCGATCTGATCGAAGTATCTTAATACTTTTGCCACTTTATTTTTGTACATCGGATCTGAATTCTTTGAACTTTTCAAAGGCTTCAGATTTGTGCTTCATCAGATATACATAACCATACCTGCTATGGCCATCTATAAATGTGATGAAGTAAGAAAAACCTTCTATTGCATAAATATTGATAGGACCACATACATCCGAATGTACTAGTCCTAAACATTCAGTTGCTTGCTCACCCTTTTTAGTAAAGGATGACTTAGTCATTTTGCCATGTAAGCACGACTCACATTCCTCAAACGATTCCCAATCGAATGAGCCCAAGTAGCAATCCTTATTTAACTTGCCATAGGAACGAGTTCTTAGAATTATTTGATTTTAATTTCTTAGTTTCTACATTGAGAACAAGGCATTGTAAATTCAAAACATAAATCCCATTGAACATTTCAGCAGAACCAAAGAACTTTTCATTTTTAAAAATTAAATTTTTTTTATTTTTAATTTCAAATGTATATACATCATTTACAAGACATAAAATGAAAATAATATTCTTTGTTATGTTTGGAGCATAGTAACAATTACTAAGCTCCATTACAAGCCCAGTGGCCAAAGACAAAGAACAAGATCCTACAGCTAAAGCAGTAACCTTTGCTCCATTTCCCATGCGCATGTTCACTTCATATTTCCTCAGCTTTCTACTGCTTCTTATTTCTGCATATTAATACAAATATGAGATCCACAACCGGTATCCAATACCTAAGTGGAATAAGAAGTAACAGAAGAAAACATCTCAATCATAAATATACCTGATGCAGAAGCATCTGTATGTTTCTTTCTTTCAGGTTAGCCAGATAAGCCTTGCAATTTTGCTTCCAGTGCCCTTCCTTGCCACAGAAGTGACACTTCCCCTTGGCTACTTTATTTTTCTTAATACCCTTATTTGGTTTAGTCGCCTTGGCCTTTTGGACCTTATTCTTCTTTGGCCGCTTCTTACGAGCACTAGAGGACTATACGACCATAACCTACCCCTTTTCATTCTTAATGTTGGGCTCGATATTCGTCAGCATATTTGCAAGCTCAGGCAGAGATGCCTTTAGCTTGTTCATGTTGAAATTAAGAACAAACTGCGAATAGCTGGGAGGTAGTGACTGTAGAATCAAGTCAATACTTAGTTTATGATCCATCAAAAAACCCAATTGTGCCAACTTCTCAATCATATTGATCATTTTCAGTACGTGGGCACCCACTGATGAATCCTCAGTCATTTTGCACTCAAACAGCTCTCTAGAGGTTTGAAACCTCTCATATCGAGATTGTACACCAAACAACTCTTGCAAGTGCATCAAAATCTCTTGAGCATTCATATGCTCATGCTGTTTCTGAAGATCAGGTGACATCAAGGCCAACATCAAACATGTGGCCATTTCTTCAGCATCTTTATACTGGTTGCCTGCCATACGAACCTCAGTCGGAGCATCCGCTGGTGGGACCTCCGGTGCAACCATATCTATGACAAAAAGAAATTTTTCAGATCGAAGAACGATCCTTACATTCCTTAGCCAATTAGAGAAGTTGAGTCCAGTCAATTTGTTGGATTCTAAAATATTCCTAAGGTTGATATTTATACTCATGGTTTCTCTGATAACCTACATAAAATTAGAATGAGTCAATTACTATGAATACTAATCACCAACTTAATATGGTAATTCTAGATTTTTAATTAAGTTAGTTTCTCCCCCTATTTTATCAAGGTTAATAGCCATCTCTATTAATCTCAAGAAATTGGCATTCAATTTTCTTAGTGGGCTAGGATCCTCATTTGAATTACTTTGACCTTGGCTTTGGTACAACAAATCTCGGTAAGCCAAATTTGGTAGATTATCATCAATCACATGTAATGTGACTCCTAGATCATTTAGGGACATTGCCTTATCAATCACATTCATATGTGATCACCCTAAAGTTTGCCTCTAGAGTAGACTGACCCTGACTTTGGCCAATTATACCAGTTAATCTAGCTAAGTCAACCCATTGTTCCACAATCAACTTCTCATAAGTACACTCGATCGCGGCTTTGGCATGATAAATCTCATGACCTAATGATTTTGTATCATGTGAACAATGGAAGGCTTATGACTTAATATTCGTGGAGGGATTTAGCGCATATAGGTCCCATCTACATTTACAATATTTGTACTATGCTAGGTTACATATTCTATATGTAGATTTTAGATTAATCTTTATTAACCTAAAAAATATCATAAGATTAAATCTTATGATTTGGAATTCCTAATCAAATTAGGATCCCTGACCACTATCTGATATAGAAACCCTAATCATGTGACCAGATCTATTGCTTCTATCATGATTAACCTTATTGATCTAATCAATTAAGAGCTTTTCATAACAATGGCTAGATTAGCTGATCAATGGGGTCCTATTTAGCATACCCTTCGATCCCATTGAATGGATTTTCCTAGGCAGCGAATAGATCAATTAAAAACCATGATCATACTTATCTTAGACACCAATGTATGTAAGCCTAATTGATCATACTAATATTGGAATCATAGGATCAAGCAATGATAGTGTTAAGTCTAAGTTTCCTAAATCTTTATCATCTATTACATTTTATGATAACTTAAGATAGTGATCTTGTTATGGTATTATGATAAGAATTCTTAATTCAAATTTTAAAATTTTAAATTTTAAAATTTAAATTTTTTATTATTTAATTACATGTTATGGCATGCCGGTTTTACATCCCATGTAAATCCTAATGTCTCTAACAAACCCTAATCATATTCTTGTTATGATACGATTTTGGATTCAAAATATAAAATTTTAAATTTCATATGATTACATTTAATCACAATCTTATCATGATCTAAATATCTAAAATAAATTTTCAACGTTCATTATAATATAAAATCAGATCTTAATAATCATATCAATAATTATGTTAAAATTAAATCCTAAACATGATTTTTAGGATTTCAGCACATAGTATCTATCATGCATAAATAATAATTACTATTTTAACATGACACATATATGATTAAATCTAAATTAATTATTATTTATTATCATATAATAAATCTTTATCTTTGATATCACATATCAAAGTACTTTATTTTAACATGATAATGAACATGCATAAATCAAAATAATATTGTTTATCATCAAATAATAAATATTTTATTTTATTTTAGATTTATTATCAACTTAAGAAAACTATTCAGGATTTTAATCTTCATAAGAAGCATAATAAAAACTCATATTATCAATCATATTGACTCAAGTATCCTATCAGATTAATGAATCTATAGCCTAAGGTGGCTCTGATACCACTGATGGGAATTATGTATTCAAGACATGAATCAAATTCATAAAAAATGTAACAGAAGATATAATACAAAATTTTCAGATGCCCAAGATCATTAGGAATAGATTTATTAAATTAGAAATAAAATCTAAAACATAAGATTTATTCATACATGAGTCATTTATCGATGTAGAAAAGGATGAAGCCGGTGAATCCACTGTCACTAGCCGTCCACGTGTCCAGCCTCTAACGGTGATCCACGTGGAGAAGAGTGGATGAAGACCTTTAAGGTATGAAGATGACACTTAGGGAGACAGGAATGCTAGCGCCTTTTGAATCCCCTTATAGAAATATTCAAAATAGACTCATCTAATATTCAAAATAGACTCATCTAAGATGGTAAAGTCTTTTCTTAGAAATGTTACATAAAGTATAGATTTAAGCAAAAAGGATGATCTAGGCTATAAATCTATTAAAAAAAATGCTATATCAGGGGCAAAATGGGAAAAGGCTCCGATGTCAATTGCAAATTGTGTTAAGGGCAACTTAGGAAAGAAAATATAAGGGCAAAATAGCATGGTTATAAGTGAGCCACGTGTTTTCCAAAAAGCGTGTGTTAAGAGTGTGTGAGGGTAAAAGGGAGATTTGGCATGCCTTAACCCTTAAGTTTCCTATGACTTGGTCCCAAGTCATTAGAGAAAAAGGGGAATGTGGGTTCAGCCAGAGAAAAGAAAGAAAGAAAGAAGAGAAGAAAAGAGAGGAAAAAGAAGAAGAAGAAGAAGAAAAAGGAGGAAGAAAGAGAAAGGGAAAGGGAAGCTTGGGGGTTTGTGCTCGACTCCAGGTAAGCTATAGCTTCCCTAGATCTTGTATGACTTTAGATTTTCTAGATTTAGTATATTTTTGAGGTAATAGTAGAAGTAATCTTGAGTAGAGATAGGGTGGAAGAAAATAATGAGATATTAGAGGATAGATCATGTATGAATGCATGGTTCATTGGAAAACCTCGTGTGGAGGTAATCCTAATAGCTATTGTATTTGTATGTTGACGTAGGTCAAGAGGGTTATTCTAGGGAGCCAAAATACCAGAATTGAGTACCAGTTGTACCAGTCGAGGAGTAACCTACTAAGGTGAGTGGATTTCTCATCTAGCAATGAGAGGTTAATTTGAGCTAGTATAATGAGATTTATACCTAGTTATGGTATGTTATATTTAGCTGAGTATTATGTATGTTTTAAATATGAGAAATGAGAACCTAGTATATGATAATCTGATAAATGAGTTTTGAGCATAAACACATAAGCATGAGTTTCAATGAGGGAATTTTTAATGTATACATGGCATATTTGCATGATAAAGCTTTACAAATGATGTATGAGTCATACTGAGCATCAGGCAGCTAGGGGGCTGATCACCCTTTAGACTGTACTGTAGCATGAGCATTGCACACTACTATCGAGCCGGCACCTCCTTGCGAACAGATCGTACGATGAACCCCAGAATCAGGGGTGAGTGCATGCCTAACCAGACCAGTGGGGCTGGTTGTGAGCAGCCCGTGGGGGCATGAATCATAGCTCAGTGGAGCTGATTTCTATATATAGCCCGTGGGGGCAGAGAGAAAACCCGAGGTTCCAGGGTTAAGGAACAAAGCACTTTGCCAGGTGAACCGCACGGGTAAGGGGTGCTATTTGTGCGGGGATCCTGTTGCTAGTCACGCACCCGATGAGAGTACACCTACAGAAGGGCGACTGTAGGGTGGTACCTCAGAGGCATTACACACACAGCCCAACATCATGAGATCTAAAAGCATATGTTGTGATATAAAAAGGGCCAATGGGCCAAATAGTTATCCCGAGAGGGAGAGCTTACTTGAGATGCCAGTGGGCAAGCAGATCCTGATGGGAGTCTGGGTTGTAGATAAAGAATGCATATCTTCATATTGTAATGCATGAAGTTTTATTTTAATGAGTTATCTTTCAGTGAAGAGTTATTATAGAGTATTCCAGTACTGATATGTTATTTGAAGAATAAGCTACATTTTATTTTATCTGATATCATGTTAAAAATGTACTTTGAGTTGTACAAGTTAAATAGTTTCAGCACATGATTGAAATTAAGAGGTTATGGTTCTCTATTTCTCCATAGTTAGATGGTTATCCAGTCACTGGGACTTAGGTCTTATCCCTCTATGATTTAAATGTTCTTTCAGATCAGTGAGTATTTCTGCCAGGATCACAAGATAAGCAGGACATGACCCTTAGCTGGTGAAGCTTGCTTGGATGCAAGAGTGTATAAATGCTAACCTTGTATATTGAGAGAGTGTGGTTTGATATGTGTATTTTGTATATGTGTATGTGTACAGTGGGATGTAATGATGTTTTAGACCTTTGTGGATATGAATACAAGACTTATGTTTTGGAGAAAATTTTGAGCATGATGTGTGCACTTAGGATTTTAATGTCGAATGTGAATGTGATCCAAGAAAGAGGAAGAGACTTCCCTTCTCATGGTAACTAAGTGTCACAATCTCAGCTTTTAAAATTAGGAGTTAGTTATCACATAACTACATGTCCCAATCTGTACGTGTTCATCATTGTACCGTAGAAATTCATCATGCCTCATCCCATGGGCATGAATCCTTTTTCACATGGATGAAATTTATGATCTATACCCGAATAATCAGAGTCGTCCATCACATGGAACAAGCCATATTTGGGTATCCAATTATTTGTTCATCATATGCGCAAATAATTTCTCCCTAACATTCCTTCTACTATAATGGATCATATCCATTATTATTTTATCTTCTTTAAATTGGGTCTTACCCAATTATTTAATTAGTCATCTTATCTGAATTAAATCTAATTTAATTTTTATTTTAATTCATCCAAAATTCTCTTTAATGCGTGTGACCCATTAGGCCCTTTAACATATTGGCAATAATCATGTCCTAATCACAGACCCTAGGAATGATTGGACAACTCTTTGTCCAAGTCAACAATATGATTATAGATCATGAGAGGCCTCTAGCAAAGCATCATGATCATCCAACTGCTAAAAGTTTTGTTGATATGACCATCAATAACACCTGTCCATGAACGGTTACCATATGATCAAATCCTTTCGTCACATATTCCAGATCAATAATGTGTCAACCCTGTAATTAATCTTTGTTTACTTGATCTCAAGAAAGATTGACTCATATGAATTAGAACTTCGAAACTATTTCGAATTCTAACTCAACCTTGCAAGGATTTAACAGTCAATTTAATCCATCAAGTGGCCGTGGGATATAACTCTTTCTATCAAGGGAGAGGAATCCTGTCTTGATCAAACACCACTTCATATGCTTCATATCATACCCAACCGATACCATATTTGCCACTCGTGGCTAGAGCGACGTTTGGATGTCGTTAAAGCATGGCACTTCATACATAAGATGCAATGAAGATCTCAAGTCAAAGGATCACTCACACCACCGTCATTAGAGATCAACCATCAACACTATATAGAATATCCATATGGGATCTATGTACGGGTCATCCAATGCATCGTTATAATAATGAGCATCCACACACCTATCCAAGTATCTTCATACTTTAGCTTGTGAAATCAGCTGCTCATCGCAAGGGTGAGGATATATAATGTGTGACAGTCTCACGGTGTTCGATGGTGTCTAGTCCTATCTAAACATCGACTATGGAAATTTAAAGAATCGAACCATAATGTGCAATTTGGATCTCATAATTTGTAATTTCTAGTATAAATTCTATATGCATGGTTCACATTCTTTTGGACTTTATTTCACAGACAAATATATCAAATAAAAGATATCTGGATAGATAAATAAACTATTTTATTTGATTTGTATTCATAGAATGTATATAGCATTCAATCCAATTGGATTTAGGGCATACACTAACAGAAAATATGTAATTTCTAACTGTGATGACATGAAAACTTGGAATTAAAACTTTTAAGATGTAGCATGTGATATGAGTTTAAAATAATTAAATAATATAAGTAAGACAAAAAATATTACAACATGTTATGTACTTAATTTTTAATGACATGTTTATATTAGACTTACTGAGTGTGGGTTCGTTCAATCCTCTTTGATATTTTTTAGAGCCCAAAAATGGAATAAGGATAGAACTCTGCGAAGGCCGATTCCAAGCCCAAGTAAAAAAGGAGGGTTGCGTTAGGTAACTGACAGCCAGCGTAAAATTCCGTCAGAACCTTAAATTATGAATATGATGAATTAAACTATGCGAAGGGCTAGGATATTTCCGTAAAGAGATGCATTGCATCTGCCTTCAGATGTTTCAAAAAATGGGCAAGGAGCGCTGCACCGATGCCCGGGTATGATGATAAGTGAGCAAGGATTTCTGTACTATAAACGAGTGCGGGTAAAAATGTTAGTCCATGATAATCAGCTTAGAGTAGCAACATGGAACATAGGAACACTAATAGGTAAAGTTATGGAGATAGTAGACACTATGATTAGGAGAAAAATAAATATAATATGCTTACAAGAGACTAAATGGGTAGGTGAAAGATCTAGAGAAATAGAGAATATATAATATAAATTATATTACACCAAAAAATATAAAAATAGAAATGGAGTAGAAATAATTATAGACAAGAATTTTAAGGAATATGTTGTTAAGATAATTAGAAAAGAAGATCGGATTATATCACTAAAACTTATAATTGAGAATAACATAATTAACATAATTAGTGTGTAACATCCTGAAAACCTTGTAATCTATGGCATTTTCAGTTAAATGAAAGTCAGAAAGTTTTCTTGAAATATGGGTGTGTTGGCCTTTTGATAAATGTAAAGAGAAGAAATTTTGGAGTAAATAAGTATATTTCTAAATGTTAATGAGTCTGATTTGAGAAATTGAGAGACTTAAGTTTAATGGGTTTAAATCACAAGAAAAATCAAGTTTAGTTTGAGTTTTATCCTAAAATGACGTTTTTAGTGGTTGGAGTCGACTCTAATCAGAGTGGAGTCGACTCCGGCACGGTTTTAAACTTTCGGCACGCTTAGGAGTCGACCCCTGCAGTGCTGGAGTCGACTCCTACTTTTCAGGAGTCGACCCCTACTTTTCTGGAGTCGACCCCTACTTCTGCTCGAGCCGACTCGCCATCTGTTCGAGCCGACTCCGCGACGGCAGGTTTTTCTGAGTTAAATCTTGAGAAATTCATATTTAATCCGTTTCAAGTCCGATTTGGATGCCGTTTGAACCGTTGGATTTCTAAAATCGAGTTCTTCAAGATGGTAAAGTCTTTTCTTAGAAATGTTACATAAAAGTATAGATTTAAGCGAAAAATGATGATCTGGGCTATAAATCTATTAAAAAAATGCTATATCAGGGGCAAAATAGGAAAAGGCTCCGATGTCAATTGCAAATTGTGTTAAGGGCAACTTAGGAAAGAAAATATAAGGGCAAAATAGCATGGTTATAAGTGAGCCACGTGTTTTCCAAAAAGCGTGTGTTAAGAGTGTGTGAGGGTAAAAGGGAGATTTGGCATGCCTTAACCCTTAAGTTTCCTATGACTTGGTCCCCAAGTCATTAGAGAAAAAGGGGAACGTGGGTTCAGCCAGAGAAAAGAAAGAAAGAAAGAAGAGAAGAAAAGAGAGGAAAAAGAAGAAGAAGAAGAAGAAAAAGGAGGAAGAAAGAGAAAGGGAAAGGGAAGCTTGGGGGTTTGTGCTCGACTCCAGGTAAGCTATAGCTTCCCTAGATCTTGTATGACTTTAGATTTTCTAGATTTAGTGTATTTTGAGGTAATAGTAGAAGTAATCTTGAGTAGAGATAGGGTGGAAGAAAATAATGAGATATTAGAGGATAGATCATGTATGCATGCATGGTTCATGGGAAAACCTCGTGTGGAGGTAATCCTAATAGCTATTATTTGTATGTTGACGTAGGTCAAGAGGGTTATTCTAGGGAGCCGAAATACCAGAGTTGAGTACCAGTTGTACCAGTCGAGGAGTAACCTACTAAGGTGAGTGGATTTCTCATCTAGCAATGAGAGGTTAATTTGAGCTAGTATAATGAGATTTATACCTAGTTATGGTATGTTATGTTTAGCTGAGTATTATGTATGTTTTAAATATGAGAAATGAGAACCTAGTATATGATAATCTGATAAATGAGTTTTGAGCATAAACACATAAGCATGAGTTTCAATGAGGGAATTTTTAATGTATACATGGCATATTTGCATGATAAAGCTTTACAAATGATGTATGAGTCATACTGAGCATCAGGCAGCTAGGGGGCTGATCACCCTTTAGACTGTACTGTAGCATGAGCATTGCACACTACTATCGAGCCGGCACCTCCTTGCGAACAGATCGTACGATGAACCCCAGAATCAGGGGTGAGTGCATGCCTAACCAGACCAGTGGGGCTGGTTGTGAGCAGCCCGTGGGGGCATGAATCATAGCTCAGTGGAGCTGATTACTATATATAGCCCGTGGGGGCAGAGAGAAAACCCGAGGTTCCAGGGTTAAGGAACAAAGCACTTTGCCAGGTGAACCGCACGGGTAAGGGGTGCTATTTGTGCGGGGATCCTGTTGCTAGTCACGCACCCGATGAGAGTACACCTACAGAAGGGCGACTGTAGGGTGGTACCTCAGAGGCATTACACACACAGCCCAGCATCATGAGATCTAAAAGCATATGTTGTGATATAAAAAGGGCCAATGGGCCAAATAGTTATCCCGAGAGGGAGAGCTTACTTGAGATGCCAGTGGGCAAGCAGATCCTGATGGGAGTCTGGGTTGTAGATAAAGAATGCATATCTTCATATTGTAATGCATGAAGTTTTATTTTAATGAGTTATCTTTCAGTGAAGAGTTATTATAGAGTATTCCAGTACTGATATGTTATTTGAAGAATAAGCTACATTTTATTTTATCTGATATCATGTTAAAAATGTACTTTGAGTTGTACAAGTTAAATAGTTTCAGCATACGATTGAAATTAAGAGGTTATGGTTCTCTATTTCTCCATAGTTAGATGGTTATCCAGTCACTGGGACTTAGGTCTCATCCCTCTATGATTTAAATGTTCTTTCAGATCAGTGAGTATTTCTGCCAGGATCACAAGATAAGCAGGACAGACCCTTAGCTGGTGAAGCTTGCTTGGATGCAAGAGTGTATAAATGCTAGCCTTGTATATTGAGAGAGTGTGGTTTGATATTGTATTTTGTATATGTGTATGTGTACAGTGGGATGTAATGATGTTTTAGACCTTTTGGATATGAATACGAGACTTATGTTTTGGAGAAAATTATGAGCATGATGTGTGCACTTAGGATTTTAATGTCGAATGTGAATGTGATCTTGTAAACTGCCTGAGGAATGTCATGAAAAATATTATCTGAGCAGGTTGATGCTTAATGTTGATTGGGTGATTTGTGTATATAATTGAGATGAAAGTGAAAAGTTTTTAACAGGATGTGTTTTCGTGTGTCTGCCACTTATGATAATTAGTTGGGGTTCTCTAGCTCTTTATGGAGCGCTACATAAAGACTAGTAAAACTCTATCCGATTACCACAAGTGTGCAGGTGTGCTGTCGGTGGCCCCAGAGAGGAGGGGGAGCTGACATAGTGCATATGCACCATAAGTAGGTTAGACCAATAAACCAAAACACAATTTTGGGAAGACATAGATGAAGTAATACAAGAAAAACTACATGAAGAAAATATATTTGGGATGAGATTTTAATGGACATGTAGGTAAATAAAGGGATGGATATAAAATGGTACATGGAGATTGTATTTGGAGATATGAATGAAGTCGGCTTGAGCTTATTAGATTTTGTAGTGGCATATGATTTAATAATAGTAAACACTTGTTTCAAAAAGAGAATGAATATTTAATAACATTTAAAAGTAGATCTAATAAAAGTCAAATAGACTTTTTCTTAACTAGAAAGATAGATAAAATAACATGTAAAAACTGTAAAGTTATTTTAGGAAAAAGTTTAACTTCACAACATAGGATAATGATAGTATACATATGGATAAAAATGAAATCTAGAGTAAAACGTAAAACTATTAATCCAAAAATTAAATGGTGAAATTTGAAAGGAAAAAGCCTAGAATTATTTAAAGAAAAGTTAGTAAGAGTAATGACTATGAATATAGATAGTGATCCCAACTTAATATGAAAAAAATAACTAAATGCATAAAAAATATAGCAAAAGAAGTTTAGAAGAATCAAAAGGGGTAGGAATAGTAGGAAAGGAAACTTTATGGTGGAACGAGAAAGTTAAAGCCATCATCAAGCTTAAAGTAAAAACTATAAAATTTGGCAAGAGGCTAGGGATGAAGAAAGTCTTAAGAAGTATAAGGATGTAAAGAAAGGAGCTAAAAAAGCAATAAGTAATGCAAAACTTAAAGCCTATGATGATTTATATAATAGACTAGATACTAAAGAAGATGAAAAGACTATATATAAATTAGCAAAACTAAGAATTCTCTTTTCCTCGGGTACCCACCTCTGGATCCAAAATTCGCATTGTGTCTGAGATGACTTCGAAATCAACATCCGGGATCTCCTCATATTTAACTTCGGTAGATAGCTCGGTCCCCGGTGTGCAAACATCATAGTAATCGGCTTCTAAAAAGGAGAGGTCTAAGTTCAGGTATCTCTGAGAAATCTTCGCTCACGTTTCTCCTCTCTAAATTGAAATGCATCAGCACAGGCTGCCTTGCGCTCATCTAAAAATTGAGCAAAACTTTTATACTCTTCCACCGCCAGAGCAGCCTGTCTATTGGCTTTAGTCACTTGGCCCTGGAGTTTGAAACACCTCGGATGACTCAAAGCCAACTCCCCTCTCAAAGCCCTTAATTGATTATGGGCTTCGGATGCCATCCTACTCACCTGAAGACACAAAATCAATCAGATTAATGATGGTTAAAGGGAAAAACATGAAAAAGAAGCAAGGAAATGTTATACCTCCTCTTCCCGTCAAGCCATTTTTGCATTTAGCTCCTGGATCCTATCGTGTGCCTTTAACTTGTCCTCCCTATACTGATACATCCTCCCCCAGATGTCATCGATCCTCGGCTATCTTTCCTCGACTTCTCGCTGAGAGTGGGCTAGATCGGCAGTAAGTTTGGCGATTTGCTCCTGCTGCCACCTGGATTTGTCATCCTCTTCATCAAGCCTCCTATTTAAAGTGTTCCTTTCCTCAGCGAAACTTCTATTCAGGTCGTCCCACCTCTCGTTGAAGCATTTCTTCAAGGCCTCTATCTCTTGGACATGCTCATACCTGCATTGTAGTAATTTCGATCGAGCCTTGTTGGCTGAATCGTGAGCTCCTCTGAGTTCATTAGCTTCAGCCTAGAATTTGGACGCTCTTGCTAGAGCAATTCTTTTGATTTTCTCTGATTTCTCAATATTCTCCTGAGCTACTCCCAAGGCCTTGGAAAGCTTCTCCGTTGATGCTACCTTTTCCTGAAAGATAGCAACCTTCCTCATGGCTTGAGCATAGGCTCCCGCAACCAGGTTCAAGCGATAGCACAATGACCTCATTATGATAGCACTCTTCAAATGAACTTCCGATGGTGAGTTCCGATTAAACTATGATATGAAAGTGAAATTCTTCAATATTCCTACTTACTCGAGAGGTGTATGCTAACGCTATCTTAATTAGTAAGCGAGTGATTATCAATTTCGGAGAGAAGCTCGATATTACTCGGTATGCCAGCTCGCCCAAACGCTGCGGTGATAATGTCCTCTTTGGCCGAGGAGCCGTCCCTCTCATATAAGATGGATCACATCAAAGTAGATAGTATCTCCTCAACCTCTGGGTTAGGTGCGAGCGAGTTCGCTGCTAGGGGGTTGACTTGTGGAGGCTCGGTCTGAGGAACCCCAATTCGCCTCGCCTCTTCAATCAGAGCTTCAGCATGGGATGCTTCGGCCTGCTTGTCCATTCCTCCCGATGCCTCTATTGGAGGAACCTCACTCCGGGCTTCCTCCTCGTCTGAGGGCTCTTCTTGATCTATAGGTGCCTATCCTATTTCTTCCATCCTCATCGGAGCCTCGGTCGCTTCCTTGGCCTCCCTCAATTCTTCGGAAGGATTCCCCCCAATAGGCGTCGGTCTTTTCCTTAACCTCCCTCATCTCCTCACCTGGAGCTGAGAGCTCTCCTTCATATACAGAGGATGCTCTCGAGCTGCCAGCCCCCTTAGGGCACAACTCTTTATCTCCCAATAGAGGGGCTACAGGGTCGATCGACGGTGTCCCATCAGAATCGTTCAGTATTACCATTACTTGTGGAAGGAAAACTTTGACAATTCCTTCCAAATTTCCTTCATCCACCTGCCCTTACTCCACTATTGGTTCCCCCTTTGATGGGGGAGACTTCTCTCTTGCAACCGACACTCCCATCTCCTTCTTCGGCGTAGAAGATTGTTGGCCATTCTTAGATTGCTTCGCCTCCCTTTAACGCGGTTCATGATAATGGAGCTTTTTCTCGGGATTATGCCTCTCCACAGAATTGGTTCTTCTCTGACGCTTACTAAGCTCCCCCTTCATCTGACCCATAAACTCTGACCTTTTGGCTGTAAATACAACAGGCGATAATTTAGTATGTGGTAAAATCGCTAATATACAATTAACGTAGGAAGGGGATGGGAACTTACCTTGAGGGTCGACAGGGCTGAGCCCGATGGCAAAAAGGGGCATCTTCCACCAATAGAATACTGGCCAAAAATATTCGGCCACTCCGAAGAGTAATCAAATCCTTCTCTTCTTGCTGCGATAGTTCCAATTGTGCATATAAATCCTTGACATTCGTCCATACTCTAGGGAAATTAGAACTGATGTTCCCTTCGATAATGAAGAACCGAGATTTCCAATTCTTTATGGAAGATGGGTTCTTTAATATCATTTTAAATGAATTTCGAGGCCCAATATAAAGCCATTCAAAGCCCCTTTCAGAGATAAGACTGTAACAAACCCGGAACACGCCAACTGTTCGGAGGCACCATTATCGGGCAGATACTATAAAACCTCATTATCTCCTTTACTAAAGGATGGATGAAAAACCGGAGACCCGCTCTTAAACTCTCTTCATAAAAGAAGGCCCCATACTCCAATTACTCTGTGACCCTTGGCTCAAGCTCCGGTACCCGTAGAATAATGTCTTGAGAAATCCTATACCTCCGACGAACTCTCTCCAAATCCTTTGAGGTCATCGCGGAAGCATTATCACCCGAGCATTTCATATTTCCAAGTTAAGAGGAGCAGGCTTCAAATGGGAGCACAAGAGTTTTGAAAAATGAATCTTTGGAGATGAAGCAAGGAAACAACATGGTAAGGGTTAGCGCTACCCTACCCCTTTCTAAACCGTCCTAGTAGAAAGGCAATGCACCAACGGCGAGGATCCCCAAATTTTCAAATTACAGCTCAGATGCCTTAAGTGCAAGGACTTGCCATGTATTGTTCCCTCAATCGTCATTCGTGAAAAATGAGGGGTTTCCACTTTATCCACCAAGAAAAATGGTGGAATGGCGATGTGGCATTTATGAAACCATCATTGCGCACCTCTTTAAATTCAAACCCTCCGTCCAAACGAAGCCATTTGAAACTCTACTCCCTATGCCTGAATTTACACTTCGGACTAAGGAGTGGGGGGTATATGATGTGAGGTAAAATCGATATTACATCAATATCCGTGCACACGATGAAAAGATTGGGATCACTTTTGATTTCTGATTCACCAGTTGTTGCATCCGAAAAAAGACAAAGCCACTATGTCTCAGCAAGACCAAGGTACCTCATATCACACTCAGACTAAACTATCCTTATACTTTAGCCAGACTGAAGTATCACTATGCCTCGGCCAGACTAAGCTATCCTTATACTTCGGTCAGACCAAAGTATCCATGTACCTCACCCAAACAGAAGTATCCCTATGCCTTGGCCAGACCGAGCTATCCTTATACCTTGGCCAGACCAAGCTATCCTATACCTCGGCCAGACCGAAGTATCCCTATACCTTGGCCAAACCGAGCCGTCCTTATACCTCGGTGGAACCGAAGTATCTTTGAACCTTTGCGGAATCGAGCTACCCCCACATCTAGCCCAAGTATGCATGCTACCTATCATCACGATGAATCCTTCACATGACGGATGGCTCCGATCGCTTGATTTTTAAAGTGAATTCTTCAAAATTAACCGAAGTTCAAATTCATGATTATCTGGCAAGATTCCAGCCACGTGAGCCTCCAACCGTCCTAGGAGGAAAATAAAGCTGATAATGCCAATTGTGGCCTAGGATCTATAAATTGCCGAATCTCAAAGCATCAACTAGCCTCTTTAGCCGTTGATCCTCTAACAAACAGGATTCGAATCTCATCAGCCTCATAACAAATCTGATTCGAAAGAGTCAAATGATTTCAATTTTTCCACCTCTCAATACACGTTCGAGGAATCAGGTGAGGAACCCGCCAATATTTGGACAGTTTATAAATACCTTTCTCAAGAACGTTTCAGGTATGTTCACTCTCTCATTGAAAAATCCATTGAAGCTCAAGCAAAGCATTCAGAGCTCTTGGGAGGCCATTCTTTAGAGACTCTTCTGCAAGAGCCTTCTCCTCTTATTTGCTTGCTGTAAATTTTCACTGACCTAGGCATCGAAGGGTCGTCTAACGAGACCACTCCCAGTGTTCCCTGCGAGAGGACTATCTTGCAGGTCCGTTCGAGCGGAAGATCGACATCCAGATTCGTAGCCGGACTGTGTTCGAGCTGGAAAATGAATTTCTGCGGCAACAAAAGCTATTGAAGAATTGTTGGAAAGCTCTACTAGAAACTGAAAAGTTGATCGTTGTGGGATATATTCTCCCAGTAGCCTTAGAAAATGCGTAAGATGTCTTCCATCTTGACATCATCATGTTGGCCCTAAATCCTGAAGGAAAAAAAGAGGACTGAAGAAGATTACGAGTCCTTAGCAAGGGAAGCTGGCTTTTCTGGATTCAACATTTTGTATGGCTTTTCTAGTGCTTGGGTTATGGCATTTATCAAATAATCTTGCTTTATTTATCCTTTCTTGTTGGGTATTAATGTGGCTGGTGTAGCCACGTGCTGCCGCAGGGACAATCTCGACAAAATCGAGGCATTTTTGTACCCCGGCCATTCCTGGCCGGCTCCTCTCGGCCCCGGCATCTCCGAGCCCACCGAGTCGGCCCCGACCTTCCCAGGTCGGTTCCTCTCGGCTCCGGCATCTTCGAGCCCGCCGAGTTGGCCCCGACCATCCCTGGTCGGTCCCTCTCGGCCCCGGCATCTCCGACCCTGCCAAGTCAGCCCTAACCTTCCCAGGTCGGTCCCTCTCGGCCCCGGCGTCTCCGAGCCTGCCGAGTCGGCCCCGACCATTCCTGGTCGGCCCCTCTCGGCCCCGGCATCTCCGAGCCCGCCGAGTCGGCCCCGGCCATTCCTGGTCGGCCCCTCTCGGCCCCGGCATCTCCGAACCCGCCGAGTCAGCCCCGGCCATTCCTGGCCGGCCCCTCTCGGTCCCGGCGTCTCCGAGCCCACCGAGTCGGCCCCGACCTTCCCAGGTCAGCCCCTCTCGGCCTCGGCATCTTCGAGCCCGCCGAGTTGGCCCCGGCCATTCCTGGCCAGCCCCTCTCAGTCCCGGCGTCTCCGAGCCCGCCGAGTCAGCCCCGGTCGTTCCGGGCCGGCCCCTCTCGGTCCCAGCGTCTCCAAGCCCACCCAGTCAGCCCCGACCTCCCCAGGTCAGCCCCTCTCAGCCCCGACCTTCCTAGGTCAGCCCCTCTCAGCCCCGGCATCTTCGAGCCCGCCGAGTCGGCCCCGGCCATTCCTGGCCAGCCCCTCTCGGCCCCGGCATCTCCGAGCCTGCCGAGTCGGCCCCGACCTTCCCAGGTCGATCCCTCTCGGCCTCGGCATCTCCGAGCCTGCCGAGTCAGCCTCGGCCATTCCGGGCCGGCCCCTCTCGGCCCCGGCATCTCCAAGCCCGCCGAGTCGACCCCGATCGGTCCCGCCCCGGCACTTCCCGGCCAGGGTGGTCGGCCCCGGCCGCCCCTCGTCAACCAGGCTTAGCCTCGGCTCCCTCGGGAAGGTCGAGATGTTCTAGTTCACTCCAGATTGGCCCCAGCGTGGCCCCAGCAATTCAGGGAGCCACCTCGCTGACTCGCGCCACCTGACAACGCCAGGTCCACCTACCCACTGGCCACGTTGTTGATGAGACTAGACCCAACAACTCAGCAGCCCCACTGAATGATGGGACCTAACCCACCAACCGCCGTTTTCTCCCTCTCCGATGGGACGGAACCCACCAACCAGCCCAGATTCACACAACTTCCAAGAACCCGCAGACATTCCTTCCTCACGTAATCCCACGTGATCATGTCAACCCCTATAAAAAGATGAATCCACTCTCTAAACAGGTATGCACGATAATCCCTAGGGAATCGCTATCTTGAGATCCAGAGAGAAACCCCTTCTTCTCTGGAGCACCTTTTCACCTACAAAGAGATCATCTGAGCTCATCTTCGGATGTGACCTCAATTACTAACTTGAGCGTCGGAGGGTCCTACCAGAGAATCCTCTCCGGTCTGAGACTTCCTTGCAGGTAAACGGGTGAAGCGGAGCCTAGAGAATCCATCCATTCCTGACGCATAGGATCAGTGATTGGGCGTCATCAGATTGGCGCACTAGGATAGGGGGGCATAAGAAAAAGGTAGCGAACATTCCCCCAGCGCTACGGCGCAAGAGGCGAGATTCTCTCCCCCCCCCTCTTCTCTTCTAAGAAACCATGGTGATGACGCGAGCTCAGGACGCCTCCGTTAGTTGCCCAGCGGGGCTTCCCCCGCCAACTAGGCAGCCGGAGGCCAATCCCCCTATCGCCGACCCTCCAGTTACCTGCCCGCCATCAGAGGCTGCTGATCAAACAGCGGAGCGGCTGGCGACCCTTTCCCGTCAAGTCCAAAATCTCACCGCCATGGTCCACGGGCTCCAGCAACAACAGTCCGTGGTGACCCAACATCAGACTGCTCCCCCCGCCAGTCAACAGTCAGAGAGGGGAGGTTCTCCGCGATGAGAGATCGGCCGACGTTCGGCTTCCCCTAGGAGGCTCCGACGCGAGCCCCCCAAGCGGCTACAGTCCCCTGACCACGGCCCCAACAAATCTCCTCCCAAGCCGCACCATCAAGAGGAACCCAGGCGGAAGTCCCACCTCCCGTCTCATCTCCTTCTGCCTCTTCTTCTTCTTCCTCCGAGCCATCTCGGAGGGCCCCGACAATCAGCTGCCAGGCGGAGGAATGCCTGGAGGAGTACAATAGGCGGCTCGACAAGCTCGCTAGGAAAATCAATCACCAGCCAGAGGAAGAGTTCGAAACTCACCCTCCTTACACCCGCCGATATTGGAGGAGCCTGTCCCCTCCAGGTTTCGTTTCCCGTAGGTGGATCCGTACGATGGTACGATCGATCCTCTCGATCATCTCAAGAGCTACAAAGCAATGATGCAAGTCCAGGGCGCTTCAGACGCCCTTCTCTGCAAGGCCTTCCCCGCTACTCTGCAGAAGGCCGCCCGTGCATGGCACTCACGCCTGCCCCCTCACAGCATCAACTCCTTTCGGAAGCTAGAGAAAGCCTTCCTGGCACACTTCGACGCCTGCCGATGAATCCCAAGGGTGGCCGACAGTCTTTTCTCCATCGTCAGAAGGAGGGAGAGTCACTGCGGGACTTTGTATCCCGGTTCAAGGCCACCGCCCTCGAGGTCTACCATCTCGACGACGCGGTGGCGATGTTGGCGTTGAAGCGAGGACTCCTCCCGTCCCGTTTCACCTTCTCTCTGGATAAGAAGCCCCCAAGCTCCTATTCCGATCTTCTCCTCCGATCTCAAAAGTACATCCGCGCGGATGAGGCCGACTTCACCCGTCAGGAATCTTCAAGAAGCTCCAGTCACAAACCTGCTCGCCCCGAGCCCAGCGGGCCCCCCCGACACTGGCGAGCTGACCCACCTTGTCGATCCGACAACAGGCGTCGGAGCCCCGTCCCCGACGAGAGTAAGCTCATGCCCCTTCTAGCCCCTCGATCCCACATCCTGATGGAGATCGAGGGAGAACCTTATCTCCAACGTCCTCCTCCGATGAAGAAAGGTCCTCCCCGCGACAAGAGCCGCTACTGCTGGTTCCACTGGGACTACGGCCATGACACCGACAGCTGCTACAGCTTGAAGCGGGCCATCGAGGAGCTCATCCAGCGGTGCTATGTCGACAAATATATCCAAAAGGTTCCGCAGCCGCTGCCAGCCCTCATGGGGGCCCCGCCTGTCCAAGCCCCGGTCGATAATGCCCCCACTGAGTGGACGGTCGGGATGGTGTCCTGGGGATCAGCTTCTGCACCTAAACGGCCGAGGGGGGAGAAGGTGCCGAGTAATATACTTCATGGGAGGGTCCCTACTGCATCACCGAAATACTTCACAGGGGGGCATACAAATTAGAGGAACTCGACGGGAAACCCATTCCACGTACCTGGAATGCGGATAACCTCCACCAGTATTATCAATGATGTATTTCCCTGGAGCGTGAAGTAATAAAGGAGGCCCTTTCTGACACAACAGTCTGTTCTCCCTTGCGCCAGAGGACCAAGTCTCCCAAAAGGAGCTCACCGGCATCGCGACCCACGGGACAACACTCAGCCCCGGCACAGCGATGCCCCCGAGTCGGTTAAGACCCTAAAGGCTCCGTACCCAGCTGAGTCGCCACTTGGGCAGCACACAAACCCCCCAAGTTGGTTTAAAAGGAGCTCACTAGCATCGCACCCCACGGGACACCACTCGGCCCCGGCATAGCGATGCCCCCGAGTCGGTTAAGACCCTCAAGGCTCCGTACCCGGCTGAGTCGCCACTTGGGCGGCACACAAACCCCCAAGTTGGTTCAAAAGGAGCTCACTGGCATCGCGGCCCATGGGACACCACTCGGCCCCGGCACAGTGATGGCCCCGAGTCGGTTAAGACCCTAAAGGCTCCATACCCGGCTGAGTCGCCACTTGGGTGGTACACAAACCCCCAAGTTGGTTCAAAAGGAGCTCACTGGCATCGCGGCCCACAGGACACCACTCGGCCCCGGCACAGTGATGCCCCCGAGTCGGTTAAGACCCTAAAGGCTCCGTACCCAGCTGAGTCACCACTTGGGTGGCACACAAACCCCCAAGTTGGTTCAAAAGGAGCTCACTAGCATCGCGGCCCATGGGACACCACTCGGCCCCGGCAGAACGATGCCCCCGAGTTGGTTAAGACCCTAAAGGCTCCGTACCCGGCTGAGTTGCCACTTGGGCGGCACACAAACCCCCAAGTTGGTTCAAAAGGAGCTCACTGGCATCGCGGCCCATGGGACACCACTTGGCCCCGGCACAGCGATGCTCCCGAGTTGGTTAAGACCCTAAAGGCTCCGTACCCAGCTGAGTCACCACTTGGGTGGCACACAAAATCCCAAGTTGGTTCAAAAGGAGCTCACTGGCATCGCGGCCCATGAGATACCACTTGGCCCCGGCACAGCGATGCCCCCGAGTCGGTTAAGACCCTAAAGGCTACGTACCCGGTTGAGTCGTCACTTGGGCGGCACACAAACCCCCAAGTTGGTTCAAAAGGAGCTCACCGGCATCGCCAGCCCATCAGCCCATTTAAAGCGCACCAAAAGAAGCAATCATCCCTTTTGAATTTTCGCGCCCCTTTTGCCCAAAGGGCGGCGGGCGCCTGGCCCTTAGCGCTCAGGGGCGGGGGGCAATCTGATGTGGCTGGTGTAGCCACCTGCTGCCGCAGGGACAATCTCGATAAAATCGAGGTATTTTTGCGCTCCGGCCATTCCTGGCCGGCCCCTCTCGGCCCCAGCGTCTCCGAGCCCGCCGAGTCAGCCCCGACCTTTCCAGGTCGGTCCCTCTCGGCCTCGGCGTCTCCGAGCCCGCCGAGTCGGCCCCGGCCATTCCTGGTCGACCCTCTCGGCCCCGGCATCTCCGAGCCCATCGAGTCGGCCCCGGCCATTCCTGGTTGGCCCCTCTCGGCCCCGGCATCTCCGAGCCCGCCGAGTCGGCCCCGGCCATTCCTGGCCGGCCCCTCTCGGTCCCGGCATCTTCGAGCCCACCGAGTCAGCCCCGGTCGTTCCGGGCCGGCCCCTCTCGGCCCCGGCGTCTTCAAGCCCGCCGAGTCGGCCCCGACCTTCCCAGGTCGGCCCCTCTCAACCCCGGCATCTCCGAGCCCGCCGAGTCGGCCCCGGCCATTCCTGGCCGTCCCCTCTCGGTCCCGGAGTCTCCGAACCCGCCTAGTCGGCCCCGGCCATTCCGGGCCGGCCCCTCTCGGTCCCGGCGTCTCCAAGCCCACCGAGTCGGCCCCGACCTCCCCAGGTCGGCCCCTCTCGGCCCCGGTGTCTACGAGCCCGCCGAGTCGGCCCCGGCCATTCCTGGCCGGTCCCTCTCGGCCCCGGCGTCTCCGAGCCCGCCGAGTCGGCTCCGACCTTCCCAGGTCGGTCCCTCTCGGCCCCGGCGTCTCCGAGCCCGCCGAGTCGGCCCCGGTGTCTCCGAGCCCGCCGAGTCGGCCCCGGCCGTTCCGGGCTGGCCCCTCTCGGCCCCGGCGTCTCCAAGCCCGCCGAGTCGGCCCCGGCCGGTCTCGTCCCGGCACTTTCTGGCCAGGGTGGTCGGCCCCGGCCGCCCCTCGTCAACCAGGCTCAGCCTCGGCTCCCTCGGGAAGGTCGAGATGTTCCAGTTCTCTCCAGATTGGCCCCAGCGTGGCCCCAACAATTCAGGGAGCCACCTCTCTGACTCGCGCCACCTGACAACGCTAGGTCCACCTACCCACTGGCCACGTTGTTGATGGGACTAGACCCAACAACTCAGCAGCCCCACTGAATGATGGGACCTAACCCACCAACCGCCGTTTTCTCCCTCTCCGATAGGATGTGACCCACCAACCAGCCCAGATTCACACAACTTCCAAGAACCCGCAGACATTCCTTCCTCACGGAATCCCATGTGATCATGTCAACCCCTATAAAAAAGTGAATCCACTCTCTAAACAGGTATGCACGATAATCCCTAGGGAATCGCTATCTTGAGATCCAGAGAGAAACCCCTTCTTCTTTGGAGCACCTTTTCACCTACAAAGAGCTCATCTGAGCTCATCTTCGGCTGTGACCTCAATTGCTAACTTGAGCATCGGAGGGTCCCATCGAAGAATCCTGGTTTTGGACTTCCTTGCAGGTAACCGGGTGAAGCGGAACCTAAAGAATCCATCCGTTCTCGATGCATAGGATCAGTGATTGAGCGTATCAGATATGATTTCAAGCTTTATGTTTTGTTGTGCTATATTATGGTAAGCATACAGTGGAAACCATATATCCTTGCTTGTTGGATATAGTTTTGAACTTTATATTCTGTTGTGGCATCCTATGAGAGCCGCATCACATAGAATATGCTTATTTTTTAATTTTAAATGAAAGTTTACTTGCTTGCTTGGATTTATTATCGTTATTCATGTACCTTCATGCTCAAAAGGTTTTGGCTAATTGACTGGTTCGAACAAATTCCAATGTGCTAACTGATCCACGAGACTTGGAGTTGATAGAAAATGGCTCGGCGTCAAATTCTTCGAGATGCCCAGCCACCCAGGAAAAAAAAACCCAATGGGAAACTCCAACATGGAGCTAAATTTTTTAAAAAGAAAATATTGTTGCTAACGTCATTTGTTCTCTCATAATACAAAACGGTGACGAAACGTGCAGGTTAAGTCCAAAAGAAAAGGAGAAAAAAAAAATGCCGCTATAAGTATTAGCGACACTTTTGACAATCATCAGCTAAAAAAAATGCCGCTGTAAGTAAACAATTTTGACATCTTTGTGCGAACGCTGCGGGTCCCTAGATCTCTTCTCTGGCGCCCGGTCAAAGGAAATCCAGCGAGGTAAGGTCGCGGACTCGCGATGAACTCCTCTATTCAGCCTTATATGTCTCTGGTTTGACTTAGTCCTTTCAAATTATGACCTTATAAGGTTGTGTTTCAAACAGAGGATAAGAAAGGGTATTTTTAAAATATTTTTTTATTTTTAAAAATTATAATAATATAAAGAATAATTTTTAAAAAATTTAAATAAAAAAATTATTTTTTAAAATTCTGATGAATAATTAGAGCTATTTTTTGATGATAAAATTATTATTTAAATAAAAAATTATCTTTTAATCTATTTTTTGAATAAATATTATTATGTATATTTATTTAAAAACAATTTTTTGAAAATCAAACATTATCTTAAGAAGTTATTATTATGTATATTATTTAAAAACAACTTTTTGAAAACCAAACATTATCTTAAGAAGTTATTCTGAGTCAGCTATCGAGGCCCGTCAGAGGTTGAAGAAGGTTCGATCATGTTCCTGTGGGCTGTCGCCGCCGATTGGTGCTGTGGTGCCATGGATCGAGGGGCTAGAGTGGTGCTGCACTTGCGGTCAGCTGGTTCTTAGCTGGCAACCTCTGATGAGACCGCTGCTGGAAAGTGAGAGTCCACCACCTGGATCGGTCATAGCCAACATGATTTCTGGCCATAGAGTTTGAGCTCCATGAATCACTTCGTGACGATGAAGAAGAAGATGTGATGTCTTCTCAAATGATTTGGTAAATCGGCCGTTAGGTTGAGCCAGGTTAAATCAAATGGGTCTGAATTAATTTAAATCAAATGGTTGATGATCCAAAAAAGGACCGGTTAAACCCAAATTATAACCCAATCCATTTGGCTTATTCAATTGATTAAAGTGGCCTTTAAGGTTCTAGCTTCGTCAAGTCATTTTGAACTGATGTAGGTTGACCAGATCTGGAATTATTTTAGAAGTTGGTTCAATCCAATAATGCTTTAATATTGAGTCCTTTTTATCTGACTCTTGGATCTAAACAATTGAATCCAGCTGATCTCAAACCCAATTTCCTTCTTGGCTAACGTGTAGCCTATTGAGCTCAACCAATTAGATTTAGTTTGGTTCATCAATCGGACCAAATCATAGTTGTTGGGTTCCATCAATTGAACCCAACTTATATCCTTAGATCTGGATTGGCCAGTTAGATTTAATCAGCTGAACCCAATCAGATTGGACCGAACCCAATTTGATGATCTCTGGTGGACTTTGTTGTGAACCCAGAACCTAATTCAGGTAATTCAGGTTCAAATTAGTGAACCAGACTTTTGGTTTAGGCTTAAAATTGTGGTCTGTAACTGGATTGAGTCTGGTTCAGTAAACTAGAATTCAAATTGAACCTAAATTCAAATTGAGCCAACTTCCTGAAGCAGAAGTTCAATTGGAGCCAATTATTGAACCAGAAATTTAATTAACACAAATCAGTGAACAAGGAGGCTGAATTTGAGCTAATTGAGTTGGGTTCAAGCCAATTCATGCTGGATTTAATCAATTAGACCCTATTAGTATAATTAAACTTTATTAAGTTGCCTAATGACCTAATTGAGCATGTGTAGGTCTAATTAGAGCCAATTAACTGGATTAGGTGATGGGTTTAGAAGGGTATTGACCTAATGAAATCCTGATTAAATCCATCGAAGTATAGTTATAAGGGGTATAATGATAATTTTAATTATGTGGGTTAGGTAATGTATGAGCATGTGGACTAGTTATGTGGATGTGGTGATATAGTATTAATGACAGGGCATAAGCCGATGGCTAGAGGTTGCTAGTGTCATAGTGTCAAGCTCTATTGGGATGGCTAGAGGATGCTAGTGATAGGGTCTATGATGATAACTAGAGGTCATTAATGTCAGGATCTAAAGGAATGGCTAAAGGATACTAATAATAGAGTCTAAGGTAATGGTTAGAGGTCACTGTTATGGAGCCAATCTAGCATAGCCCAATTGGGGGTCAAACTTGGTTAATGCTATTTGATATTGGTTAATGATATTTGTGATGACATAATCTAATGTCATGGAAGATAAAAGCTATTGATAGTTTCTCTTTTATTTGATACACTAATTTATAGTATGTATCGTAGCATAACTTACTTTGCCAGCTATGTTATCTTCATATTATGCAAATATTTTATTTACATTTGCATACTTATATTTATATGTGCAATATTTCTACTAGGCTTTTAGTACATCCCCTATCTTTTTTTAAAATATTGAGAATTTGGATGCCAACCTAGACTTTGGGATGGATGGAGAGCGAGATTAAAGTAGCTAGTTGCATTTGGTATTGTATAGTTCTATACTTTTTTGTAATGTTGATATAATTTGTTAGTTATAATAATACAACGAAGACCTTAAGATGCTCTAGTTTGAAAGAGTGATATTTTAACATCCATGGTGAGGACAGAGGTAAAGATAGGCCTAAACTAACATAGATAAAATTAATTAAAAAAGATATAACTATTTACAATTTGAATATTGATTAAGTCTTGAATAGTATAGAGTGGAGGAAGCATATTTATGTAGCCGACCCTATATAGTTAAGAAAAGGCTTAGATGAGTTGAGTTGAGAGTATTAATATAAAAAATAATGCACTTTATCTAAATTTTTATACTTTTATATCATATTAAATTTTAATAAATAAAAAAATATTTTTTATGAAAGATAAATAAAAGTTTTCTTTTTTGTTTTCTTTCGTTATCTTCTCTTTCCTTCAATTCTTTCGATCAGGCAAGATCTTAAGTGTAGTGTTGATGCTGAATCACCAGAAAAGATTGAAAAAGTTTTCTTTGTCACAGAATCTCCTACTGAAGGAAGAGAAAAGCCCCCTCCTTCCTGGGTCTCCTCCCCCTTATATCCTTCGAGCTTCCAAAAAATGTTCCTTTCTTGTTTTCGTCATCATATCGTCAGCATCGAGTCATTTTTCTTTCTTTCTTTTTATTTTTTGGATAAAAAATCAATGTGTAAGATAAAAATTAGCTTCAGACAAGAGCGTGCCACGTGGTCATTTATCGATAATTAATAGCAAAGGTATTAAGGAACTTGCTCCGGAAGCTAAGGATCTTCATGATGGATTTTGGTTTTCCTAAGGGAATGTCAGGGTTAGTGAGAATGTCAGAGTCAGAGAAGAGTTATCTGGCCCTAAAATAGGTGCTCAGTATCTCCTTTATTTGAGCTTTTCGATGGATGGTGACGCTCCAGCGTTTGTCTTATTCGAGTCATTTAAAGCGTCATGATGCTTAATGATTCTCGATTTCTGTTCCGGACACGACAGCTCATCACGTTTAGTGCTTCTGATACGAGAATGATTCTAAGACTAGGAGGCCGCCAGAACCCGAGGGGCCGCCTAGGACTAAGAGGCCGCTCAGACCCTGAGGGCCGTCCAGAACCTGAAGGCCGCCCAGACCCTAAGGGCCGTCCAGAACCTGGAGGTCGCCCAGAACCTGGGGGCCGCCTAGGACTAGGAGGCCGCCCAGACCTTGAGGGCCGTCCGGAACCCGGAGGCCGCCCAGAACCTGGGGGCTGCCTAGAACCAGGAGGCCACCCAGAACCTGGGGGCCGCCTAGGACTAGGGGCCGCCCAAGACCTGGGGGCTGCCTAGGACCAGGAGGCCGCCCAGAACCTGGGGGCCGCCTAGGACTAGGGGCCGCCCAGAGCTGGGGGCTGCCTAGGACCAGGAGGCCGCCCAGAACCTGGGGGCCGCCTAGGACTAGGGGCCGCCCAGGACCTGCGGGCCGCCTAGGACTAGGAGGTCGCCCAGAACCTGGGGGCCGTCTAGGACTAGGGACCGCCCAGAACCTGGGGGCCGCCTAGGACTAGGAGGCCGCCCAGGACCTGGGGGCCCCAGGACCTAGGACTAGAAGCCGCCCAAGACCTGGGGGCTGTCTAGGACCAGGAGGCCGCCCAGAACCTGGGGGCCGCCTAGAACAAGGGGCTGCCCAAATCCTGGGGGCCGCCTAGGACCTGGAGGAGGACCTGGGGGCCGCCTAGGACCACCTAGAACCTGGGGCCGCATAGGACCAGGAGGCCGCCCAGAACCTGGGGGCCGCCTAGGATCAAGAAGCTGCCCAGAACTTGGGGGCCACCTAGGACTAGGGGCTGCCCAGGACCTGGGGGCCGCCTAGGGCCAGGAGGCCGCCCAGAACCTGTGGGCCGCCTAGGACTAGGGGCCGCCCATAACCTAGGGGCCGCCTAGGACTAGGAAGCCGCCCAGGCCTTGAGGGCCATCCAGAACCCGGAGGCCGCCCAGAACCTGAGGGCTGCCTAGGACCAGGAGGCCGCCCAGAACTTGGGGGCCGCCTAGGACTAGGGGCCACCCAGGACTTGGGGGCCGCCTAGGGCCAGGAGGCCGCCCAGACCCTGAGGGCCGTTTGGAACCCGGAGGCCGCCCAGAACCTGGAGGCCGCCTAGGACTAGGGGTCGCCCAGGACCTGGGGGCTGCCTAGGGCCAGGAGGCCGCCCAGACCCTGAGGGCCATCCGGAACCCAAAGGCCGCCCAGAATCTGGGGGCTGCCTAGGACTCCGATCTTACTTCCGGTTTACCAACCATATCATATGCCCCCTCGCCCATGTCCCTTGTACTCAGGCGCATCACACCTGCGCAAGGGGGAGGGGCGGAAAAGTTTGAATTTCAAATTTTTATTCGATAAGTATCGTTTCAAGAAAAGGAGGGCGCATATCTCTAGGAGGATAGTATCTTTTCACCTGCCCGGTCCCACTCAGGGATTGCCGTGTGGCTTTGCGGCGCTCGAGGCATTGTATTCAAAATATAAAAAAGGGCCTGTCCCCTCTATCCTCTTGTCTTTTATTTTGTAGCTTCTTCTGCGGCCTTACTTCTCCAAGTCCAGGTTAGTTGACTCTTTCCTCACCTTTTTCTTTTTTCATGATCCCTCCCGAGATAGGAAAGGTAAAAGCCCTATGATCGAGCCCTCTCGTAAAGAGATCATTCGGGCACGTCACCAGGCTCTCGGAGGGGTGATCATCCGCGGGGATCAACCAGCTGCACGGCCTATGTCTAGGCCGTTACCTCAATCCCCTAGGGCTTCTTCTTCATCTACTAGCCATGAGGTAGGACTTCCAGTAGTCACTTCTAAATCAGCCGGTCCGGTGGAGATCGCCTCAATTACGACTTCTCAAGACCTTAGGAACCTTAGGGCTCAGTTTGGGATTCCCAATAATATTCGGCTTTCCGTTCCTCTCCCCGAAGATAGGGTTACCTCAACGCAACCAGGAAAGGTTGCATTGTATGAAGAATTTTTTAAGGGTGGTCTACGACTGCCTTTGCATCCTTTCTTTATAAATTTGTTGAATAGGTACTACATCATTCCCGCACAACTTACCCCCAACTCCATTCGCATCATCTTTTCATTTCTGGTGCTTTGTTATTTCCATGGAGCTTCCGTCCGACTCTCCTTATTTAGGGCATTGTATAGGATCCGAAATCCTGTAAGGGACGGGTGGTGGAGCTTTGCGTCTAGGCCTAAGAGAGTCCTTAAGCTTAACCTCCCTTCCAAAATCAAAGGGTGGAAGTCGCGGTTCTTTTATGCACATTTGGAGGGGGTGGGCGTAGACTGGGGCGTTCATGATACTAGCTCCAATCAGAACTCAAATGTTGATGAGAAAGACCGTGAACTATTCGACACTTTGGTTTCCACCATTATGCCCCCAGTAGGGAACTGCTATCGGAGGACAATCTTCGGGAGATCGCATTCATGCCGGTGTCGCTGGCTGCAGCGCCCGGTGAGCCTCGAAGAGTTTTATTATTATTATCATTATTTTCTCGCTTGTTTGACATCTGGTATTTGAATAGATGTCCCTTAGTGTACATATTGTTCTTGCAGTCAGCATATTCTGTGCCCCCTTTTTAGCTAACCTTGTGCTCTCCATATCGCAGCAATGAGGTTTTCTCAAGATTCACTAATATCGGGTCTTCGAAAGAGAGGAGGAAGTGACCGCGACGCGACAGGAACTGAGCCTAAGAGGCCCTGTTAGCAGGAGCTGGATCGCCCAACTCAGCCTCTATCGGCCCTCTCCAAAGCAATACTAATAGAGGAGGGCGAGGGAGAGGAAAATCCTCTCGATGGGATACCGATCGGGGGCCCTGCCGAGGGAAGCCTACCGGCGGCCGCCTCATCTCCTGCCAGGGATACCGGGGGGTCGTTCGGGAGTACAGAGGTCATCGAGACCAACCCGTCTGGCCCGCCATCGCCAAAAGAAGCAGGCGCCTCCGCTCCCTCGGACACCTTAAGGAGTCCGCCTCAACCTTCCCAAATGCCTAGCCAGAGTGCCCCATATAAAAGTTGTCTATCGGAAACAGTTCTCAAACTTTCGATCTTGCCCGGATTCCAGGCCAAAATGAGGAGTCTACCATTGGAGGAGTCCTTCAATACCATGTTCACAGCCGCGCTCCAGGTAGGGTTATGATCTTTTTCTTTTTCCCCCTTTTGTAATTACGGAGTTCTGGTATTTATCGATTGTATACTACAGATGTCTAATGGCCTCTTCGTGCTTCGTGAGGACCTGACCAAGGCCAAGTCTCATAGTGAGAGCTTGGGTAAAGAATTAGCGGAAACAAAGGCCCGGGAATCGAAGGCATTACATGACCTTCGGATTGTCCAGGAAGATTATCGAGCGTGGCGGGAGAGGGTTGAGAAGGAGCTGCAGAGCTTGGATGCCCAACTGTCTGAAGTTCGGGCAAAGCTGTTGCCTACGGAAGAAAAGTTAAAGGGGACGGTTCTCAGGCTAGAGCATACTGAGAACCGAGACGACAATGCAGAGGCCGCGGCTCGCGACGCTGCGGAGAAATTGGCCTTGGCCGAAAGGGACACAAAGGAGGCTCTGGACAAGATGGCGGCAATGGAGACGGAGGTTCAGGAGAGGGTGGCCGCGGCCGAGGCTAGGGCTCAGGAAAGGGTGGCTGCGGCCGAAGCTAGGGTTCAGGAGGCCATCAAAGAATATAAGGGTTCTCCGAATTTTGCATCGGAACTCCATGAGGCCGCTATGGACGCCTTCGTTCAGGGTTTTGAGAGGTGCAAACGGAAACTATCCCGACTTCAAATTCGAAAGCCTTGAACATTTTCAACCTGAGGACAATGAAGAAACTTCTGACACTGAGGTTGAAAATGCGGTGGGTAGGGCGGTGACAGTTAAAGAACCCATCATAGAAGCGTCTACAACTAAGGAGCCGGTCTCCGGGCCGACTACCGAGAGGGGGCGTCCCGAGGACTAACGAAAGGCGCCCAGGCTTGCCTCGATTTTGACTTTTTGTTCTTGATTTTGTCCTTAGGGGACACCTTTTGTAAATCAGTTGATGTCGGCTCGCGGTCAATACTTTATAAAGTTTTATAGCGATCTGACTTTTAAACGAGTGAATGCTACTTTTTACTTACTTGATGCTTCAATTATTCAACTCCTGATTTTTACCCATTACACAGGGGGAATAAGGGATCCACCCATAAGTCGGTGTTAAGTTCGAATTCCAGGGTCATTCTCCAGGCATATTATCTCAGGACGCAAGCCCTGAAACTCCGATAAGGTGGGCAGTTTAGGGACCCCGCAAAGGAGTTTAACCTGAGCTCGAGGAGAAACGGTGTCGTTCTGGGGAGATTCCTAAAATCGTAAGGCCGCCAAGACCAACCTAGGGGTGTCCTTAGGACTGTGGGGCCACCGAGCTCCTTTGAAGAATTGTCTCTCCGGGGTAGTCGGATACCAGCCCAAGAGTTCGACTCGGGGCCGCCTAAGTCATGGACTTGAACCTCCTCAGGGGTAGGTGATACCAGCTTGGGGGTGTCCTTAGGACTGTGGGGCCGCCGAGCTCCTTTAAAGAATTTTCTCTCGGGGGTAGTCAGATACCAGCCCAAGAGTTCGACTCGGGGCCGCCTAAGTCATGGACTTGAACCTCCTCAGGTGTAGGTGATACCAGCCCGGGGGTGTTCTTAGGACTGTGGGGCTGCCGAGCTCCTTTAAAGAATTGTCTCTCGGGGGTAGTCGGATACCAGCCCAAGAGTTCGACTCGGGGCCGCCTAAGTCATGGACTTGAACCTCCTCAGGGGTAGGTGGTACCAGCCCGGGGTGTCCTTAGGATTGTGGGGCTGCCGAGCTCCTTTGAAAAATTGTCTCTCGTGGGTAGTCGGATACCAGCCCAAGAGTTCGACTCGGGGCCGCCTAAGTCATGGACTTGAACCTCCTCAGGGGTAGGTGATACCAGCCTGGGGGTGTCCTTAGGACTGTGGGGCCGCTGAGCTCCTTTGAAGAATTGTCTCTCGGGGGTAGTCGGATACCAGCCCAAGAGTTCGACTCGGGGCCGCCTAAGTCATGGACTTGAACCTCCTCAGGGGTAGGTGATACCAGCCCGGAGGTGTCCTTAGGACTGTGGGGCCGCCGAGCTCCTTTGAAGAATTATTCTCGGGGGTAGTCGGATACCAGCCCAAGAGTTTGACTCAGGGCCGCCTAAGTCATGGACTTGAACCTCCTCAGGGGTAGGTGATACCAGCCCGGGGGTGTCCTTAGGACTATGGGGCCGCCGAGCTCCTTTGAAGAATTGTCCACAGGAAATCTCCAAATATGTACATCTATTAATTTTTGGATAAATACATTTATTACATTACTAATGGTATTGTCAGAGATTATCTGCGTTCCACGTTCGGGGGATCGGCCGTCCATTCAGATCTTCAAGTCGGTACGCTCCACGGTGAAGGACTTCTGCTACTCGGTAGGGCCCCTCCCTGTTCGGAGACAATTTGTCCCCTTTCGTTGGTTTGGACATCGAGGCCTTTCTCAGAACCAAATCTCCCTGACGGAAGCTTTTCGAGCAGACGCGAGTATTATAATATCTCGCTACCCGCTGCTGGTAGGCCTCCATTTTAACTTGAGCTCGATCTCTCGCTTCATCAATGAGGTCGAGACTGGCTCTTAAATTAGGGAGGTTGTCAGCTTCATCATATGATTCCACTCAAATACTTGGTAGGCCAATCTCGACTGGGATAACAGCCTCGGAACCGAAAACTAGATTAAACGGCGTCTCTCCTGTCGGTGTCCTGGGAGTTGTGTGGTATGCCCAGAGCACACTCGGGAGTTCTTCCACCCATTTCCCTTTAGACGCATCCAGCCTGGACCTCAGTCCCTGCAATATCATACGATTCGTAACCTCGGCCTCTCCATTAGATTGTGGATGGCCGACGGAGGCGAATCGATGTGTGATGCCGAGATCGGCGCAAAAAGTCTTGAAGGCAACGTTGTCGAATTGTCGGCCGTTGTCAGTGACAAGAGTATGGGGTATGCCGAATCGATAAATAATGGCTTTCCAGAAAAAGGCCTTGACCTTGGCTTCAGTGATCTTAGCGAGTGCTTCGGCTTCGACCCACTTAGTAAAATAATCAATGGCGACAAGCAGGAATTTTCGCTGTCCCGATGCCGGAGGGAAAGGGCCGAGAATGTCCATGCCCCATTGAGCGAAAGGCCAGGGAGCAAAAAGAGGGTTCAACTGAGAAGCCGGTTGTCGCTGAATACAGGCGTACCGTTGACATTGGCCACATCTTTTCACTAGTTCAGTTGCATCTTCTTGCATAGTTAGCCAATAATATCCTTGTCGGAGGGCTTTACGTGCCAGAGATCGGCCTCCTGAATGATTCCCACATTTGCCTTCATGAATTTCCCTAAGAACATAATCCGCGTTTGCCGGGCTGACGCACTTGAGAAGAGGCTGGGAAAAGGATCTTTTGTAGAGTCGGCCATCTAGCAGTACAAACTTAGAAGCCCTCCGCTTGAGCAGCTTGGCTTCTTCATGGTCAACTGGGAGGACGCCATCCTTCAGGTATCGGATATAGGCGTCCATCCAAGTTTCCTCTTGGGTAATTGGCAAAGTTTCTTTCATGGCCTTGATGCTAGGTGTCTCCAGATACTCAATGTAGGTCTTGCCCATGGCGCTGTCTGCGGACGTAGCAAGCCGGGCCAACATATCAGCTTGGCATTCTCCCCTCTAGGGATGTAACTGATGGTGAAGTGATCTAACAAGGGAATTAATAGTTTAACCTTGCTTATATACTGGGACATGATAGGGTCTCGAGCCTCATACTCCCCAGACACCTGGGCAGAAATAAGCTGCGAGTCAGTAAAAGCTCGGAGATGCTTGATTCCCATCCCATGTACTAGTTTAATTCCGGCTAACAAGGCTTCATATTCGGCTTGATTGTTAGTAGCTTCAAAGAGGAAATGAAGAGCATACTCCAGCACCACACCCTCTGGACTGGCGAGAATAAGGCCAGCCCCGCTCCCCTGGGAGTTGGAGGCTCCATCGACGTGGAGGACCCATGCCTTATCATTCTCCTCGTCGACATCTAAAAGAATCCGGGGGGACTCCTCTTGATGCTCTTCAAACCAAGTGCATTCTACCAGGAAGTCGGCCAAGACCTGGGATTTCAAAGCTGCTCTGGGCTGAAATGACAAGTCAAACTCCCCTAGTTTGATGGCCCACTTAGCCAACCGGCCAGAAGTATCAGGGCGAGACAAAATGGCTCAAAGAGGCTGGTCAGTAAGCACGACTATAGGATGAGCCTGAAAATAGGGTCTGAGTCGTCGGGCGAGATGACCAAAGCAAAAATGACCTTATCTGTTCTGGAATACCTCTCTTCTGCACCATGAAGTACCTTACTAGTATAATATACAGGTCTCTGAGTAGCGTGGTCGCTGACACGCACCAGAACGGAACTGACGGCTTCCGAGGAAGCCGCAAGATAGAGGAAGAGCTTTTCTCCCTCCTCCGGTTTAGACAACAGGGGCGGTGTGGACAAGAACTCCTTAAGTTCTTCAAAAGCCCGTTGACAGTCTTCCGTCCTCTCAAAGCCATCCGCTTTACGTAGGACCTTGAAGAAGGGTAAACACCTCTCCGCCGATCTTGACAAAAATCGGCTTAATGCTGCTATCCTCCCGGTGAGTTGTTGTACCTCTTTCTTACATGCTGGCTGCCTCATATCAAGAATGGCATGAATCTTCTCTGGATTTGCTTCAATTCCCCGTCGGGTCACCAGAAAACCCAAGAATTTCCTGCAGTAACTCCAAACACACATTTGCGTGGGTTAAGCTTTATTCTATGGAGCCGGAGGTTGCGGAAAGTCTCCTGCAGGTCGGCGACATGGCCAGTGGCATAGGTGCTCTTTGTCAACATATCATCTACATATACTTCCATGTTGCGGCCAAGCTGGTCTTTAAAAACTTTGTTCATCAGCCTCTGATAGGTAGCTCCTGCATTCTTCAATCCGAAGGGCATTACTTTATAACAATATATGCCCTTCTCAGTGATAAAAGAAGTATGCTCTTCATCCAAGGGGTTCATTTTTATTTGGTTGTACCCCGAGAAAGCATCCATGAAGCTAAGAAGTTCATAGCCGGAGGTAGAATCTACTAACTGGTCGATCCATGGAAACGGAAAGCTGTCCTTAGGACAAGCTTTGTTAAGATTGGTGTAATCGATGCAGATCCTCCACCCTCTGTTGGCCTTCCGGACCATGACCACATTGGCTAGCCAGTTAGGATATTGTGCCTCTCGAATATGACCAGCCATAAGCAATTTATCCACCTCTTCATCAATGATCCTCTGCCGCTCAGGAGCGAAACTCCTTTTTTTCTGGCGGACAGGGCGGCAGCTTGGGTTGATATTAAGTTGATGAGTGATCACCTCTGGGGGAATCCCAACCATATCCATCATTTTCCAGGCGAAGACATCCGCATTCGCCGATAAGAAGGCTAGGAGCTGATCTGGGCTTCAGGGGGGAGGAACTCACCAATCTGCACGGTCTTGGTAGAATCGCCTCCCAGGGGGCAAGATATCAGACGCTCCGCTGGCTCTCCCCTCTGCTCGACTTCTCTGGGATCAAACGACTCGGCGACCGGGGAATCCTAACCGCCTAGGGACTGGGAGCTAGATGATAACAGGGTCTGACCGAGTTCACCTCCCCATGCATCTCGCCAACTCCTTGATTAGTAGGGAATTGCACCAATAGGCGCTTGGTAGATATAACTGCATCTAACATATTCAACCCGGGGCGGCCGAGAATGGCATTGTAGGCCAGGGGGACCCGAACCACCAGAAAGTCCAGCATTACCGTGCTCTGACATGGCGCGATCCTGCCGTCACCGATAGGGTAATCTCGCCCTCCACTCGTATAGAATCTCCCGTGAAACTGACTAGAGGGACGGCTACAGGTCGAAGAGAGTCAGGAGATAAATTCATTCGAAGAAATGCATCATAAGTAAGCACATTGGCAGATCTTCCACTGTCGATTAAGATCCTCTTTACAGGGTGTTTAGCGACCGTCATTGAAACGACGATGCTATCATCTTTTACAACACTACCCCCCGCTATGTCTCCCTTAAAAGGGATTACATCATCTAGTTCTCCCCCTCCCCTTGGCCTCTTAGAAGATGATGCTCCTCCACGGGAAATCATGCCCACCATCCGCTCTGTCGGGGTGTTATCAATGTTGGCTTGAGCTGGAGGAGGTCCCATCAAAGCTGGTACAGGCGGAGCCTCTTTCTTTTGGATGTACTGCCCAAGATATCCCTCTGGATGAGCTCTTCGATGGCTTGCTTTAGATTCCGACATTCTTCGGTGTCATGGCCGTAATCTCTATGGAAACGGCAATAACGGCTCCTGTCGCGCGCAGCGCCCTTCTTCAACGGAGGTGGACGCCGCAAATAAGGCTCATTTTCAATTTCCATAAGGATATGAGCCCGGGGCGCTAGGAGGGGTGTAAGATGGTCTTCTCTGGGGCCAGGCTCTTGTGGCGGTCAGTCGGTCGGCGCGAAGGTTCGGACTTCTTGGGAGGGGGCCCACTCGACTCCGGGCGAGCGGATCTCTTGCCAGTCCTCTCCTCCACACCTCTCCTTGATGAATCAGCCTCGTCGACGCGGATGTACTTCTGCGCGACTCAAGAGGTCAGCATAAGAGCAAGGAGGTCTCTTATCCAGAGAATAAGTAAAATGGGAGGGACGGAGCCCTCGCTTCAAAGCCAGCATAGCCACAGCATCATCAAGATGATAGACTTCCAGGGCCGCCACCTTGAATCGGGTTATAAAGTCTTTCAGGGGTTCTCCTTCCTGCTGCTGCACGGAGAACAAATTGTCCGCCACTCGAGGAATCTTCCGACAAGCGTCGAAATGAGCCAAGAAAGACCTTTCCAGTTGTCGAAAAGAATCAATACTACGTGAAGGCAGACGAGAGTACTAAACATGGGCCGCCTTACGGAGAGTGGCCGGGAAGGCAATGCACAAGAGAGCATCAGTTGCTCCTTGGACTTGCATAATAGCTTTGTAGCTCTCCAGATGATCAGGGGATCAATGGTGCCATCATAGGGGTCCAGTTGGGGGAACCAGAATCTCCTTGGAATGGGCTCCTCCATAACTCGCTGAGTAAGAGGAGGGCGGGTGTCATAATCTGACCCCGACTGATTGTTGATTCTTTGACTAAGTTCTTCCAGCCTCCGATCTTGCTCATCAAGGCGCCTCTCCATCTGATCAGCCATATATCCCCTGGCTGGCTCAGGGGAATAGGATACGGACCGACGATGCCACCGGCAGTGCTCTGCATGAGGCTCCTTCCCCCGCCGCCGCCCGGTGGGTGGGCTGTCCGAGGAACGGGTGAGAGAGCGCGAGCCACCCCGAGAACTTTGAGAATGAAGCCCACCTGAGGAATAGGGGTGGAGAGGCTTTGTTGGAGGGGATCTCCCTCGAGTTGATTGTCGGCTAACGGGAGTAGCCGATCTGGACAGCAGAGGTGGCTCGAGCCGTTGCCGGGCTCCTCTAGAATGCTAGGTAAGGATCGCCAATGGGTCCTAGGGAATAGCTGGAGTTGGCAGTGGCGAGGAAGAAACCGGAGGGCTTGACTTTACTGGCTCAGAAGAGCAAAGAGTCTTGCAACCATGATCGGGAGGTAAGAGATGCCCCCAGACCAATTAGAGGGATCCTCTTCCGGAGATCTAGAGCCCATGTTAGAAGAACAGGAGTTGCTCGTCGCAGCGCCCCCCTACCTGGCGCGCCAATCTGTTGATGCTGAATCACCAGAAAAGATTGAAAAAGTTTTCTTTGTTACAGGATCTCCTACTGAAGGAAGAGAAAATCCCCCTCCTTCCTGGGTCTCCTCCCCCTTATATCCTTCGAGCTTCCAAAAATGTTCCTTTCTTGTTTTCATCATCATATCGTCAGCATCGAGTCATTTTCTTTCTTCTTTTTTTTTTTTGGATAAAAAATTAATGTGTAATATAAAAATTAGCTTCAGACGAGAGCGTGCCACGTGGTCATTTATCGATAATTAATAGTAGAGGTATTAAGGAACTTGCTCCGGAAGCTAAGGATCTTCATGATGGATTTCGGTTTTTCCAAGGGAATGTCAGGGTTAGTGGGAATGTCAGAGTCAGAGAAGAGTTATCTGGCCCTAAAACAGGTGCTCAGTATCTCATTTATTTGAGCTTTTCGATGGATGGTGACGCTCCACGTTTGTCTTATTCGAGTCATTTAAAGCGTCATGATGCTTAATGATTCTCGATTTCTGTTCCGGACACGACAGCTCATCACGTTTAGTGCTTCTGATACAGAATGATTCTAAGAGTAGGAGGCCGCCCAGAACCCGAGGGGCCGCCTAGGACTAAGAGGCCGCCCAGACCCTGAGGGCCGTCCAGAACCTGGAGGCCACCCAGAACTTGGGGGCCGCCTAGGACTAGAGGCCGCCCAGGACCTGGGGGCCGCCTAAGACTGGGGGCTGCCTAGGACCAGGAGGCCGCCCAGACCCTGAGGGCCGTCCGGAACCCGGAGGCCGCCCAGAACCTGGGGGCTGCCTAGGACCAGGAGGCCGCCCAGGACCTGGGGGCTGCCTAGGACTAGGGGTCGCCCAGGACCTGGGGGCCACCTAGGACTAGGGGCCGCCCAGAACCTGGGGGCTGCCTAGGACCAGGAGGCCGCCCAGAACCTGGGGGCCGCCCAGGACCTGGGGCCGCCTAGGACTAGGGCCGCCCAGGACCTGGGGGCCGCCTAGGACCAGGAGGCCGCCCAGGACCTAGGGGCCGTCCAGGACCAGGGAGCCACCTAGGACCAAGGGCCGCCCAGGACCTGGAGGCCGCCTAGGACCAGAAGGCCGCCCAGGACTTGGGGGCCGCCTAGGACTAGAAGGCCGCCCAGAACCTGGGGGCCACCTAGGACTAGGAAGCCGCCCAGACCCTGAGGGCTGCCTAGGGCCAGGAGGCCACCCAGACCCTGAGGGCCGTTTGGAACCCGGAGGCCGCCCAGAACCTGGAGGTCGCTTAGGACTAGGGGCCAGGACCTGGGGGCCGCCTAGGGCAAGGAGGCCGCCTAGACCCTGAGGACCGTTCGAAATTCGGAGGCCGCCTAGAACCTGATGGCTGCCTAGAACTCCGATCTTACTTCCGATTTACCAACCATATCATGTAGCATACATATAATAGAGGCCTTTCCATGATAATATATATATTATATTTTAGAAAACAATTTTGTTGTATCAAGAACGATTCAACAAGTGTCTATTAATTTTGATAATTAATAAATACTGCAAGCATATGTAGATGTTAAAATTAACATTATTATTTTTTATTTAATATATATTAGTATGTAATGCATGTTAATCATGATGTAATTTTTATTGCATCGTTCCCGATGCAAGACTTTTCATATCCCAATATTGCTGAGGTATTTGCACGGTTGTCTATTTTTAATTCCATGGCCTCAAGGCAAGCTGATCCTTGCATTGCAATACGGGATTTGTGTAGAGAGCTGACAAAATCGTGACAAGGAGCGATGATCCCCTGGCCTTTTTTTTTTTTTTTTAACCACCCTCCCTCCTTCAAAAGAAGCGGCTTCGAAGTCAATCACGCTATCCGTCACGGTCACAACAAATTAAAACCTTACCAGGCTCAATGGGCTCTAAAGTCCAAGATAAGCACATGATTCGGCGCAAGCCCTGATCAGAGACGTCGCTATGCTCCAAAAGGTCTAACTAATGCTCCAGCCAGCAGCGCCCTTTGTCAGAAGGCCCCAAGAGTCCAGACCAAACCCACCATGGCCTCTGCCAACGGGCAAAAGCCCCTGCATACCCCCCGCGACGAGGACGAGGAGGCCTTTCCATGATATATATTTTATATTTATAAAAAAGTTTTGTTAAATCGAGAACGATTCAACAGGTGCCTATTAATTTTGATAATTAATGAATACTGCAAGCATATATTATTGAAAAAAAAATTATATAAAAATAAAATAAAAAAAACGTTTACTAGCCGTTTTGCGCTTGGCGAGCGTTTGCCCGTCAATAGTTTAATTAATTAATTAATTAATTAATTTTGATTTAATTTGGGTTAATGGCTATCAGGTTGTTAAGGCTATTATGGATCGAATCGTTAAAGCTTTTATTGGCTAAGCCTAGAGACTCAAAGATTTAAGAGAAAAAGAATTATTTTGAGTAGCCTATCATAATTATTTCATCTTATTTTATTTTTAATTTTTATTGATCTTTTCTTAGGTTCTAAAAGTAATCATTGGGTTGCACTTCTATGCGATCGTGCTCATGATAGGAGGATCGGATCGAGCCGGATCATCGGATCGAGCCGGATCATTGTACCTTAGGGATAGATCGCCAATAACCTGCACGCCTCGACCAGCAAGATCCTTTTTTATATTTGTTTATATTTTGCATTTAAATTTTTTAAATTAATTCTCTAACAAGCATTTAAATTTCTAAATTAATTCTCTAGCAATTTCTAGGAAGGAGTTTTTGCCAAGATCAAAGAATTTTTTAACAGCTAAGGATCAGATTTTCCTTTTCTATAAATTGCTAGATTTTATTTATAAGTTATTAAAAAAAATTATTCTTTTGAGTATGCATATTTTGTATGAATATATAATATATATTTATAGATATATATATATATATATATATATATATATATCTAGACAGACATATATACATGTATCGACATATATTCATAGATATATATATTCAAGCAAAAGAATCCTTATATAATTATATATGAATGTATTATTCATGTGGAGACGTGCAGGTAGATAATGCATAATTATTTTTCAGTGCATGCTATATATATATATATATAAACCATTTGCCTAGCAATGACAAATAAGCTGCTCTCAACTCATCAGTTGCTATACATTCTAACCATGAATTTTTGGGTCAAAATGTTGCTAATGACTCCAAAGCATCGGAAATCTCTTCTGGGTTGAAGAATATCTTGTTTATTTCATTCCAGGTCAGGAGATACGTTTTTGAAATCCTTCTTTTGGTGAATGTTGTGCACCCATGATTGCACAAAGTTTAGATATTTAAGTTATTTGTGTGACTTTCCTTTAGATATAACATTGCTGCTTTTTACAATAATTCGCTGAATATCTGATGCCATTTTGTTCATTAAATAAGACCAATCTTACTATTGCCAAAATTAGATCCCTTGTTGCAAGATCTGATGGAGTGGTATTTATGTTGTATCATTGAATTTAGACATCCAAGCTATGAAGTCATCGACGGCTTCAATGCAATATGGTTTAAAAAAGTAGATCTTTATCTTTTCTATCTTTTCAAATTTAAGACAATGGTTTAAGATCTGAAAAGAGAGAGAAAAAAAAAAGAAAAGTGCAGGTGTCTTTTTAATGCTTGTCTTGAGTTTTGTAAGTGAACCTAAAACAATTTTTATTGGCATAAAATTGGGATGGTAGTAGCATGTATGCTTCTGTCAATAGAATGTAGTCTTGCTTATACATCACTTACCACACAACTACAAAACTTAAAAATTTCTATGATATACACATGTATATAAGTATTATATATATTATATGCACGTACATACATGCATGCACTGCACATGATATATGGCATGCTTGTAAGTAGATGTATTTTCATATTATTTCATTATTTTACTTTCAAGTACAACTATTATCATATAACTGCTTTCTTATATAAATGCAAAAGTCTTATTCCAGATAAGTGTTTTTTGTTATAATGGTCATTGAGAGATTATATCATGTTTATCTTGTTTCAGTTTGAAAGTTGTGATCTCCTTTAGTTATTTTTTTTGTAAGACTTTATATTGAATATCAAGCATTGCCAAGCCATATACGCCTTCATCATAAGTCTATAAGACAAATAAAAAAATGATGTTATTTTCTTGGATTTAAGAAGAATTTGGCAGATAAATCAATTAACCAGGGAATTATCTAGGAGTGGAGTCCTAGATTCATCGAGGGGGATAGGGCTTAAGTCCATTATTTTGTCACCAGTAGTGGATACCCAACCTCTATGAATGGAGATCCCATGAAGGAGGTTCAATGTGGTAGAAATGAAGCTGATTGAGTGATCGTGTTAGAGCATAAATTTTTGGAATTTTTTTTTTATCCCATTCCTACGATGAGTGCTCTTGTAAAGTGACAAAGTAAATTTTTGTAAGGTTGAGTCATACTCTTAGGGTATGTTTGGATGGGAGGGAATGGAGGGGAGGGAAAGGAAAAGAAGGAGAAAGGTCATAAGTTACCTTGTTTGGGATGAGAATGAAAAAAAGAGGGCGAAGGAAATGGGAGTAACCAATTCTCCTTCTTTCCCCCTCAACAAGCGTAAATTTGTTAACCCCAAAATCAGGGGGTAAGCTAGGGGAGGAAAAAAAGTTTAAGTCATACTTTCTTGGAGACCAAAATATCCTTCTCTATATTTATATCATTTTGACGGTTCATTCTCTAGTCTAGGGTTTTTCTTCTCATTTAACTCACGGTTGCCTTCAGTTGCCTTTCTCTTCATCACCGTTCTTCTCCTTCAACTCGCTGCTGCCTTCCGTTGCCTTTCTCTTTGTCACCGAGTACGCTTTGAAATAGATCGTTACGGGGAATGTCCATTATCCTCTGTTTAACCCTTTTTGTCCTCTGCCGTTCTCTACCTTTGTTATCCTCTCCTAATCTTCTTTTTAGTTTTACTTTATTTTATTTTCTTCCAACTTATTTGCTTTCTGTTGTGGAGAGATTTGAACGAACTAGTTCTATTACATTCTACAATTTGCTAATGTACAACGATATATGTCCAATATATCGGGTGGAGGAAGCATTTGCTTCTCGCATGGCCTGGCCTGACGTCATTCATTTTTGTGTGCACTCTTCCGACTACCTAAAACAAGTAAAACAATCACAGCCATTGCTCTTATTTAATGGATAAGAGTTCCATCGTTTGATCCAAGGTTCTGGACGAATAGAGTATAATGTCACATATCTTTTTTCCTTCCTTCCCCTTTCCTCCTATCCAAATAAGATAATTCATATTACCTTCCTTTTCCCTCCCCTTCTATCCAAATAAGAGAAGAAAAACAATCTTTCCCTTCCTTCCCCTTCCATCCCTTTCTTTCCTTTACCCTCCCATTCCTTCCCCTCCAAACATCCAAACATAGCCTTAATGGATCCAAGGTAGGTTATCTACAGGGTATTGTCATAAATACCCTTGGAGGATTTACCTATGAGAATCGTCATATTAGGCCGTGACTAAAGGTTTGGGCTAACCTTAAAGAATTCTCATGAAAAATCAAGGTACTAAGCGCAAGGCCTTTGATATGCGCTGACCGCGTAAACTCAATTGATATATACTGTGTATGTGATTAGTAGAAGCCTGAGTCAAGGACCTAGTTCAATGTCTAATCCACAATGGTTTCTTCAGGTGTATACAATCAACACTAAGTGAGGTTCAAGTCCACAGGACACCTCACCCATTATACAGTATAAGATGCCCTAATTTTTTATTTTTATTTTTTACTTTTGTGGGGGATTGTTGAAAAAAGTTTGTATAAAAATAAAATAAAAAAGGGGCCCACGCGAGCATTACATGCTCGCGTGGGACCTGGGCTCAACGCTCGCTGGCAGCGAGCATCGCTGCGAGTCCAATTAATTAATTTATTAATCCATTTTTTGATTTATTTTGGGACTAACGGTTGCCATTATGGGCCGAGCCGTTAGAGCTTTTATTGGCTAAGGGATTCAAAGATTCAAGATAGAGAAGAATTGTTTTGAGTAGTCCTATCAATAATTATTCATCTCATTTTATTTCTAATTTTATTGATCTTTTCTTGAGCATTTGAAGGTAATCATTGGGTTGCACCTCCACGCGATTGTTCTCGCGGTAGGAGGATAGGGTCGAGCCAGATCGTTGTACCTTAGGAACATATCGTTAATAACCTGTATGAAGGAGCAAAAATCTGATCCTTATGGCAGTGTCTAACATGCCTCGATTAGCAAGATCCTTTTTTATATTTTATTTATATTTTATATTTAAAATTTTAAATTAATTCTTAGCAGCATTTAAAATTTTATTTTTTAGCAATTTTTAGGAAGAATTTTTTTTCAAGATCAAAATTTTTTTTAACATAATGTTAAAACTAAAATTATTATTTTTTATTTTAATATATATTAGTATGTGATGCATATTAATCATCGAATATGATGTAATTTTTTTGCATCATTCCTGATGCAGCTAGACTTTTTCATTTTTTGGTACAGACGGGCAATCACACTAGTCTAGTGCGAATCGGTCCAGATAGATTCGAGTACAAAATTTGCTGCAAAAGAGAAGGACAGGGGTTGCCCAGCCTCAGATCCATGAACCAGCATGCTGGGCCACTGAAGTAGCCACCCAGTCCGCCGCTGAATTGGCTTCACGATAAATATGGCGGATCTGGGCACAATCAACCTCTCACAGGATAGACCAAATGTTCCTAAGAATTGGATTAGTGGGGCTAGGAGGGCAATTCTCCTTCTGCAGCCAAGAAATGACCGACATGGAATCACCCTCAATCAAGAGCCTCTAAGCATGAAGAATCCGAGTGGCATAAGAAATACCAGCCCAAGCCGCATAAAGCTCGGTCATAGGGACTGAGGAGTCAAGAGTACCAAAACCTCTGCTACCAACAAGTCATCATGAGGTCCACGGATGACGAATGTAGAACTAGCAGCTCTATCACGGACAATTCCATCAAAGTTGATTTTGACAAACCCTGGAGGGGAGGCTCCCAGGAGATAAAAACTGTATGCCGGTTCGCTACCGAAGCAGCAGGGGATCCCCAGAGGCTAGAGGCGTCAGAAACAATATGGGCACAGTCCGCCATCAATGATCTAATCTTCCTTACAATCCTGTGAGAAGAAATAGTGTCATCCGTGAAAACAGGCTGGTTCCTCGACAACCAAATCTGATATGCCGTGGCAGCCCAAAGACCACTCTTCTGCTGAGAGCCCCTTCGGAGATCAAGAAGGAATGAGGAGCGTGGGGAGCCCAAGTCATCTAGTCTGATGGAATAACCCACCATATGCCATATTCGTCTAGCTCTGGGGCAGATGAAGATAGCATGGTCTGAAGACTTTTCCTTCAAACCACATAAAGGACAAATCGGCTGGATAGGCAGACCCCTCCAAGAGAAAACACAGGTTGGAAGATAGTCCCACAAAAGCTTCCAAATAAATAGTTGAACCCTAGGAAGAATGGGAAGCTTCCAAATCCACGCAGCATCCTCCGAGCGCTGGGACTGAGGCCTGAACATCTTCATTAGATCCCTAGTGGGAGTCCTAGAGAGATAGGATCTCTTCTAGAGCCTGAAGTCAGATAAATGGCCAGGAGTAAGTGGCATCGAGAGAATTCGCCGAGAAAGCTCCATACCAAAGAATCGAGTTACCGAGGGGATATGCCAGGCAGGGGGATCTAAGAAAATAAAATCTTTAACCCTTAAACTAGAAGGGACATCAATACTAATAAAGGAGGGCCACCGAGAGAGAGGAAGCTCAGAAATCCAGGTATCCTGAATAACGTCAATCGATGATCCATCTCCAATCATCCAAGAGATATTACCCAGGATAGCCTGACCATATCGACAAACCTCCCTCCAAAAGGAAGAACATCCCCGAGATGACCAAATGTGCAAGGTGGACATCCAGTCATCATACCTAGCTCGCATCAGAGAGCTCCAAAGACAATGCAGCTCCAGGAGGAATCTCGATGCATGTCTGGCAAGAAGGGCATCTCTTTAAAATCAGAGACTGGATCCCAAGACCACCTTCTTGGATAGGCATATAGACCGTGTCCCAGGATAAAAGGTAAATACCGTGACCATCTTGCATAGAAGCCCATAAAAAATCTCTGAAGCATCTCTCGATCCTCTTAAGGCAAGTAATTGGAATGCAGCGTTCGACAGAAGGTACAGGGGAAGAGAGGAAAGAACCGAGCGGATAATGATGACCCTAGCCATCATTGATAGGCCAGTAACCTACCACCCCTCAATACGCTGACGAATCTGCCTCTCAAGCTTAGAATAGTCAGAACAACGGGGACATCTCTCCATTATAGGGATCCCCAAATACATAAACCTATCAGTCTGAGTAGTGATACACGACAGATTGATAATAGCTTCCCTGGTGGTTCTAGAAGTCTTCGAGCTAAAACATATAGGAGACTTAAGAAAGTTACCCTTCTGTCCCGAAGCCTGACAGTAACACTGAATAATAGAATGGAAAGAAGCCGCATTATCAATGGAAGCCTGGCCTAGGAGAATACAATCATCGGCAAAAAGAAGATGAAAGATCAAGGGGTCCTCTGACCCAGCCATAAATGGGACAATCCGCCAATCTTGCTGAGCCTGATAGAAAGCACGTGAAAGATCATCCGCAACCAGAATAAATAGCAAAGGGGATAAAAGGCATCCCTGCCGTAGCCCCACCGTAGAGTGAAAGAACTCAGTCAGGCTCCCATTGATGATCAGAGAAAAAAAGGCTTATGTATGCAAGCCATAATCCACTTAATAAACAGATCATCAAACCCAAACTCCTGAAGAGAGCGGTGCAAGATGGCCCAACTCAGTCTATCATAAGCTCTCTCCATATCGAGCTTTACAGCCATAAGACAACGACTTGCCAGAGCTCTCTGGAGATCATGCATAAACTCCTGAGCGATGAGGACGTTATCCGAAATAGAATGCCCTCTAATAAACGCCCCATGTTTAGCTGACATGAGGCGAGAAATCACCGAACAAAGGTGGCGAGCTAAAAGATGAACACAAACCTTATACAAGGTGGTGCAAAGACTGATGGGCCGAAAGTGCTGCGGGAGGGAAGCATCCAAGCACTTAGACACCAAAGTAATAAAAGTATGATTCCATTCCGAAGGAATGTTTAGATTGGAAAATAGTCTGAATAGCTTGAACCACCTCCTGCCCAACAATATCCCAGTACGTAGTGACGGTAAAAGAAAGGCAGAAACCCGTTAGGCCCAAGGGCCTTATCTGGTCCAAGCTCCCAAAGGGCCACCCTAATCTCTTCTGCAGTAATCGACCTGACTAGCGTGTCGTTATCCAAGGAAGAAACCTTCATGGAGTCCGGAACCTGAATAACTGGGGCCCCATCACCAGTGGACTCTGCCCATCTAGACTGGAAGAAATGAAGAAGCAGGTCCCGGATAGAGTGGATGTCCTCCTGAATGTGCCCCTCATCATCAACTAACCTCCGAATCCTGTTAGCTGCACGCCGCTTCAGAGTAGCCTGATGAAAGAATTTGGTATTATGGTCCCCATCATGAATCCACTGAAACCTAGACCTCTCCCAATACACCTCCTGCTACCGAAGGAGAGAGTGATGATGAGCAAGCTTCTTCCAGAGAGAAGAGAGGTCCGAGTCCAACAGAAATCCATCCTGATCTTCCTTTGCATGCAAGACACTAATATCATATTCAACCTATTCAACTTGTCTGACCAAATCCCCTACCTCCAACCTATTCCATCTGGAAAGTCTATGTCTTGCCATTTAAGATGGTGAGATAACCGATAAACAACATTGCCCCTGATTGGAAGATGCCAGATCTAAGAAATGATAGTACGAGCAGCAGAATGGACTGTCCAAACTGCTTAAATCTAAACTATTTTCGCTGATGCTGATCAACCTCCGTGGATATCAAAATGGGGCAATGGTCAGATGCAATCCTAGAAAGGTGAGTAACAGTAACTGCAGGGTACATATGAAGCCACTGAGCCGTAGCCATAGCTCTGTCCAATCTCTCCCAAACATGAGCAGACCTCTGACGGTTATTGCACCAAGTGACTTGGGGTCCCGAATACCACAAATCCAGTAGCCCGAAAAAACCAATGAAGGTTCTAAATTCATTGATGTCAGCTGAGCCAGTAACTCGTCTGCCCCCACGTTTTTCATTAGCTTCAGTGATACAGTTGAAATCCTCAGCAATGATAGAAGGAAGACCTTGAGCAAGGAGGGAAAGCAATTCAGACCAAAGAACCCTTCTTTCCCGATAGTCCGCACTGGCGTAGATAGCCGATAGGAGCCAGGGGTCAGAAGTCCCCTTAGAGACAACAAGGCCAATCTGCTGATTACACTAATGGAAAGCATCGATCCTAACAGCAGAGGCACGCCAAATAGCTAAAATTCCCCGAGACAGATCGTCAGCCTCCACCGCATAAGAGGACTAAGAACGAGCAATCTGCTTATGAAACCGGGCCAGACTATCATCCGACAGCGTGGTTTCCAAAAGGACGCATATGTCAAAATTATATAACTGCAACAATCTACCAAAAGAGGATCGAAATGAAGGCTTTCGAGCTCCTCTTACATTCCAAAGTAAGTTCTTCATTTACAAACTGGAGGAAACTGGGACCCCTCCCTGGTCCTTCATCATAATACTATCAGCAAGACCCCCATTCAACAAGGTGCCTTCGTCAGACATCTGTAATGAACGGGCCTGCGGGCCTTCCGAATCAATGCCAGGCTCATCAAACCGAAAAGACTGCGCCGAGGACAAGGAACCTGAGCCCAGGCCCATAATATTTTTAGTTACAACCTCCAAGGAAAAGCCGACACCCTTATCTGAGTGTGACCTCACCATCTCCTGGCCACCTTCCTGGCAACAAGGGGAGAGGTCCAACAGGTCTGGAGTAAAGATTTTCACCCCTCCATTTTTAGAAAGAGGAGCATTGCCTTTCTCTTTCCGCTTCTCTGATTTGGAAAAACACCTAGAGCCAGAGTAACCTCCGATCTGATCTGCTTTAGGGGATCAAAAAAAACATCTCTATTGTCCAAGTGGCTTGACTTTTCATTGCCCAGTTGTCTATTTTTAATTCCATGGCCTCAAGACAAGCGGATCCTTGCATTGCAAATACGAGATTTATGCAGAGAGCTGACAAAATCGCGACAAGGAGCGATCATCAGCCATCACCTTGGCTTTTTTTCAAAACTGTCCTTCCTCCTTCAAAAGAAGCGACTTCGAAGTCAATCACACTATCCGTCACGGTCAAGCCAAAGAAAAACGTTACAAGGCTTAATGGGCTCTAAAGTCCAAGTTAAGCACATTATTCGTCGCAAGCCCTGATCAGAGTGACAGAGAGTCGTCGCTATTGCTCCAAAAGGTCTAATGCTCCAGCCAGCAGCGGCCTTTGTCTGAAGGCCCCGATATCCACCTAACCCCTCGCCCACCTAACATCCCTCCCCTCCCCCCCCCCCCCCCCCCCAAGAGTCTCCGAAAGGTCTAATGCTCAGCCAGCAGCGCCTTTTATCAGAAGACCCCGATATCCACATAACCCCTCCCCCTCCTAACACCCCTCCTCCAGAGTCCAGACCAAACCCACCATGGCCTCTGCCGACGGGCAAAAGCCCCTGCATACCCCCCGAGATGAGGACGAGGAGGCCTTCTTGTACGCCTTTCAGCTCACTTCCTTCTCAGTCCTCCCCATGACCCTGAAGCCGCCATCGAGCTTGACCTCCTCGAGATCATGGCCCGGGCCGGCCCCGGTGCCGAGCTATCCTCTACTGAGATCGCTGCCCACCTCGCCACCTCCAACCCCCAGGCCCCCGTCATGCTCGACCGCATACTCCGCCTCCTCGCCAGCTACTCCATCCTCACCTGCTCCCTCTCCGACGACCCCGACGGCCGCCCCCTCCGCCGCTACGGCCTCACCCGCGTCGCTAAGTTCCTCACCAAGAACGGAGACGGCGTCTCCGTCTCCCCCTTTTCCCTCATGAACCAGGATAAGGTCAACATGGAGACCTGGTACGATCAAAGGATTTCCATTCCCATCAACAAAAAAGTGTTATAAGTTTTATTATTCCCGCTTTGTTTCTTGGTGGCAGGTACCACTTGAAGGATGCGGTGTTGGAAGGTGGAATACCCTTCAACAAGGCCTACGGGATGGCGTTGTTCGAGTACCACGGCAAGGACCCGAGGTTCAACAAATTGTTCAATGAGTGCATGTCGAACCACTCGACGATAGTTATGAAGAAGATCCTGGAGAATTACAAGGGTTTTGAGGGTCTAGGAGTGCTCGTGGACGTAGGAGGCGGCACAGGAGCTACCCTCAGGATGATCACGACGAAGTACCCTGGTGTTAGAGGGATTAACTTCGACTTGCCCAGTGTGATCTCTGAAGCTCCAGCCATTCCAGGTGCGCTTATTATTCTCGCTTATTACTTGTTTTCACTTGTTTGGATCACCAAGTGAGGAATACTATTTAAGGCCATGGAACGTGATATCGGATGCAGGTGTGGAACACATGGGAGGGGACATGTTTCAGGTCGTTCCAACTGGAGATGCCATCTTCATGAAGGTGAGTTTCACGGTCTTTGTTTTTATTCGATAATGGGAATGGAAGGCGACAGAATGGATAGCGGCACGTGTGACTGTTTTTTTTGTTTGTTTGTTTGTTTGTTTTTATTTATTTTTTATTTATTTTATACAAATAGACGATCACACAGAGTCAGCTTAAATAAATTAGAATATAATATTTAATTAAAAATATCAGGACAGGAATTATCCTGTTTTCAGACCTTATAACCAGCCGCACGCGTGACTGTTGATGTGGCTAGCAATTTACCGTTGAACACTTTAACACGTTGATCCATTCCGTAATCGCTTACTAGAGGGGTTTGGCGGGTTAGGCTTTAGTATAAATAAACTCCGATCATAAAAGAATAGATTCATCCAAGGTTTAACCTGTTTAATTTGATTTGATCTATTAACAGCATGACTTGATCAGCTTATCTCATTTAAAATTTGTTTAAATTAACTTACTTTGAGTATCGTATTAAATCATTTGTTTAATAAGTATATTGAATTTAAATTTAAATTTTAAATATATTTAATAAGATAGCTTTTATAATGTTTCTGTTTATTTGTAAGAAGCCACTAAATGATAGTAATTTTTTAAGACAAAAAAAAGATTGAAGTATTCAAAACTGAATTTAAGCTTTGTTTCTTTAAAAAAATAAAAATCATATTAATTAAATTTATTTAATAAATAGATCAAATTTAAATGGGACTCATGCCAAAGCCTTCAACTACTACTCGTAATCACGAGATCTTCATAGGTAGGATGGCAGTATCATTTTAATATTTATGATGGAGCAAGGTTTTTGGGTGCGCTTGGCTGAAGGAATTGTTGCCACATAAAACGACGAAGCAAAAAAAATCATGGTGATATGGTATAGGGTCCTGTCAAGTGTCAAACCACTGTTACACAAACACATGTTAAGTATATTACCAAGCCATTGTTGCAAGAAAGGAAATTTTTGATTGGTGTACTGTATAGGAGGTGTGTCATGTGGGTCAAAGTTGACTTTGGGGTGAGCATGTCGTCACATATAACAGCAAAGCAATAAAGTTACCAAGCCATCATTTTTTAGTTTATATACCACACGGGACAGATGTGTCACGGGAGTTAAATTTTGCCATGCTACAAAAAATCAAACACTAATACTTAGCTCGAAAAAAGTTTAAATTGAATAATCTTTTATCAATCAAGCAAATCTTACTTACACCCTTAATTAAAGAAATTGATCAAGTAATAATCGAGCACATTTCAAATTACACGATACACAAATGCAGCAATAATTCAGATCATTTTGTAAAGAAAAGTAATTGAACAAACAAATAATATCGCAATAGAGATAATTAAGCAACAAATAAAAAAATCAACATACTAGATGTAACATGATTTGGCCTTTTATCCTTGGCCTACATCCATGGGCATGACCTCATCGATAATTCTTTTATTCATTAATTCACAGCACAAAATTACAAAAGTAAAATAATAAGAACTTACCTCTTAAAAGTCCGAAAACCCTTCACAAGAACTTCAAAAACCTCACCAACAGGATCATCTCCAAAGCATACCCTCAACCCATGCTCACAACTTTCTTTTATAGACCAAAAAATTCTATTCCTGCATGAATTGAGACACAACCTTCTTTTTATAGACCAAAAATCCTATTCCTGCATGAATTGAGACAATAACCAGCCGTTGAATCAAAACAAAAAGAAGAACCTGGATGTATAAAAAGTAAACTCTATTCCGGCATGAATTAGGGCAATAATCAGCCATTGGATCAAAACAAAATGGATGGCCTGGATGTATAAGAAAGTAAACCCTATTTCTGCATGAATTGGGACAATAACTAGCCATTGGATCAAAACATGAAAGGACAATCTGGATGTATAAGAAAGTAAACCCGTGCGAGTATAACAGGCCGCGCACAAGTCTACATCTCAACAATTCTTCTACTTAAAGACATATGCCGAATGCCAAAGAATGTCATCCCTAGAGGCCTTGCCAACCTCCCACTACTTAAGTAGCTCCAAGATCAAGAGAAGCTTTACTCGAATTTAGCTTCTCTTGGGTCACAGGCTTGGTCAACATATTCACTGGATTTGCATTGGTATGAATGTTAGCGTTTCCTTTATGTGGCCCATATGGATATATTATTGATTTATCATTTATTTATTCTAAATGATAATTATGATATCTGATTTTATCAGATATTTAAATTTAAATGATAATGATGGTTTAATAAAGCTAATTTTCCATTGGTTTATTTTTTGGGGAGTTATTATCTGATAACCTCTCTTTGATGGAAAGAGAAATTTATCGTATTATCAGATTGGTCCTCTCTCTCCTATATATAGTCTGTTTGACCATCAAAATAGATAAGAAAGAGAATTAGGAAAGAGGGAGAAACTTAATCTGTCGTTAATCCATACGCTTCGATTAAGGCAGAATATCAATGGATCAATGTACGCATTCTTGATTTATGTTTTCATGTAAAAATCATTTATTCTAAGATCTTGGCCATTATGTTTATTAAAGAAAATCCTTAGATGGATCTTACATGTGGTATCAGAGCCTTGATTGAAGAATTTATGATTTTTCATTATGAATCTATCTTCGATTCTTATATATTTCTTATTATGATTGATGATCAACATAGCATAGTTCTTTTTGATCTCCACAAACCTGTTCCATAAAGTCGTGGGATTCCGATAACGGATTAAAGAAGGAGAGGCTTAATTCTAGCATCTCACGAACGTGAGGCTTTCTCCCTCAACGTTTTTCTCCCTCACGAATCCCATGGAAGTCTTCACGTATGTAGAGGCTTTACGGAAAGGAGCTCATCTATCCTTGCCTCTCTAATTTTATTCTTTTTTCGATCTCCTACCCCATCAAAGTCATAAAAGAGAGAGAACTAGAATTTCCCCATGAAAGAGATTCATACACACGAATGAAAGAGGTGAGAGGTCTTGGGATGAAATTCCAGCTGGGATAAAATAATAATAATAATAAAAAATTCTGGTGGTCCTTCGGTGAAGAGTCCCTCTTATGCACGGGTGAAGAGAGACTGTGGCTCTTCACGAATTCACGCCATCTCTCTTCACCAAAATGTGATGTACGGTGGCTTGGGCTCTTGGACTTCCTGGGCTTGTAAAGAGCATGCACGATGAAAAGGGAGGGAAAGTTCTAGTATAAAAGAAAAATAAAATCAAATAGAGGGGACATGAGAGACGTATGAGATTCTTGGTAAAGAATATCATAATAAATAAAAAAAATTGAAGGCGCATTGATGGATCTTGGGAGTCCGCATGGAAACTCTTCTCTTTTCACGTACACACGGAAACTCTTCTCTTTTCACGTACGAAAATCATGGAAAGAACGAAATCTCATAGAAGCCAAACAGTTTGTTTTCCTCTTGCTCACGAAAGCCATCCTTAACACGTGAGAGTTCTAGTCTTGCGTGCATGAAGAAATTCAAAGGTCACACACGGAAAGGGAGGGAGAGTTTCATTATGAAAGAAAAATAAAATAAAATAAAGAATTAAAGTGGCTTGAACCTATAACCAAAAAGATTTAAGGATAAACATATTGCCACTTTATCAATTTAATCCTTGATAATAAAAGGTGAAAGCCCATATATTTCTTCAGCAAGAAGGTTCTTTTAAAATTTATGTTTTGCTTCTAATATTTATGAGATTAATATTTTTTTAAAAATATTACAGTAAATTATGTAGGTACATTTAAGTATTTTGTATTCACGCATGATATTATCATTAATTAAATTTGATGTCTATATTATGTAATTTGTTAGTCACCAAAGTGGCCAAATTTAAAGGTTTATAGATATCAAATTTAATTAAATAATTTAATTACTCATAATTATATGATGCTTATAAATGAATGACATAATTGTTTAATTGTTATGAGTATATTGAAGTTCATTGATTATAAATATTTAAGGATCGCCCAAAGGTTGGCTAGTCATTTATAATCTATGGACATGATGTGGTCAATTAATATGCTTGGTTAGGTATGTTTAGCATATCCAAAGATAGCCAAGTATGTAAAATTAAAATTAAGCATCAATTATGTTTACTGTAGTATATTGTTGTATCACCCAAAGGAGAACTTCAATATGCACTTATTGTTTAATTGATGGAGTCTGAATATTTATTTAAATATATTGTTCAAAGCATTAATGTGTGAGCATATTCTATATGTTCCTGTTTCTCTTCATTCGCAAGCTATGTCTGTTCAAACTTTTAAAAGGCTTAATTTCTCTGAATGGCGCGAACAAGTTCAGTTTCATCTTGGTGTTCTGGATCTTGATTTGACACTCATAAATGAGAAACCCACTGCTCTTACTGACTCTAGCGGTGCTGAACAGAGGTCTTTCCATAAGACTTGAGAAAGATCAAACAGACTTAGCTTGATGTTCATGCGAATGACTGTAGCAAACAACATCAAGCCCATAATTCTTGTTACTAAAAGTGCTAAGAAATTTATGAAGTTTGTGGAAGCACATTCCCAATCTGACTCTGCTAATAAGTCACTTGCTGAAACATTGATGAGTACTTTAACCAACATTAAGTTTGATGGTTCTCGTACTATGTATGAGCATGTTGTTGAAATGACAAGCATAGCAGCAAGACTAAAGACAATGGGATTGGAAGTGAATGAGAATTTTCTTGTGCAATTCATTATCAATTCCTTGCCTCCTGAATTGGTCCATTTCACATAAGTTATAACACGATGAAGGATAAGTGGAATGTGAATAAATTACAAAGTATGCTCATTCAAGAGGAAACAAGACTTAAGAAACATGGAAATCATTCTATTAATCTCATGGGTCATCAAGGAGCTAGAAAGAAATCAAAGAAAGATAAGAAATGAAAGAGCAAGCAATGACCACTAAAGATAAATGGGTCATCTGATCAAATCCACAAGAAGGAACAAAAGGATGATAAGTGTCACTTTTGCAAAAAGCATAGACACTATCAGAAAGATTGCCTGAAACGTAAGGCATGGTTCGAAAAGAAAGGTAAGCCTACGGCTTTTGTATGTTTCGAATCAAACCTAACAGAAGTTCCTTATAATACTTGGTGGATTGATACTGGTTGTATCACTTATGTTTCTAATACGATGCAGGAATTCCTTACGATCCAAACCATAAACCTAAATAAAAACTTTGTCTCAATGGGAAAGAGAGTCAAAGCTCCAATTGAAGCTGTTGGAACTTATCGTTTGATTCTAGACAGTGGTCATCATTTAAACCTTTTCCAAACACTTTATGTCCCTTCTATTTCTCATAATTTAGTTTCTTTATCCAAACTTGACTCAGTTGGATATTCTTTTAGATTTGGAAATGGATGTTTCAGTTTGTTTAAACACAATCATCTTATTGGTTCCGTTATTCTTTCTGATGGTTTGTACAAATTTAAACTTGATAGTCTTTTTGCTGAGACATTGTTAACCTTGCATCATAATGTTGGTACTAAACGTGGTTTAGTGAATGAACAATCAGCTTGCTTGTAGCATAAAGGTTTGGGCCATATATCCAAAGAAAGAATTGAGAGATTAGTAAAGAATGAAATCCTTCATGATTTAGATTTTACTGATCTTTGGATTTGTGTGGATTGTATTAAAGGAAAACACATAAAACAGGCAATCAAGAAAATTGCCACAAGAAGTAAACAGCTCCTTGAAATTATATATACCGATATATGTGGGCCTTTTGATGTTCCATCTTTTAGTGGAGAAAAGTATTTTATCACCTTTATTGATGATTTTTCACGTTATAGCTATGTCTATTTGTTACATAAAAAATCTCAATCGATAAATGCTCTAGAAGTATTTATCAATGAGGTTGAAAGATAACTAGATAGAAAAGTAAAAATTATCAGGTCTGGCAGAGATGATGAATATTATGGAAAGTATGATGAATCTGGATAATGCCCTGGTCCATTTGCCAAATTCCTTGAAAAGCATGGCATATGTGCTCAATACACAATGCCTGAAACACCAGAACAAAATGGTATTGCAGAAAGGCATAATCGAACTCTAATGGACATAGTTAGGAGTATGTTAAGCAATTCATCATTACCCTTATTATTATGGATGCATGCTTTAAAGACCGCTATATATTTGCTAAATAGGGTTCCTAGTAAGGCAGTTCCAAAGACTCCTTTTGAACTGTGGACAGGAAGGAAACCCATTTTGAGGCATTTATATGTTTGGGATTGCCCGGTGGAAGTAAAGATTTACAATCCACATGAAAAGAAGTTGGACTCAAGAACAACCAGTGGTTTCTTCATTGGTTATCCAGAAAGATCAAAAGGGTATAAATTTTATTATCCTAACCATAGTACAAGAATTGTTGAATCTGAAAATGCAAGGTTCATTGAGAATAATGAAATTAGTGGGAGTTTGAAATCATGTATAGTGGAAATCCAAGAAGTTAAGGTACAAGTTTCTTCACCTATAACTTCTTCTCAAGTTGTTGTTCCTAGAGTTGTTGAACCTTTTAACAACTTTCAAGAACAACAAATTAATGATCAAATACCATAGAATGATGATATTACTAATGAACTTGCAATAAATGAACCCAATAAAGTAGCATTAAGAAGGTCTCAATAACAAAGAAGAACTGCTATTTCTGATGATTATGTAGTTTATCTACAAGAATCAGATTTTGATTTGGATTTTAATGATGATCTAGTTTCTTTTTCACAAGCCATGCAAAGTGCTAATTCATCTAAATGGTTAGATGCCATGCAAGATGAGTTAAAATCAATGGATTACAATGCAGTATGGGATCTTGTTAAATTGCCTGAAGGTTGTAAAAAAGTTGGGTGTAAATGGGTATGTAAGACCAAACACAACTCAAATGGCAATATTGAACATTGTAAAGCCAGACTTGTTGCCAAAGGTTTTACTCAAAAATGTGGCATTGACTACACAGAGACTTTTTTTTTCAGTCTCTAAGAAAGACTCATTTAGAATTATTATAGCACTGGTTGCTCATTATGATTTAGAGTTGTATCAAATGGATGTGAAAACCGCCTTTCTAAATGGAAGTTTGAATGAAGATGTTTATATGGACCAACCTGAGGGCTTTTTATTTGAAGAAAAGGAACACATGGTGTGTAAAATGAAGAAGTCAATATACGGACTTAAGCAAGCTTTCCGACAATGGTATCTTAAGTTCAACGATACCATTACATCCTTTATTTTAAAGAAAACATCATTGATCGGTGTATATATCTGAAGGTTAGTGGAAGCAAAATCATATTTTTGATTCTGTATGTTGATAATATCTTGCTAGCTACTAATGACCTTGGCCTATTGTATGAGACCAAGAATTATCTCTCTAAGAACTTTGAAATGAAAGATATGGGTGATGCATCCTATGTGATTGGAATCAAAATATTTCATGATAGATCACAAGAATTGTTAGGATTGTTTTAGAAAGCATATATTAATAAAGTTCTTAAGAAATTCAACATAAACAAATGTTCTACAAGTGTTGTTCTAATTCAGAAGGGAGATAAATTCAGCCTTATGCAATGTCTAAAGAATGAATTGGAACATAAACAAATGGTACAAATTCCTTATATTCCTTATGCATAAAGGAATATTCAGACTTGGATTTTGCTGGATGTGTTGATACTAGAAAGTCCACATTTGGCCATTTGTTCCTTTTAGCTGGAGGATCGATCTCATGAAAAAGTGCGATGCAGTCTATCATTGCTGCATCCACTTTGAAAGCTAAGTTTGTGGCATGCTTTGAGGCTACAATTCATGGTTTATGGCTGCGAAACTTTATTTCAGGACTTGGGATTGTCGACAGTATTGCTAAGCCGCTGAAAATTTATTGTGATAACTTCACAGTAGTCTTCTTTTCTAAAAACGACAAGTATTCAAAGGGTGCTAAACATATAGAATTGAAATACTTTGCCATTAAAGAAGAAGTTCAGAAACAAAGAGTGTCAATTGAACATATTAGCACTAATCTCATGATTGCAGATCCACTGACTAAAGGGTTGCCGCTAAACACATTTCATGAACATGTCGAAAGAATGGGCATTATTGAAAACCATTAGTGATGTTATGTTTAAAGCTTTAAGTTCCTTATGTATTTGACACACTGAGCTCAATTAATTATTGTTTCTGAATCACTTATGGATCCTATTTATTTATGCTGGTATATACATAAATAAATTATGAGAATGTTAACAGGATTCATCTTTGATAAAGACATTATTGTTAGACCTTATTGCAATTCTCATTATAGGTCATGTTAAGTATAGAACTAGTAATGTGATACATGGAAGGGAGTATATCAAAATAGTAGCATACAACCGTCATGATCCTTATTAGTTTTTGCTTAATGATGATTTCATGTTTGACCAATATTATGAAGGATTTTAGCTTTTGTTATGCGCATTATGATTGATTATTAAACCAGTATGTTTAATATCTTACATGGGCCAAGTGGGAGAATGTTAGCGTTTCCTTTTATGTGGCCCATGTGGATATATGATTGATTTATCATTTATTTATTCTAAATGATAATTATGATATCTGATTTTATCAGATATTTAAATTTAAGTGATAATGATGGTTTAATAAAGCTAATTTCCTATTGGTTCATTTTTTGGGGAGTTGTTATCTGATAACCTCTCTTTGATGGAAAGAAAAATTTATCGTATTATCAGATTGGTCCTCTCTTTCCTATATATAGTCTGTTTGACCATCAAAACAGATAAGGAAGAGAATTAGGAAAGAGGAAGAAACTCAATCTGTCGTTAATCCATACGCTTCGATTAAGGCAGAATATCAATGGATCAAGGTACACATTCTTGATTTATGTTTTCATGTAAAAATCATTTATTCTAAGATCTTGGCCATTATGTTTATTAAAGAAAATCCTTAGATAGATCTTATAATGAATCTTCAACTGTGAGATTAATCATCATCCACCACATTTCTCACAAAATGATAGTAAATATCGATGTGCTTTGTTCAAGAATGAAACACCAGATTTTTTGCCAAGTGCAATGCGCTTTGACTATCACAATTCACTCTCATTACATCCTGCTTCACCCTGAATTCCCTAAGAAGCCTCTTAAGCCAAATAGCTTCTTTACATGCATGTGCCATAGCAATATATTCTGCCTTTGTCGTTGATAATGTGACCACTGACTGAAGCTTGGACTCTCAGCTTATAGCACCACCACCCATAGAGAATACATAACCTGTGGTAGATCTCCTCCTGTCACGATCTGCTGTAAAATTAGAATCCACATATCCAATGCACTCTAAATCTATTGAACTAAAATAGAGTGAGAAATCAGATGTCCCCCTCAGATATCTGAGGATCCACTTAACTGCTTTCCAATGGTCACTATCTGGATTTGCCATAAATCAGCTCATAACTCCCACTGCTTGTACAATGTCTAGTCTTATACTTACCATAGCAAATATAAGACTCCCTACTGTTGATGAATAAGGTACCCGGGCCATGTCAGCCTTTTCTGCTTCTGTGCTAGGTCATTGCTCTGCTGACAATTTTAATTGGGTAGGAAATGGGGTAGAAAATGGCTTTGCATTCTGCATATTGAAGCGCCGCAGAACCTTCTTCATATATCCCTTTTGTGAAAGCTAGACCTTCTTATCCTTTCTCTTCAGTAGCACTTTCATTCCGAGTATTTGATTTATGGCTCCTAAGTCCTTCATTTCAAACTCCCCAGCCAACTAAGTTTTCATATTTGATATCCGACTCTTGCTATTCCCTGTAATCATCATATCGTCGACAAACAATAGCAAGATATATAGAAGCTTATATCATCATAGCTATGAAAATATGCACAATGATCTGCCTCCAATCGATCAAATCCCAAACTCACCATAAAGGAATCAAATCGCTTGTACCAACACTTAGCTCCTATTTGAGACCGTACAATGATTTGTTCAGCCAACAAACCAACTTTTCCTTGTCTTTTTCAACAAAACCTTCTGATTGTGGCATATAAATCTACTGTTCCAAATTGCCATATAAGAAAGCTATTTTTATATCCATTTGCTCAAGTTCCAAATCCATGACTGCCGTGATCGCCAAAACAACTTGAATATTAGTCAACCAAACCATTGGTAAGAAAATCTCATCAAAGTCAATCCTTAACTTCTGAGCATAACCCTTTATCATCAAACGCGCTTTGAATCTCTTCACATTTTCATCTGAATTCTTTTTTACTTTATATACCCACCGATAGCCAATCGGACTCCTTCCTTTTGGTAGAGCTACAAGTTCCCAAGTCTTGTTCTTTCAAAGTGCCTCCATTTTCTCTTCTATAGCATAATGCCACTTTCTAGCATTGATGGACTCACAAGCCTTCTTATATGAAGTTGGCTCATCCTCCTTCGCTAAAGCAACATAAGTACAAACATGATTAGCAGAAGGAATGAAAGAAGTAAGATAGTCATTTTACCTAGAAGGATGTCTAATGACCCTCCTAGGCTGCTCCGACTCTGCTAGTTGTTTATCTAGAGAGATAGCATTTTTAGATAATTGTAAAGACTCTATGCCTGGTTCACCAACTACTGCCTCGTTATTTGATTGTAGTTGCTATGATTACTACTTATCATGTGCATCAAAAAACTCAATAGGAATAACAGCTTTATCATCTTGTTCTTTCTTTTTGTCTTGAAAAAAATTCTTCATTAAAGACAACATCTCGATGAACAATGATCTTATGGATAGTAGAGTCCCACAATCGATACCCCTTTACTCCTTTAGCATAGCCAAGAAAAATACACCTTCGAGAGTTCTTATCTAATTTTGTTCTTTTTCTTTTGGGATCCATGCATATGCATCACATCCAAAAACACAGAGATAAGAATAATTTACTGGCTTATTGCTCCAAAACTCCTCTGGAATTTCAAATCTAAGAGTTTTTGTCGATGCTCGATTAATCAAGTAACAGGGTATATTCACAGCCTCTGCCCAAAACCTCTTGTCAAGTTTTGCATAACTCAACATACTTCGGACCCTCTCCATGAGTGTTCAATTTAACCTCTCTATCACACCATTTTGTTATGGTGTACTAGGTACTGTAAGGTGTCACCAAATTCCATGCTCGCTGCAAAACTTCTTAAATTTCTTGGAACAATATTTTCCTCCATTATCTAAATATAGGTACTTGATTTTCAAACCTTTTTCTATTTCCACTAGAGCCTTGAATTTCTTAAAAGTCTCAAAAACATCAGATTTATGCTTCAGAATATATATCCGAGCCTTGCGAGAATAATCATCAATGAAGGACACGAAATAGAAACATCCACCCAATGACTTGTTAGGTGACTCCCAAGTATCTGAATGGATTAATCAAGAAAGTCCTTACTCGGCTGCAGTGATAAAGAGAAAGAAAGCCTTCTTTCCTTGCCATAAATGCAGTCTTCACAAAATTCTAGTAATGCTGACTTGATAATAGTTGTAGCCCACGCTCATTCATATGTCCCAAACAACGATGCCAAATCATAAGAGACACAATATTTGTAGTTGCTACTGCTGCCTCTCCCACCTGAGTTTCACCCATCAATTTATATAGGTCACCCAAAAGCTCTTCCTTTATCACCACCAAACTCCCTTGGCATACCTTCAATTGATTTTTCTTTCCAACAAACTTGAGACCTTGCTTGCAAAGCTTTTCAAGTGATAGCAGACACTTACGAAGTGCAGAGACATGCCGCACATTAGAAAACATCTGAATTGAACCATCAAAAATCTTGATATGAACATCTCCAATTCTAACCACAGGACAAGTAGCATTGTTACCCAAATAAATAAGTCCATTATCCCATGATTTGTATGTATGAAACCACCCCCTAAAAGGAGTCATGTGAAAAGATGCCTCCGAATCCAAAATCCAATGTTGTGCAAATTCAGAACTTTCAATTACTGTCAAAGCATCCCCATCTTCTGAAATAGATAAATCAGTTTTGCCTTCTGCTTCATTACCTTGGAAACTTCCTGATTCAACTTTTGTGTCAACTCTTTTAGTCCAGTAATCTTTCTTCACATGCCCTGTTTTTTCACAATTCCAACACTTTACCTTCTTCTTGCCCTTGGATTTAGATCTTGATTTCCCTGGATTATAATGTTCCTTCTCGAAAGGTCTTCCTCATGCTACCATGGCCTTCCCAGAAGAGCTTCCTTAGCTAGATCTCTGCCTCGTCTCCTCTTTTAGCAATGATGCAACAACTGACTCCATCTTGAGGGTTTCAACATGATTCAAGTTCATAATGAGATTATCCCAAGATTCTGGCATAGAACACAGTAGAATGTTGGCCTTCTCTTCATATTTAATTTTCATATCTAGGGCTGTAAGCTTGCTCACAATGAAAATAAATACTCCTAAGTGCTCTTGAACTGATGTTCCGTCCTTCATCTCCAGATTATATAATTGTCGTCTCAAATAAATTTTATTCAACAAAGACTTCCCTTCATAGAGATTCTTTAACTTTTGCCAAATCCCTTTTGCAGTAGTCTCTATCTCAATATTAAATAATACAAAATCATCTAATGCCAAATAGAGGTTTACCATAGCCAGTTTATCTTTCTCCATATATTGCTTATCTAACATTTCTTGCAGTTTATTTTCTTTTCCTTGCAAAGAAATTTTACAACCATCCTTGATCAATACTGCCTGGATCTTCATCTTCCAAAGTGCAAAGTTTAATCCATCAAACCTTGGTCTTCATAATTAGTTGTCATCACCTTGCCCACCATTGTTTCAAAAATAATCTCTAAAAAAAAAGATCAACTTTTCCCTAATACCAAACTAAAGGAACCGATCGGATAATAACCGAGCACACTTCATACTTCAGATTACACGGTACACAAATGCAGCAATAATCCAGGTTATTTTGTAGAGAAAAGTAATTGAACAAACAAATAATATCGCAAGAGAGATAATCAAGCAACAAATAAAAAGATCAACACACCAGATGTAACGTGGTTCGACCTTTTATCCTTAGCCTACGTCCACAGACAAGACCTCCTTGATGATTCTTTTATTTATTAATCCATGGCATAAAATTACAAGAGAAAAATCATAAGAACTTACCTCTCAAAAGCCTTAGAACCCTCTCACAAGAACTCTAAAACCCTCACCAACAAGATCATCTCTAAAGCGTACCCCCAATCCATGCTCATAGCCTCCTTTTTATAGACTAAAAAATCCTATTCTTGCATGAATTGGGACAATAACCAGCCGTTGGATCAAAACAAAAAAGATAGCCTGAATGTATAAAAAAGTAAATCCTATTCATGCATGAATTGGAACAATAACCAACTATTGGATCAATATAAAAAGGATGGCCTGGATGTATAAGAAAGTAAATCCTATTCTTGCATGAATTAGGACAATAACCAGCCGTTGGATCAAAATATGAAAGGACGGCCTGGATGTATATGAAAGTAAACCCATGCGAGTATAACGGGCCATGCACAGATCTGCATCTCAACACTAATTAGGAGCTTGGCTACCCAAATTTTATGTATTTAAAAAAATCTCAACGTTCGATGCTTTTTAGTCATACGATAGATAATAAAAACTTTTTAAACTTATATTTTATATTAAGTTATACTAAATTAAATTTTACACACAATGGGGCTTGATTGCAAGTCAAATATTCTTTTTCAAAATGTTTTGAGTAATAAAGAGCATCTTAAGAAAAAAGCATGTCAAACAACTCCAACTTAATTAATTTTTGCTAAATATGATTTTTCATCCTTAAACTTCCAATCAAAATTTATTGTAGTTCTTAAACTTTTAGCTGTTACAGTTTAGTCTCTTATATTTTAAGAATATTGCATCCCTAATGTTTCATCATATGTGATTAATTAAAATTGATGAAATAGTTTATATGTTATTCTGACATTAATATATCGATTAGTTGACTAGGTGATACATCAGTCATTTTATCAATTTTGCCCTAGATGACTTAACACAATAGTCCTAAAACATAGGGGACAAAATTATGATAGCTGAAGATTTAAGATCACAATGCATTTTAAAAGAAAGTTTGAGGACCAAAAGTATATTTTCATCATTAATTTTTCATTGTTCAACACAAAATTAGAATTTAAAAATTGGACTTCTGATTTTAACTTCAAATTTAATTTAGAAAATTAGAATTTTCAATATGTCAAGCTCTTACTAGAAAATTGGTTCCCAGAGAATGTAGTATTTTTGTTCTAACTTATATAGAATATGATGCAAAGAAACAGAGTTTCAAGCATTTTCCACTGATCATTAAAATATTATACTTATTTACCAAAAAATATATTATACTTCCCTTTCAACTTTCTATAACATAGCTCATTAAAAATATATTAAAAGTCTAGTTCTACGGACAAGTCCAATTTGCAAGTGGGATTTCAAGGTATAGTAATTTTAATTAGCTAAAATTTTAAAAAATAATTGGAATAAAGCCCAAGCTAAAACTCTTTTGTAATTATAAGATTCAGAGCGTAGATCAACTTGATCAAGATACCAGGCTGCTAAATTACTAGCCTAATCATTAGATCAAGAATTAAACTAGATAAGGTTCTAAATTTATGTAACATGATCGTTCTAACTTGTTAGAACGGGACATGCCGTCATCCCATTTTCTTTTAACAAGTAGGACAAAAAGTATCTTAGCATGCACCGATTAGAATGCTGCAATGATAATAAAATGATCCTATCCTGCCACTTAAGATAATAATTATCTCAACATCTTATGAGATATTCCATGGAGACCTAAAACTATAAAACTAAATTTATAATTAAAATATATAAAAATAAAAAAAATATATAAAGACTATTTATACTATAATAAAATATGTATAAATGTTGGTAAACTTTTAATTTAAATATTACACTTTCAATTGTATCGTTGACATTTTAAACAAGGTTTTAATTGCAGTATAACTAAAAATTATGATAAATATATAGTTTAAAGAAAATATTTTATGAATGAAAACACTGCATTTTCTAGTTTTTTTTTTTTGTTAACAAATGCCTCATAAGTTCTTTACGCAAAAATGGACTTCAAAGTCCTTTTTCGGACCATCGGACTTCATTAATGAATGCCTTCTTCTTTTGGACAATTGGATATGGATGTATTTGATATATTTTTTAAAAAATTTAAATTTTGATTCTGTAGGAAACAATGGATAAGATAATTGCATCAGACTAGAGTCGGTCGATGTGTTTTTTTTTTTTCCCATGTGACAAGTCTACATTTACAGTTTTATTTCTATTAAATAGTTTTTAACATTTTTTACTAATTAAAATGTTTCAATCTATTATTTTGAGAATAAACTTTTTATTATATAAATACAACATATGCACATGTATGCGTGTGGATCCATGGAAGCATAAAATATATGTTTTATGAAATCAACACGGAATTTTTTTTTTTTTTTAAGGACAAGATCTCACATCTAGCTCCCACCGCATCACCTGAACCTCGATAAAATGTAAATACTTTATTGGTCCATCATTGAAGAGGAACAGTGCTAATTCTTAAAAATCCAAGTAAGTGCCCTGGCCCATAAGCAATTAAGCCAAAATTTATAAATCTAAAAATGCAAATAGTTAGCATGCTTGTTTCAATGGATACAATAAATAGAAAACAAGCAATGAATATAAAATAATACCATAATGTGCATTTAACTTCAATAGCGGCTAACGAAATAAGCTTTGAGTCTTGCAGTGGATTCTTCACGATTGGAGTGATGATCATTGCTTAAAGCTATTGAAGAATTGTTGGAAAGCTCTACCAGAAACTGGAAAGGTAATCGTTATGGAATATATTCTCCCAGTAGCCTTAGAAAACATGCAAGAATATGTCTTCCATCTTGACCTCATCATGTTGACCCAAAGTTCTGAGGAAAAGAGAGGACTAAAGAAGATTACGAATCCTTAGCAAGGGAAGCAGGCTTTTCTGGATTCAACGTTTCGCTTGGCTTTTCTGGATTCAACGTTATGGAATTTATCAAATAATCTTGCTTTATTTATCCTTTCTTGTTGGGTATGTATACCGTTGTGCTATATTATGGTAAGCATCCAGTGGAAACCATATATCCTTGCTTGTTGGATATAGTTTTGAACTTTATATTCTGTTGTGGCATCCCATGAGAACCACATCACATAGAATATGCTTACTTTTTTATTCTAAATGAAAGTTTACTTGCTTGCTTGGATTTATTATCGTTATTCATGTACCTTCATGGTATCAAAGGTTTTGGCTGATTGACTAGTGCGAACAAATGCCAATATGTTAAGGTCTAAATTGCAATCCTTCGCTAATCATCTCTTACTTGATATTATAAAACAGTATGTTCTCAGTGCTATATGACCTGCATCGGATACGATGATTCATCCATATGTAGACTCGCATCGAAAGATTTATTTATAGGTCACGCATCTTTGATGCGTGAAACTGCATACAGATGAATTATCATGCGGTCATGCTGCATTGGATTGGTGTATCAAGACTTTTTCAAGCAGTAAAATAGCAACTGATCCACGAGACTTGAAGTTGTTGAAGGATGGTTTGACAAAACGGATCAAATTCTTTGAAAAGCCAGATATCTGAAAAAAGGAAAAGTCTTGGTACATCGCCTTTGTTGGTGGTTGGTTGATCTGGATCGGTCATAGCCAACCTGATTTCTGGCCCTAGAGTTTGAGTTTGAGTATGATTGACCTGATTTCTGGCCCTAGAGTTTGAGCTCCATGAATCGCTTTGTGCAGAAGAAGAAGAAGATGTGATGTCTTCTCAAATGATTTGGTGAACCAGCTGTAGGTTGAGCTGGGTTAAATCAAATGGGTCTGAATTAATTTAAATCAAATGGCTGACGATCCAAAAAGGACCGGTTAAACCCAAATTATAACCCAATCCATTTGGCTTATTCAATTGATTAAAGTGGACTTATTTTTGACCTGATGTAGGTTGACCAGATCTGGAATTATTTTAGAAGTTGGTTCAATCCCATAATGCCTTAATATTGAGTCTTTTTGATCTGAATCTTGGATCTAAACAATTGAATCCAGCTGATCTCAAACCCAATTTCCTTCTTGGCTAACCTGTAGCCCATTGAGCTCAACCAATTAGATTTAGTTTAGTTCATCAATCGGACCGAATCATAGTTGTTGGGTTCCATCAATTGAACCCAACTTATATCCTTAGATCTGAATCCAGGCCAATTAATTTAATCAGCTGAACCCGATCAGATTGGACCGAACCCAATTTGATGATCTCTGGTGGACTTTATTGTGAACCCAGAACCTAATTCAGGTAATTCAGGTTCAAATTAGTGAACCAGACTTTGGTTTAGGCTTAAAATTGTGGTCTGTAATCGGATTGAGTCTGGTTCAGTAAACTAGAACCCAATTGAACCTAATACATTGAACCTAAATTCAAATTGAGCCAACTTCCTGAACCAGAAGTTCAAATATTGGAGCCAATTAGTGAACCAGAAATTTAATTTAACCCAAATCAGTGAACAAGGAGGCTGAATTAGAGCTAATTGAGTTGGGTTCAAGCCAATCCATGCAGGATTTAATTAATTAGACCCTAATTAGTATAATTAAACTTTAATTAAGTTGCCTAATGACCTAATTGAGCATGTGTAGGTCTAATTAGAGCCAATTAATTGGATTAGGTGATGGGTTTAGAAGGGTATTGACCTAATGAAATCCTGATTAAATCCATCAAGTATAGGTATGAGGGGTATAATGATAATTTTAATTATGTGGGTTAGGTAATGTATGAGCATGTGGACTAGTTATGTGGATGTGGTGATATAGTATTAATGACAGGGCATAAGCCGATGACTAGAGGTTGCTAGTGTTATAGTGTCGGCTCTATTGGGATGGCTAGAGGATGCTGGGGTCTATGGTAACTAGAGGTCATTAATGCCAGGGTCTAAAGGAATGGCTAAAGGATACTAATAATAGAGTCTAAGGTAATGGTTAGAGGTCACTGTTGTGGAGCCAATCTAGAAGAGCCCAATTGGGGTCAAACTTAGTTAATGATATTTGACATTGATTAATGATATTTGTGATGACATAATCCAGTGTCATGGAAGATAAAAGCTATTGATAGTTTATCTTTTATTTGATACACTAATTTATGATATATGTCATAACACAATTTACTTTGTCAGCTATGTTATCTATATTATGTAAATATTTTATTTACTATTGCATACTTATATTTATATGTGTAAGATTTCTACTAGGCTTTTAGTACATCCCCTATTTTTTTAAAAATATTGAGAATTTGGATACCAACCTAGACTTTGGGATGGATGGAGAGGGAGATTAAAGTAGCTAGTTGCATCTCGTATTGTATAGTTCTATTCTTTTTTGAAATGTTGATATAATTTGTTAGTTATAATTTTTTATGTTAAGGATATTATAGCATGGACTATTTATTTTGTACGAATAAAAGACAACTTTCGTTGTTATTATTATATTGATGTATATTATCGATATTGAGGTAAGCAAGTTCACATGCTTTTAGATAAAGTTTGCTCTAAGAGATGAAGTCGTGTCGCATTGTATCAAGCACTGATTCAGGGCATAACAGAAAGGTAAATAGCAGCCCTAACAAATATCCATAAAAGTTTTCTAATAGAAATCCAAAATATTATTAAAATTCTTTTAGGCACTACTAAGGAATTGAGAATTGGAATCATCATCGTTCTTAAATGCTCGACTCAACTCAAATCATCTAAGCCTTTTTTCAACTACATGGGGTCAGCTACATGAATCTACTTTCGCTACTCCTCTATTTAGGATAAAGTTGATATTTAAATTATAAATAGTTATATCTTTTTTAATTATTTCTATCCATATTAGTTTAGGTTTATCTCTACCTCTGTAACACCCACTTTTATCGTGGCCAACCAAATCCAACCAAATCGGCCAACCAAATCGGCAGAGGATTCAGTGGAAAAAAAAAGAAAGAAAAGAAAACCTTTCCTCTCCTCCCCTCATTGTGTATCTGGTTCATTGTTGTCCTTGCCATCGTCTTCTCATGGCCTGATTCAACCACAAGTAATCTTTCTTTCTTTTTTTTAGTTTATAATTTAGTTTATTGATAGATCTGAGAAGGGAAAAGGACAATGTTGCTGAGTGGTGGCGGTGCATGGGAGAGGGTCGTCGAATAGCCCTCCCCTATTAAGAGCTGAACTGGCTCCCGTGTTTGGTTTGGGCCCGACAGCATGTCCGCTGGCTTGTCGAACCCTAATCTGGGGTGGCAACCCCCACCAGCATCCATGCATCATCCGATGGGGTTCGATCGGCCAGAGTAGGCTGGCCGTACCATCGCTTAGGGAGGAGCGAGAGAAAGTGACCCTATTTTAGATCTGGAACAGAGCATCAGTGAGAAAAAAAAGAAAAGAAAAGGAGAAGGGGAGGCAGCTGTCGATGGTCATCGGTGCTGGGGCGACCGACAAAAGCCGATCGATCGGCCAGCAAGGCTAGCGGTGGCACTAGGCCATCGATCCCACGAGCATAGTGACGAGTGCTCGTGGGAGAAAATCAGGGATGAGAGAGAGGGGTGAATGGGCTGGCTTGGGTCAGCTCATTTAACTTAGTTGGACCCAATTTTTGGAGCCCAAATCGGGCTTTGCCCAATGTATAAAAATAGGGTTTGGATCAACTTTGATCCTAGTTTGTTAGAAAATTTTTATTTTTTATTTAAAATAATAAATATAAATATATTTGAACCCCAAGTTGGCCCAGAACAAGATTTGATAGCTTAATTGAGTCTATTTTAGCCTTATAAATTTTAAAAATTAAAATATAAAATATTATATTGTAGGTGTCAGAAGCTTAGAAAATTGATTTGGACATGTGGATTAGTGATAGAAGGTAAGTAAGCCATTTATCATAAGTAGTATATTATTAAATTATAAAATTTTTGAATAAAATATTTGTACATTAGATATTATTTTTTGTATCTACTATGATCATGCAAATGAATTTTGATGCATTATTTTATTCATTTAAAAGTTTCATAATGATATTTTGGATTTTAGATAAATTCTACATAATTCATAAAATAAATAATGATAGCAATAGTAGTAGGAATAATAATACATGTGAAAATAATATAAATAATAAACTAATATTACTTATGTAAAATAAATAGTTACTATACATGTTCAAATTATAAATTAGTAAAAATTTTAGATTTTTAAAGTTATTAATATAGAGAATACATATGAATATGTATATGTTAGGTTAACCTAAAGAATTTTATGGTTAACATTTGCATAAGAAAAAAAGTTCTAAAAAAAATTATGTTACTCGCAGTCCACTATGATGTGATTATGTGATATAATTTCTGATACCGGAATCCACCTTCACAGGGGATATATGTGAAGATACACCATAAATGTGGTGTTCAATTTTGGTCCTCACCCATAGGGATTATATGTGGTGTTCTGTTCTGCCCTCACCCACAGATTATATGTGGTATTCTGTTCTGCCTCATCTACATGGATTATATGTGGTGTTCTGTTCTGGCCCTTACCCACAGGGATTGTATGTGGTGTTCTGTTTGGGCCCTGTCATAGGGATATATGTGGACATAGTTTGTGACCATGGTGTATTTGTAATAAGATGAAATACAATATGTTGATTTAAAAACTAGAATTGCAATCTTGAGTCATGATATGCATTATGATTTCAATGAATTTTAAGAATATAAATAACATCAGATAGTAAGATGATATGAAAGTTTTGACATATAAAAGTTTTGACATGTGAAAGTAAGTAAATCAAGACATATTATATTCTTAAAGTTATATGACATGTTTTATGTTTGGCTTACTTATTGAGTGTAAACTCATTAAACTCTTGTTGACATTTTTCAAAGACAAAGAAATGAAGAAGGACCTGATTAGATTGAAGTTTCTGTCAACCTAACTTAAATGAAAATTTATCTTTTCTTGTATCTTGGACATCTTTTGTTTGGAATTTGTAATAAGAATGTTGGTACTTTTGATGGCATAATAGTAATTGACTTTTGATTGATAATCATTTCTGTTATTGAACGCCTTGCACGTTTAACATGCGGCGGGTTGCCAGTTCCTATATCCACCTTTGGATTCGGGGCATGACAATTATAGTGGTATCAGAGCCAGGTTTGACCTTAAGGATAAAACTCAGGATTAGTCCTAATCAAGACATTAAGATGACTTGGTAGGATAATGACCTTACATAAATAGTAAATAAATTGTTATGAAAGCATAAGATTAATGATTTAACTTATAAAATGCAAAGAAATGATTAAAATATGAATGACAAAAAATTATAGAAATGGCTCGTCGTACAATGAGTCAACATAATGGTGATGGATCTCAGGCTGGCGAAATAAACCAGCGCGGAGGTCCAAATATTTTTGGAGGATCTGACTCTATAGAATTGACAGGAAATGCTCAAGCAAACTTTCAGGTTAAAATATTGTGGGCTCTTTCTGGAGTCGTGTAAGTGGTGCAGACCATGCAACAGCAACAACAGCAAGGTCTACCTACATAGCAAGCTCAGCCTATCTAGCAAGATCAACCTATTCAGCGAAGTCAGCCAACTCAACAAGGTCTACCTAACCCACAGGGTCCGCCTGCCCAGTCAGATCATCAATCTCAGCCTTGGCAAGGGAGGGCCAGAAGTTTTTCTAAATTTAAAGGGTTAGCCCCTGCCCCTTTCATCGGCTCCACCAATCCTACTGATGCTAAGAAATGGATAATAGAAATGAAAAAAGCATTTAATGTTTATGGCAGCCAAGGAAAAGAAAGAATTAGATTTGCCACCTATCTTCTTCAAGGCGAGGTCTATGATTGGTGGCTACAATAGGAGAGCAGGTTGAATGGTAGGATTCCTTCTTGGGATGAGTTTAAGAAGACTTTTTTTAACAAGTATTTTTGGAGCCAAATGGAGTCTGAATTCATCAAATTGGAATAGAGGAATATGACTGTGGCTCAATATGAAGCTGAGTTTACCAGATTAGGTTGCTTTGCCCCTACTATGGTAGCAACTGAAGAAGCTAAGATCCATAGGTTTACTAAGGGATTAAGAGCCAGATTGAAACAAGCTGTGAATGCTTTTGAACTTTCTTCCTATGCTACAGTTGTTAATAAAACCCTGGTGATAGAAAAAGACTTGGATGAGGTGCAGTGGAAAGAGATCAGCAAATGAAGAGGAAGAGACCCTTTTCTGGTTAGGGTTCTGGACAGTAAAAGAAAGAGATTCAAAACAGGCTTCCTCTTGCCAAAGGGTAATGAAGCCCAATGCCCTCTTTGTGGGAATTACCACCCAGGCAAGGACTGCCATAGAGTAAATGGTGCTACTTTATTTGTGGAAAAATGGATCATAGAATCACCACTTATCCATTCAAGAATGATTGGCAACCTCCTTCAGATCAAGGGAGATATTTGCAGCAGCCCAGGACTCAGGGAAGGGTCTATACCCTTACACAACAAGATGTTGCTGCCTCTAACTCGGTGGTGATAGGTACATCTATTAATTTAATATTTACAAGTTATAGCATTCATATCTTGTGTAGTACATTGATCTTAAATGATAGATAAGATAGATGAATATTATAATTAAAATTTATGACATCTTAGAAGGTTCAAATTTTCATGATCAGGTATGATAAAATTAGCTAACTCTTTTGCTCGCACCTTAATAGATTCAGGTGCTACACGCTCATTCATATCTAAAACTTACTATCAAGAATGCATCTTTGACACCAGTGTCACTAGAGCTAAAGTTGAATATTTCTCTTCCCAATGGGATGTGCTAGTGATAGATTCAGTATGTAGATCTTGCTTGGTAAAAAATGAGGATAAAGATTTGGAAGCAGATTTGCTAGTCCTTCCATTGAAAGATTTTGATGTAATTCTAGGAATGGATTGGCTTGCCTCCTACCATGCTTCAGTAGACTATTTCAGAAAAAATGATTTTTAAAATTTCAAATCAATCTGAATTCAGTTTTATCGAAAGCCAGGAGAGTCTTGCCTCGGTGTTGGTATTAGCTCTGTAGGCTGAAAAATATCTGAAGAAAGTTGTCAGAGGTTTCTTGCTATGGTCAAGGATCTTCAGTAGGAAGTAATTAAACTAGAAAATATTTCAGTGGTTCAGGAATTTCCTAATGTCTTTCCTGAGGAATTGATCAAATCACCTCCGAACGGAAGGTTAAGTTCACTATTGATTTGGCCCCTGGCACTGGACCTATATCTAAGGCTCCTTACCACATGGCCCGAGCTGAACTAAAGGAGCTGAAGAGTCAGCTGCAGGAACTTTGAATTGGGGATTCATCGACCCAGTGTTTCTCCTTGGGGTGCCCCAGTGCCATTTGTCAAGAAAAGGATGGCAGTCTTCGGCTCTGCATTGATTACCGAGAAATTAATAAGGTAACAATGTTAAACAAGTACCCTTTACTAAGGATTGATGATCTGTTTGATCAACTCCAAGGAGCTCAAGTGTTCTCAAAGATTGATCTTCGATTAGGGTATCATCAACTTAAGATTAAGGCTGGGGACGTGCCTAAGACTACATTCAGAACTAGATATGGCCATTATGAGTTCTTGGTAATGGCATTTGAATTGATAAATGCCCTAGCAACATTCATTGATCTGATGAACAGAGTCTTTAAACCATACTTGGACCAGTTTGTAGTAGTCTTTATTGATGACATCCTAGTATATTCGAGAAGTCAGAAGGAGCATGAGGACAACCTAAGGATTGTTCTGCAAACCCTTTGAGAGAATAAATTATATGCCAAGCTATAAAATGTGACTTCTGGATGAACCAAGTGTCTTTCTTAGGTCATGTGATATCTAGAGATGGCATATCTGTGGATCCGAAGAAGATTGAGGCTATTGTGAACTGGAGTCAACTTTCTAATATGTCTGAAATCAGGAGCTTTCTAGGGCTAGCTGGGTATTATCGTAGGTTCATGAGGACTTCTCTCGCATTGCTCTACCCTTGACCCGCTTAATCCAAAAGCGAGTAAAGTTTGAATGGACTGAGGATTGTGAGAGAAGTTTTCAAGAGCTCAAGCAATGTTTGATATTAGCTCCTATCCTTACCCTTCCATCAGGATCTGGAGGGTTCACCTTGTTCACTGATGCTTCTCAGAAATGATTGGGATGTGTCATAATGCAGAACGGAAAGGTGATAACTTATTATTCTAGATAGTTGAGGCCTTATGAGCAAAACTATCCTATCCATGATCTCGAATTAGCAGCAGTAGTGTTTGCTTTGAAGATTTGGAGGCATTATCTGTATGGAGAGACTTGTGATGTATATATAGATCATCAAAGTTTGAAATACATCTTTTCGCAGAAGGAATTAAATTTGAGGCAGAGAAGGTGGTTAGAGTTACTAAAGTATTATGATTTGAATCTACACTACCATCCAGGAAAAGCAAATGTAGTGGCAGATGCCTTGAGTAGAAAGTTCTCTTTTGATCTAGCATTCATGATTACTTCTCAACCCACATCTGAAGGGATTTGGAGAAGCTGGAGATTGAGCTAAGAGTACAACGGTCTGATAGACAAGTTGCATCGCTAGTACTTCAGTCTACCTTTATTGATAGAATCAAATCCTCCCAAAAAGAAGACTTAGAATTTCAAAGAATTAAGGAAGCTATGCAATCTCGGGTTCAGAAGAAATTTTACAAAATGGAGAATGGATCTATGAGGTTTAATGGGAGACTCTGTGTTCCAAATGTAGAGGAATTGAAGGCAAAAATTTTAAGGGAGGCTCACTACTCACCCTATACAGTGTACCCTGGTAGCACAAAAATTATAGGGACTTGAGAGAACATTTTTGCTGGAAAGGAATAAAAAAGGATATTGCTCTATATGTGGCCAAGTGCTTAATATGACAGTAGGCAAAAGCTGAGAATCAAAGATCTATTGGACCTCTTCAGTCTCTATTAATTCCTCAGTGGAAATGGAGGAATATCACTATGGATTTTGTTATAGGTCTACCCAAAACTCTCAAGAGCAATGATGCAGTCTAGGTCATTGTGGACAGATTAACAAAATCAGCCAATTTTCTACCTTTCAGAATTGCAGTATCCAACGAAAGATTGGCCAGTATGTACATAGACCAGATTGTAAGACTCCATGGAGTTCTTGTGTCTATTGTGTCAGATCGGAATACTAGATTTGTGTCCCAATTTTGGAAAAGTCTTCATAAGGCTCTGGGAACCAAACTAAATTTTAGCACAACTTTTCACCCTCAGATAAATGATAGTCTGAAAGAACTATCCATATTTGGAAGATATGCTGCGAGCTTGTATGATGGACTTAGGTGGTGCTTGGGATAACCACTTATCCTTAGTGAAATTTGCTTGTAATAACAGTTATCAAGCCAGCATTCAATTGGCTCTTTTTGAAGCTTTATATGATAAAAAATGTAGATCTCCTCTTTGTTGGGATGATGTTGAAGAAAGAAAGTTGTTAGGTCCTGAGCTAGTACAACATACTGCAGCTAATTAAAGAGGGGCTTCGTACAGCTCAAAGTCGACATAAAAGCTATGCTGATGTCAGAAGAAGAGATTTTGAGTTTTAGGTTGGAGACCATGTATTCTTAAAAGTATCACCAAACAAGGATGTGATGAGATTTGGAATTAGAGGCAAATTGAATCCATGATGCATAGGCCCTTTTGAAATCTTAAGCAAGGTTGGAGAAGTAGCCTACAGCTTGGCTTTGCCACCAGCACTCTCTAGGATACATAATATATTCATGTTTTTATGTTAAGAAAATATTTCAGACCTCAGCCATGTGATAGAACTTGAACCAATTTAGCTTAAGAAAGATTTGACATATGAAAAACATCCTGTGCACATCGTGGATCACAAGGATCAAGTCATGAGATGGCGTAGCATCTACTTAACTATATGAAAAGGAAATATCCTCGTATGTTTGTAACTTAAGTATATGAATGCAAAGTGAATTAATGACCGTCTTTTCATTTAAGGAATATGGGAGCTTATATTTCTACTCTAAATGTTAATTATATAGTGTGATTAATAAATAGTAATTTTGAGGACGAAATTATTTTAAGGGGGGAGGAGTGTAACGCCCGCTTTTATCACGGCGTTACCAACCAAATCTGCAGAGGATTCAGTGAAAAAAAAAGAAAGAAAAGAAAACCTTTCCTCTCCTCCCCTCATTGCATATCTGGTCCATTGTTGTCCTCGTCGTTGTCTCCTCCTCACGGCCTGATTCAACCACAGGTAATCTTTCTTTCTTTTTCTTTTAGTTTATAATTTAGTTTATTGATAGATATAAGAGAAAAAAGGACAATGCCGCTGAGCGAGGCGATGCATGGGAGAGGGTCATCGGATGGCCCTCCCTTATTACGGGAGCCGAAATGGCTCCCGTGTTTGGTTCGGACCTGGCTGCATGCCCGTTGGCTTGCCGGGCCCAGATCTAAGGCAGTAGCCCCCGTCGGCATCTGTGCGTCGTCCGGTGGGGTTCGATCATCGGAGTAGGCTGGCCGTGCCACCTTTAGGGAGGAGCAGGAGAAAGTGGCCTGTTTTAGATCTGGAATAGAGCATTAGTGATAAAAAGAAAAAAAAGGAGAAGGGAGGCAGCTACCGATGGTCATCCTTGCTGGGCGATCGGTGACAGCCGATCGATCGGCTAGTAAGGCTGGCTGTGACACTAGGCCACCGATCCCATGAGCACAGTGATGGGTGCTCATGGGAGAAAATTAGGGATGAGAGAGAGGGTTGAATGAGATGGCATGGGTCAGCTCATTAAACCCAATTGGACCCAATTTTTGGAGCCCAAATCGAGCTTTGCCCAATGTATAAAAATAGGGTTTGGATCAGCTTTGATCCTAGTTTGTTAAAAAAAAATTATTTTCCCATTTAAAATAATGAGTATGAATATATTTGAACCCCAAGTTGGGCCCAGGACAAGACTTGATAGCTTAACTAAGTCTATTTTAGCCTTACATATTTTGAAAATTAAAATATAAAATATTATATTGTAGGTGTTAGAAGCTTAAAAAATTGATTTGGACATGAGGATTAGCGATAGAAGGTAAGTAAGCCATATATCATCAGTAATTTAGTAAATTATTAAATTATAAAATTTTTGAATAAAATATTTGTACATGATAGATATTATTATTTTTGTATATACTATGATCATGCAAATAAATTTTGATACATTATTTTATTCATTTAAATATTTAATAATGATATTTTGGATTTTAGATAAATTCTACATAATTTATAAAATAAATAATGATAGCAATATTAGTAGAAATAATAATACATGTGAAAATAATATAATAATAAACTAATATTACTTATGTAAAATAAATAGTTACTATACATGTTCAAATTATAAATTAGTAAAAATATTAGATTTTTAAAATTATTAATATAGAGAATACGATATGAATATGTGCATATGTTAGGTTAACCTAAAGAATTTTATGGTTAATATTTGCATAAAAAAGAAAAATAAGTTTTGAAAAGAAATTATGTTACCCGACGTCCATTATGATGTGATTATGTAATATAATTTTTGATATCAGGACCCATCTTTACGGGGAATATATTTGAAGGATACACCCTTTATGTGGTGTTCTGTTCTGGCCCTCACCCACAGGAATTATATGTGGTATTCTATTCTGGCCCTCACCCACAGGGACTATATGTGGTATTATTGTTTTGGCCCTTAACTATAGGGATTGTATGTGGTGTTTTGTTCGGGCCTTATCACAGGGATATATGTGGACATAGTTTGCGATCATGGTGTATTTGTAATAAGATGAAATACAATATGATGATTTGAAAACTTAGAATTGCAATCTTGAGTCATGATATGCATTGTGATTTCAATGAATTTTAAGGTTATAAATAACATCAGATAGTAAGATGATATGAAAGTTTTGACATATGAAAGTAAGTAAATCAAAATATGTTATATTATTAAAGTTATATGATATGTTTTATGTTAGGCTTACTTATTGAGTGTAAACTCATTAAACTCTTGTTGACATTTTTCAGAGCCAAAAAAATGAAGAAGAACCTGATTAGATTGAAGTTTCTGTCAGCCTAACTTAAATGAAAATTTATCTTTTCTTGTATCTTGGACATCTTTTGTTTGGAATTTGTAATAAGAATGTTGGTACTTTTGATGGCATAATAGTTGTTGACCATGTGTTTGATTTTGATGAAAACAAAATGATTAAGTATAATACTAAGAATTTTGTTGAGACAATGATTTCAGGGAATCCATCATAAAAATGTGTCACTTCAAATTAAGGTATCTCATGTATCAAAGGTAATGTAGGTAAAAAATAATAATTGGTGAATAGTGACGTTGGCCGACCAGTTGGCCGCTCAACAATTGGTGAATAGCAACGTTAACGTTGGCCGACAAGTTGGCCGCCCAACATTGATGAATAGTGATGTTGGCCGACCAGTTGGCGCCCAACAAGTCTAGGATTCCCTAGTTTCCATCATCTTCTTTCCGAAATTCCACAAAAACTCGGGTTCGCCATTGATGTTTGAAATTGATCTTTGAAGTCTTTAATCACTGAAATTGGATTGCAATATGGAAGGATTAACTCTTGCTCATTAAATGTATCTTAATTTCTGCCTATTTTCTTGATTTTCTTGATAATTGAGTGAATTTTTGAATTAAAGCTTGCTCTGTTTAAAAACTTCGTCTTCCCAACATCGTCTTCTTCAACACATCGTAAATTGATTTTTGTCTGGGATTGTTTTTTTTCAAATGAAGCTTTCAATCTCGTTGTTTTCTTCTCTGACATGGGGAAGGAATTTCAAACACTTGCTTGCCTGCCTTAATTACCTGGGAAAGCATTTTCAAGGATTACAGGAAGCCATCGTCTTCTTCAATGGAAATCTGACAGCATGATTAAAATTTTTAAATGTCTGCAATGGCCGAGAGAAATTTCTTCAACACATGCTTGCTACCTGGGAAGGATTTTCAAAGCTTACCTAGTTCCATTAATTGCTAAGCCTTGTTTTTCAATTGATTGCATTCAATGATCCTCCGCTCCTCTCAACGGTTTCTTAGCTTCCTGCCTATAAATAGGCCCTTGAAGCATTCATGCTTTCATCCACAGCAAGTAAGTGAGCCAAGCAGAGCATCCATCTTAGTTGAGTAAATCCAAGTGAGGAAAAAATAAAAGAGGAGGAAGGAAAGGCTAAGAGAGTTCTAAAAAAATTCTAGAGTGCTACTTCAAAAGTTTTCATCAGTGGAAGTAATATCAAAGCTCTAGCCACATTCTGAAAAGCAGTTAAGCTTCATCCATTCCTCCAACGTGCTCAAAGGAAGAATCTATTCTGTAGAGTGGTCTTCATATTTTGTAAAGTATTTTTTTTGAATATTTGCTCACTTAAGAAGCTTCCTATACAACTACTTATATTATTGTGCTTGATATTTAAGTTTCACAGTGGTGAAACTTGCAAGGATAGAGGTCTACCTATGTAAGGCTTCCTTGTGCCTGAAAAACAAGAGACTAGCCTAGAAGGCTGGGTGTAAGGCTCCCTTGTGCCTGTAAACAAGTTGCTAGCCAGGTTGGCTAGGGTGGTTAGTGAAAATTCCTAAGAGATTCTTGGGGAGTGGATGTAGGTGCCAGGTTGGCACCAAACCACTATAAATTGCTTGTGTTTGTGCGATTTAAATTTTTGTGGTGCTTGAATATTTTCTCTACACTTTACGTCACTTTTCGTTAATTCTAAAATTTTCTAAAAAGCACATATTTGCTAATTATTAATAATTTTTTAAAAAAACCCAATTCACCGCCTCTCTTGGGTTGCAATATTTTGGCAAAAAGTGGTATTGGAGCAGGTGCTCTTGTTACTAAGCCTTAAAAAGCTTTGAGCTAAAGATCATCGCAACCCAAGTGAGTTCACTATTAAGTGAGTGGCAATCCATAAATAGACCACTTCTGTTTAATAGCACTAATTACACTTATTGGAAGCCAGAATGAAAATCTTCATTCAAGTACTTGACTATGATCTATGGAATATCATATTGCATGATCCTCACACATCCACAACAAGATTAAATGGCATGAAAATTTTCAAACCGGAAATGGAATGGGTTGAACACGATAAGAAGATGGCTCAGCTCAATGCTAAAGCTATGAATGTCATATATTGTTCATTGGATGCTAATGAGTTTAATCATATTTCCACTTGCTATTCTGCTAAAGAAATATGGGATATATTAGAAGTTACTCATGAAGTACTAATCAAGTTAAAAAATCTAAAATAAATATGCTTGTGCATAAATATGAATTGTTTAAAATAGATTCTACTGAAAAATTACTGATATGTTTACAAGGTTTACCGATATCATTGATGGGCTGAAAAGCCTTGGAAAATCCTATACTAACGGTGAACTTGTTAGAAAAATTTTGAGATCCTTGCCCAGGTCTTGGAAGGCTAAGGTCATTGTAATACAAAAAGCCAAGGACCTCAACATTTTATCATTAAAGGAACTGGTTGGGTCACTAATGACTCATGAGCTGCAATAGCGACAATACCTTGATGAGGATGAGTCTAACAAGACAAGAATACTGGCACTAAAGAGTGCTACACTAAATGAAGAAAGTGAGGAAAGCATAAGTGATAGTGAGGAGGATGAGGAGATAGCTCTTATCATCGAAAATTTAAGAAATTCATGAGGAAGAAATAATTTGAAGGAAAAAGGAGACAATTTGTGAAAGGAGAGCATAGTAAACAATAAAACAAAGATTAGCCCCTTATATGTTATGAATGTAAAAAGTTGGGTCATTTTAGATCTGAATGCCCTCTATTAAAGAAAGGTCCCAAGAAATTCAAGAAGAAAGCAATGATTGTCACTTGGAGTGATAGTGATGAATCAAGCTCCGAGGAAGATGAAAAGAATGAGAAAGCCAACCTATGCTTCATGGAAGACAATGTAGTGGTAAGCCCTAATTTACTAGATGATTTTATTTTTGAAGAATTGCATAGTGCATTTTATGAATTAGTTAATGATTTTGCTAACTTAAGTTCTAAAAACAAAGAATTAAAAAATCAAGTCAAAAACTTAAGTTTTGAAAAACAAAAACTTTCAAAGGAAAATGAATCTTTGCTTCAAGAAAATAAAGACTTGAAAAATGAAGTAGATAGATTAAAACCTATAGTAGAGAAGTTTACTATGAGCTCAAATAAATTAAAAATGATTCTGAATAATCAAAGAGCAATTTACAACAAAGCCTGTCTTGGATATGATACTATGAAGAAACAAAAATTCTTGAAAAATAATTTTATGTATGCTAGTGATTTTGAAAAAATTACATGTTTTAAATATGAAAAACCTATTCATAAAGCATATTCATATCACACACACAATATTAAAAAAATATGGGTTCCAAAAGGAACCAGGCCGATTAACCCCAAAGGACCCAAGAAAGCTTGGGTACCTAAAACGAAGACTTGACATTATGGATGCAGGTGTGTCTTACAACCCGAGCAACTAAAAGAATATGGTATTTAGACAACGGATGTTCAAGACATATGACGGGTGATGAATCATAATTCATCACTTTGGAAGCAATTGATGAAGGAGTAGTTACCTTTGGTGGTAATGGCCAAGGCAAAATTATTGGTATTGGTAAAATTGGTATAACTCCTCATGCATTTATTGATAATGTCTTGCTTGTAAATGGTTTGAAACATAATTTATTAAGTATTAGTAATTGTGTGATAAAGGTTTTAAAGTTATTTTTGAATCATCTTTATGCATTGTTACTAATCCTGCTGATAATTGTATAAAACTTATTGGTCATAGGTATGGTAATGTTTACATTATTGATTTGAATGATTTGAATGACAAAAATTTTGATTGTCTAGTTGCCATGAATGCTAAAATTGATGAAACTAGTTGGTTATGGCATTGTAGGTTTGCACATGTCAGCTTGGACTTGCTTTCAAAATTAATCAAAAATGATTTAGTCAAAGGTTTTTTAAAATTAAATTTTAAAAAAGATAAGATTTGTGATACATGTCAATTTGAAAACAAGCAAGAGTTTCATTCAAATCTAAAAATATGATTCTAACCTCTAAACCTTTAGAACTTTTGCATATGGATTTATTTGAACCGACTAAAACCACAAGTCTAGGCGAAAAACATTATGGTTTTGTAATTATCGATGATTTCTCATGTTTTACTAGGGTTTTATTTTTAACAAGTAAAGATAAGGCATTTGAAGCTTTTCTAAAGCTCTTTAGAAAAATAACAAATGAAAAAGGTCTTCAAGTTTTATCAATTAGAAGTGATCATGGAAAAGAGTTTGAAAATCCATACTTTGAAAATTTTTGTAATGAATATGGAATTGAACATAATTTCTCTGCTCCTAGAACGCCTCAACAAAATGGTGTTGTTGAGAGAAAGAATAGAACTCTTGAAGAAATGGCCAGAACTATGCTGTGTGAAAGTTATCTCCCAAAATATTTTTGGGCTGAAGCTATTAATACAACATGTTATGTTTTAAATCGTACTTTGATTAGACCGATTTTGAAAAAGACCCCCTACGAGCTTTGAAAAGGAAGAAAACCCGACATTGGATATTTTTATGTTGTGGTTGCCGATGTTTTATTTTAAATAATGATAAATCTAATCTTGATAAATTTGATGCTAAATTAGATAAAGGAATATTTCTTAATTACTCAACTTCTAGTAAAGCATATAGAGTTTTTAACAAGAAAACCTTAGTAGTAGAAGAATCAATTCATGTTGTTTTTGATGAGACTAATGATCTTCCATCAATGAAGAGAGAGGTAACTGATGATGCAGACATCCTTGAAAATAAGGTAAGAGAGCTTATAATAAATAAGAAGGAAAGAGAAGATGATCATATCAGCCAAGAAAATGGCACTGATCCAATTCAACAAACTGAACTTCAAGGTAATCATGGACTCGATAAGGAATGGAGGTATTCTCATAATCACCTTAAAGAACTAATCTTAGGTGATCCATCACATGGTGTTGAACTAGGTCATCATTTGGAGATGCTTGTATTAATTTAGCTTTTGTTTCACAAATAGAGCCTAAATGTTATGAGGATGCTAAAAATGATGTAGACTGAATAAATGCTATGTATAAGGAACTTAATCAATTTGAACGGAATAATGTTTGGATACTAGTTGATAGACCAAATGATCATCCTGTTATAGGAACTAAATAAGTATTTAGAAATAAATTAGATGAGCATGGCAATGTCATTAGAAATAAAGCAAGATTAGTAGCAAAAGGATATAGTAAAGAAGAAGGAATTAATTTTGATGAAACATGTGCGCCTGTTGCTAAATTAGAAGTAGTTAGATTACTTCTTACATTTTCATGTTTCATGGACTTTAAATTATATCAAATGGATGTTAAGAGTGCATTCCTTAATGGATGTATTGCTGAACAAGTATTTGTTGAACAGCCATTTGGTTTTGAAAATCACTTGCTTCAAAACCATGTATTTAAATTGAACAAGGCTTTATATGGTTTGAAACAAGCACCCAGGGCTTGGTATGATAGGTTGAGTAAATTCTTGATTAGAAATAACTTCATTAGAGGAAATGTTAATACAACATTGTTTATTAAAAGAAAAAATAAAAATATGCTGATTGTACAAATATACGTTGATGATATAATTTTTTAATGCTACTGATGACTCTTTGTGCCAAGATTTGGCTAAGCTTATGCAGAGAGAATTCAAGATGAGCATGATAGAAGAATTAAACTACTCTCTCGGACTTCAAATTAAGCAAAGTAAGGAAGGGATCTTCATTAGCCAAACCAAGTACACTAAAGAATTTTTGAAAAAATTTGGCATGGAGACCTCAAAAAGTATCAGTACCCCTATGAGTTCTTCTTGTAAATTACATTCTAGTGGTACTGATAAATCAATTGATATAAAACATTATAGAGGCATGATAGGATCTCTATTGTACTTCACTGCTAGTAGACCGGACATATTATTTAGTGTTTGTATGTGTGCTAGGTTCCAAGCTAATCCTAAAGAAACTCACCTAATTATGGTTAAAAGAATCCTTAAATATTTAAATGGTACTAAGAACTTAGGATTATGTATGATAAATAATCTAGCATAGACTTAATAGGTTACACTGATTCTGATTTTGCTAGATGTAAATTGGATAAAAAATCTACTAGTTGAACTTGACAATTTCTAAGGGTTAACTTAATCTTTTGGTTTAGCAAGAAACAAACTTCTGTAGCACTGTCCACTGCTGAGGCTGAAAACATTTCAGCTGAAAGTTGTTGTGCTCAAATCTTGTGGTTTAAGTAACAACTAGAAAATTATGGCATCAAACTTAACGGCATTCCCATAAAATGCGATAATACTAGTGCCATAAATTTAACTAAAAATCTTATCCAACACTTTACAACAAAACATATAGAAATTAGACATCACTTCATTAGAGATCATGTTAATAATGGTGATGTTGTGCTTGAGCATGTATGTATTGATAAGCAACTTGCTGATATTTTGATGTAGGACTGATTCACATGCAAGTAAATTTTATATGATTAATGATTGCAGTTGATTATTCTTTCGAAGTAATAGCCTAAGAGGGATTCAGGAAAACTCACAGTAACTCCGCACGTGAAACAGTTCCATAGAAAAGTAAAGAAGAAAGACTGCCGAGGCTAAGAAGCCCCGATAGGGCTTGCTCTCCTTTAATAAACTTACTAGTAGATTAGATGGGGTGTACCTAGCATGAGGGAAAGATCAAAGTGCTGAAGGGGTCACTCTACGTGGTGGATGAGTCCTAGATGACCAAGCCTCAAGCCCATGGATCTGCGGCCAAGTATCTGCTGATCTGGATGATGATCATCTTAAATCCTGGATTTGTGGCTACTGAGGGATCTCCAAGATCACCATACAATGGCTAATAAGAAAAGAGAAAATCAGAATAAAGATAAAGAGATAAGAAGAAGTAGAGAAGGAGGTGGGGGCGACCGAGGGTCCTTGGGCATCCCCTGGATGGGGCAAGGCGGCAGTTAGGGGTCTTGGGCGGCTGCTTGGAGGGATGCAAGGGGCGGCTAGGATTTTGGGCATCCACTGGTGGATGGCAAGAAGGCGGCTAGGATTTGAGGTTGGGCGGCTTGGATGCAGGCATACACAAGAGCAAGAACACAAAGAAAGTATGACTAAAAACAACTGATTGATTGTATTGATTGATTGAAAGGTTTGATCCTTCTTTCATACAAGAGGGTCTCTTTTATAGGATAAGACACTTGGGGCCCAAGTAAATAAAATATGGAAATAAAAAGAGGTGCCCCTTTTCATGAAAGAAAATTCAAAATAATTCCAAAATTGGCACCCACTTTCTTCCTAAAATGTGAATTTTAAAATTCAAAAGTGGCATCCTTTGAATTTGAATACATGGAAGAAAATTCAAAAATTCAGTAATTTGGAGTGGCCATATTGGGCGTCCTTCACCATATTGGGCGTCCTTCACTTGCTTCTTCGGGCTGAATTCAGGGTTGAAATTTTAAAAGAACTGGGCAGAAATATGGGCATCCTTCACTGCTAAAATTCAGGGCTAAAAATTCAAATCTGGGTGGCATGCTTTTGGGCGTCCCTTCACTACTTCTATGTGTAGGCCTTGTCTTCTTCTCCCATAATGGTGTCTCCTCTTGTAAGCTAAATAAACTTACTACAGGACTTACATTAAAACGAACTAGACATGATTCAAATTAAAATAAACTAAACTGGATGTGACTCAAATTAAAATAAACTAAACTTAATTTCTCAACTCAAAACTTGAATTAAAACTAATAAGATATCCACAGAGGGTTAAGATCCTCTGCCTGATCCTGGTGCCCGCACCAATTCTTCCATGGTGGAAAGAACTCGACCCCGTCGAATATGGGTTGTTCTGGCTCTGGTATCTCTCTAGTAGGTCTGGGTCGAGGTGCTGCAAGTCCTCTCAAGTAATTCATGAATCATTAGATTTGGAGCGACCCTACCATCGGACAAGGTAGCGTTGATAACCGCGGTTTCGAATCGTAATGGCTTGATCGTCTAGGATACACTTAATCCGCTGTCCTCGCTCAAGCAAAATTGGTGGTGGACACTCTTGCATAGGTTCGCTCATGAAAGGAGGGTTAGGTCCAAAGTAATCACTAGGAATCACTGCCGGTTCCCTATACTCTACTAGGTCTGCAATATTGAAGGTTGAGCTAATTCCCCAATCCGAGGGCAGATCTAGCACATAGGCATTGGATCCTACCTTCTCTATCACTTTAAAGGGGCCAGCTCCATGAGCGTGAAGTTTCTTAACAGTCCCTAGCGGGAACCATTCAGGCCTAAGCCTAACCATGACAGAATCCCCTACATCGAACTTTTTGGCTCTTCTTCGGGTGTTAGCCAGTCTTTTATAAGTTTCATTACTTAGATTTATTTTATGGCTAATGTCCTTATGTAAGTCTCTAATATGCTGTGCAAATGCTTGTGCGGACTCTGAGACTCGTGTATGGAGGGGTAAAGGAATTAATCAAGTGGACGATTAGGCCTATACCCATGGACTATTTCAAATGGACTCTTGCCCGTAGACCTGTTCACTAAGCTGTTGTAGGTGAACTCTGCACAAGATAGCAATAGTTCCCATGTCCCTAGGTGTTCGCCTACAAGGCACCTAAGAAGGTTTTCTAGACTACGGTTCACCACTTCAGTTTGCCCATCCGTTTGGAGGTGAAAGGCTGTAGAAAAATTAAGTTTGTCCCTAACAGATGACATAGCATTTTTCAAAAGTAGCTGGTGAACCTAACATCCCTATCAGAAACAATGGACTTGGATAGGTCATGGAGCTTGACCACACTATCTAAGAAAAGTCTGGCTATCCTATATGCATCAAAGGTTTGCGAACAAGGGATGAAGTGTGCCATCTTAAAGAACCTATCGACCACTACAAAGATGGAGTCATGCTTCTTCTGGGTCTTAGGTAATCCTAGAATGAAGTCCATACTGAGGTCTTGCCATGGACGATCAGGCACTAGCAAAGGAGTATATAGACTGGTATTCTACTTCTACTGTTTTGCAATGGCACAAGTTCGACATCGGGCTACTATCAGGGCAATGAGCCTTTTTAATCCTAGCCAGTAAAATTGGTCCTCTATCGCTAAGATAGTCTTATCTCTTCCAAAATGACTAGCTAATCCCCCAGCGTGCGCTTTCCCAGACTAGGAACTCTCTAAATGATGTCCTAGGGATACAAAGTCTATTGCCCCTAAAAAGGTAACCATCCTGGATGGTATAATCTCCACTAGTACTGGATGGTCCTAGCCGAAGGGTCTTATGAATTTCACCAAAGTCAGGGCAGGTCTCATACTCATCTTTTATCCGATTGAACCCTATAACTTCGGTGCTAATAGTACTCAACAACAAAGACTTACGGCTTAGGGCATCTGCTACCTTATTTTCTACCCTGGCACGATGTTTCAGGAAAAAAGTGTATGCCTGAATGTATTCAGGCTATTTACCGTGCCTAGAATTGAGCTTCTTTGGGGAGTTCAGAAATCAGAGTGCCTCATGATCAGAAAATAAAATAAACTCCTGTGGCAGTAAGTAATGTCTCCAATACTTAAGAGCCTATACTACCACATAGAATTTCTTATCATAGGTGGAATATCTAAGTTTAGCTTCATTTAATTTTTTACTAAAGAAAGCTATGGGGTGATTTTTTGACTTAACACTCCATCTATACCTACTCCCGACGTGTCGCACGCAACCTCAAACACCTTAGAAAAGTCTGGAAGTCTAAGTACGGATGCATGAGTCATCCTATCCTTAAGCTCTAGGAAGGCCTTATTAGCTGACTTAGTCCGCTCAAAATTATCCTTCCTAATACAATCAGTGATGGGTACGACAATGGTGCTAAATGCCCTAATGAATCTCCTGTAAAAGGTTGCTAGGCCATGGAAGCTACGGACATCGTGAACATTTATGGGTACTGGCCACTCTATGATCGACCTAACCTTTTCAGGATCCGCTGTGACACCTTTTGGGGTTACTACAAAACCTAGAAAGATAACCCGATGCATCATTAAATCATACTTCTTAAGGTTTGCATAAAGACTATTCTCTCTAAGGGTCTGACAGATTAGTCTGAGATGGTTAAGATGGTCTTCTTTGGTCTTGTTATAAATTAATATATTATCAAAATAGACCACTAAGAATTTTTTCATATACTCTTTCAGACCTGGGTCATGATTCTCATAAATATGCTAGATGCATTTGAAAGCCCAAAAGGCATTACGACCCATTCAAACAGACCATCTCTAGTCTTAAATGCAGTCTTTCACTCATCCCCTGGTCTAATTCTAACCTGATGGTAACCACTCTTAAGGTCTATCTTGGAAAAGGTGGTGGCACCCGCCATCATGTCTAACATTTCATCTAATTTAGGGATAGGAAACCTATATTTGATAGTGATTTTGTTGATGGCCCTATTATCCACGCACATTCTCCAGGTAACATCCTTCTTAGGGGTTAAGAGTGCAGGAACTAACAAGGGCTTAAGCTCTCCCTAATGAAGCCTTTCCTAAGTAATTCTTCCACTTGTTTCTGTAGTTCTTGATGCTCAGTGGGGTTCATCCTATAATGGGGAAGGTTTGGGAGGATGGATCCTGGGATCAGGTCAATGGCGTGTTGGATGTCTCTTAGGGGTTGTAACTGATCAGGCAACTGTTCAGGGAAGACATCCTTAAATTCCTCTAGGGTCTCAATTACTTCAGTGGGTTGTTCCTTTTGGATTGATTCATGGATCTCTTTAGTGATCAAAATCCAAATAGAGTTACCCTCAGTGATGTCCTTTTCTAATTCCTTAGCTTTAATCAAATTAACTCTTTGCTTGCTATCCTTAAGGCTACTAGATCCTTTCTTGAATGGGTCCCTAGGTGGAACTAGATGTATTACATACTTGTTTCCATTGTGTTTAAAAGAGCAGATGTTGGATCGACCAAACAAGATGTCATTGTGATCGTAAAGCTAAGATCGACCTAATATAATACTACTAACACCCATAGGAATTACATCGCACTCGATCTTTTCTTCATAATTTTGCAATTTGATTAGTATTTGGCATCTAGACTTGATTGAGATAGAGGTGGAATCTACCCACGAGACCTTATAGGGACTAGGATAAGGAACTGTGGTCAATCCTAATGATTTAACTATATTGGCAGAAACAACATTGACACAACTCCCGCTATCAACTAGTATCTTGAGCATTTTATCCCCTATCTTAACAAAATCTGTAGGATGTTAGTCCTATGCCAATTTTTCGATCCTTAATTTGAGTCTGGATCAAGATACATCTAACCACTCCTAGTAGATCTTAAGAATTAAATGTTTCCTCCTCTCCATCATACTCATATCAGATGGGTATCATCCTCATAGACCTCTCCCTCAGGCTCAACTAGGGGCTCGAATTTAATCTCAGGTAACTCATCTATATGAAGGGATCTGACTGGGCACTGGCTGATCATATGTCCTGGTTTGTTGCATCTAAAGCATTTGATCTGAGGGTTGAGATTTCTTTGTACCTCTACAGATTTGTCATTATCCTCTCTGGGGTATAGTGGTACTATTTTGGGGTTGACTCAACTCGGTTTGGCTTGTACTGGGTCGGCTAGTGTTGGGTCAACTCAGATAAGTCTAGCGGGGTTTTGAGTACTGGGTAGGTTTGGGATAACTAGGATAGGCCTGGCTAGATCCTGGATATGGGCTAGGGCTCTTGGTAGCCTCTGATCTACGATAGGGTAGCCCTCTCTGAAAATGTTCATAATCCCTAGCAACTTGATAAGCTTCTTCTAAATCGTGTACCCTTCTTAGGTAGAGTTCTCTTTGAATATCTGCTCTCAGGCCATACCAAAACTTTGGATAGGATGACTTTCTCAGACTGAATAATATTACACCTCATGGTATACTCTTGGAATGTACCAATGTATTCATTCACAGTTTTGCTACCCTGAATCAATCCCTGCCACTGGTCCAATAGGCTCTAGTCATACGATGTGGGGACATAATTGGACCAAAGTTTAGCCTTCATGGCACACCAGGTGACTATGGGGTCCCTACCCTCTAGTGCTTGCCTTTGCTCTATAGTGGCATAGTATAACCTAGCCTGTCATACTAACTTGAGCTTGGCAAATCTAAACTTATGCTCCTCAGACATATCGTAACAGTCAAAGTATTGGTCCATCTCTTCCTCCCAATCTAAGTAGTCCTTAGGGTCCATAGAGCCATCAAAAGTAGGTGTGCTTCAAGTCTGACACTTCTAAGGGCTCTTTCTTCTTGGTCTACTACCTCATGATTGGGTCTCCTAGGGAGGACATTTAGGACTGGATCAGGTCGAGATGGTCTCCTAGGCCCATCCCCAAAGTGAGGATCATGATGTGGAGGTCCCCTAAGGTTTGGCCTTATGTACAGGTCAGGCTATTGGGCTCTCCTAGGATGAGGTGGGATCTCATGATCAGACTCAGTGTGGGCCTCATGGCCTTCTTTTAGGATGCCTAACCTAGTTTTGACTCGATCGAACATGGACCCTAATCTAATCTCAGATTGCTTGATGTCTTGGTTTATTCGGGCTAGTTGTTCAATGATGATCCTTAAGTGATCCTTAATATTTTGATTAGCCATGGGTTCAGCCTGTAATAAAGGTGGTGACAGGCAAAAAGTTGCTCCTGATCTAGTGCACATGCAAGTACAATCAAGCACATAAGACTCAGACTGACTCGGACTACGGTATACTAGACTAGTTATCTAGAGTAAAGGATTTGGCTTAATGCAAGCCAATCTAATAGTAAATCTTCAATTGGCCTGTTGGGACAGATGGGAGGGGTGGAGGCTCATCCTGCAAATTACAGGTGCCTAATTAGAATAACCCCAACACTCCACTTAAGTTGTTTGACATTTGACCTTCCTTCTAGACACCAATTTCAGAGCACACATCAGATTGATTTGTACTAGTCTCCTCCAGTACATTAAACCGATTGTTGGTGTCCCTAGCCCTCTAGGGCAAATGTCAATTAAGTTGCACTCAGTTGTAGATTAGAGGCTTGGGATCGGAATGCACGAATGGTTATTTTGGGCCAAGGAAGGGGTATCAATCCTCCCTTATGTGACATCAATGAGAGCCCTTAAGAATAATTTAATGCAGATGAATGACATGTAAAACACAAACCTAATCCAAAAATCTATAAATAGTAATAAATCTCAGAAACTTTTTTTTATATAGACCAAATTAAATCCTCAAAAAATAACAAAAAATACCATCAATTATATTGAATCTAGAAAAATAAATTTCATAATTTTTTAATGTATATGCAAGTAGAAATAATTCAATTAACACAATCTCAAAAAATTTTATATTTTCTATGAGTAATCAGGCATGCAATTAATTCATAGATCTAATTAAATTATTAAAAATAATAAAAAATACTTTAAATTATAAAATCCAGAAAATAAATTTTGTAATTTTTTGATGTGTATGCAAGCAAAAAATCAATTAATAGATAATATACTGATAATAATGTGAATTAAAAATCAAGCTCTAACCATGCTCTAATACCAAACTGATGTAGGACCAATTTGCATGCAAGTAAATTTTATATGATTAATGGTTGTAGTTGATTAGTCTCCCAAAGTAATAGCCTAAGAGGGATTCAGAAAAACTCATAGTAACTCCGCACGTAAAATAGTTCCATAGAAAAGTAAAGAAGAAAGACCGTCAAGGCTAAGAAGCTATGGTAGGGCTTGCTCTCCTTCAATAAAGTTACTAGTAGATTAGAGGGGGTGTACCTAGTATAAGGGGAAGATCAAAGTACTGAAGGAGTTGCTCTGCTTGGCAGATGCACCTTAGATGACCAAGCATCGAGCCTACATATCTGCGGCCAAGTATCCGCTGATCTGGATGACGATCACCTTGAATCCTGGATTCGTGGCTACTGAGGATCTGCAAGATCACCATACAAGGGCTAATAAGAAAAGAAAAATCAGAATAAATATAAAGATATGAAGAAGAAGTGGAGAAGAAGGTGGGGGCGGCCGAGGATCCTTGGGTGTCCCCTGGATGGGGCAAGGCAGCGGCTAGGGGTCTTGGGCAGCTGCTTGAAGGGGTGCAAGGGGCAGCTAGGATTTTGGGCATCCACTGGTGGATGGAAGAAGGCGGCTAGGGTTTGAGGTTGGGCGGCTTGGATGTAGGCATGCACAGGAGCAAGAACATAAAGGAAAATATGACTCAAAATAACTGATTAATTGTATTGATTGATTGAAAGGTTTGATCCTTTTTTCATATAAGAGGGTCTCTTTTATAGGATAAGAGACTTGAAGCCAAGTAAATACAAATATGAAAATAAAAAGAGATGCCCCTTTTTATTAAAGAAAATTTAAAATAATTTCAAAATTGGCGCCCACTTTCTTCCTAAAATGTAAATTTTAAAATTCAAAAGTGGTGCCCTTTGAATTTGAATACATGGAAGAAAATTTAAAATTCAGTAATTTGGAGTGGCCATATTGGGCGTCCTTCACCATATTAGGCGTCCTTCACTTGCTTTTTCAGGTTGAATTCAGGGTTGAAATTTCAAAAGAACTGGGCGGCAATATGGGCATCCTTCACTGCTGAAATTCAGGGCTAACAATTCAAACCTGGACGGCATGCATTTGGGCGTTCCTTCACTGCTTCTATGTGTAGGCCTTATCTTCTTCTCCCATATTGGTGTCTCCTCTTGTAAGCTAAATAAACTTACTACAGGACTCACATTAAAATGAACTGGACATGATTCAAATTAAAATAAACTGAACTGGATGGGACTCAAATTAAAATAAACTAAACCTAATTTTTCAACTCAAGACTTGAATCAAAACTAATTAGATATCCACAGAGGGTTAAGAATCCTCTGCCTGATCCTAGTGCCCGCACCATATTTTCACAAAACCCCTTGGTGAATCTAAGTTTTGTGAAATTAGAAGGGAGCTAGGTATGCTAGACCCTTCAATTTAGCTAGATGCTATTGTTTGATTTTTATATTCTTCTATACTTATGATCTTTGCATGAAATTTGATCCATATGAAACCTTATTGGCTTACTTTAGGATCCATATTTTTTCTTGACTATCAAGATCATCTATGAATTATTCGGCCATGATATTTGAATGTCTATTCCTTTTTATGCACTTTAGGCCCTGAACATTAAAAAAATTTCTTGGAATCCCTTGCTGGCCAACCAATTGGCCGGCCAACAAATGAGGAATAGTGATGTTGGTCGCCCAGTTAGACGCCCAACATGGGGAATCTTGGTCATTAAATGCATAAAATCGGGACTTTTGGTTCATTCTTCATTTCATCGGCAAGAGCTCCCAAGAGTTTCGTTCATTCTCTGATAGCATGAGTTCCTTCTTCCAAAGCTAAACTTCTCAAATATCCTTCGTTTTCATCTTAATCCATGGCTCCAAAAATGTGATTCCCTCATGGAGCTTCATCTTCCCAAAGACATGAAGAAGGTGCTCCCTCTCGATCTCCAACTTTCTTGTCCACTAGAGTTAGGTTTGTCGCACTTGGTAGATTAGTGAATTTTATATCTCTTGCTAATGAAAATATTTATATTGGAATTTCATTAGAAATGCAAGGTTGGGGCTATATACTTAGCACAGAAGTATCCATTTATCTTGATCTTGTGAGAGAATTTTATCAGTATCTTAGTTTTAGTGGTGGCATAATTTCCTCTAGTGTAAAAGGAGTATGAATTGGTCTTGATTTAAATAATAGGAACCATTCTAAAAGTTCCAACTGAAGGTTCCTTTGAAGATTCAGATGAAAATATATATTCTAGAATAATAACTGTTGTCGGTACTGAGAGGCCACAAACTATGATAAAATCTTTGAAAAACATCTTAATCCTAAAATGCGGCTGCTACACCACACTTCATCTAGAATTTTGGCACCTAAAGGGGTAGCTTTGACTATGTTACCGATAGAGACCTTACCATTATGATCATGTTGTTAGACAAATTCTCGTGAATTTTCCTTTATTAATGTGCTATGTGATGAGAGAAACTATAGGAAGACCTAGAGCGGCCCTGCCCTATGGACTTCTTCTCACCCATGTGTTCAAACATTTTGGTGTCAAGCTTAAGGGTGAGAGTGTAACTAAACTTAGGCATAGACTACTAAACTTAGGCATAGACTACTATGATGAGCGCACCCTTGGTCGTTGGGTTTAGTAAAAATAGATGGTCAATGGTCTAGGAACAAGCAGAAGGTGCAAGAACCTGTTGCACCTGCTTAGGGGAGGAACCCTCTTCATTCCAAGCTTATCATCCTTCACCTCCTACAAATACATTTTTTTAATATTGATGAATACATGAATGTTGATCCATCTTCTGCACCAGAATCCCATCCACCACCCACTCAACCAAATCCTATTCTCTTAAATGATGAAACCATTGAGCATTTGGTTAATAAAATTTCTGTTGTTGTGACCCTTAAAAGCTCCGGGAGGAGTTCATCATCCTCTACTGATACTTCTTTGGTCCCCCACTCTTCATCCATCTATGCTTGTCTTGCTAATTTGAATAATCGTATGGGCATTGGAGCATCAATTCAAAATATGTACTGAAAAGATGCCCGAGAAGAAAGAAGTAGTAGATGGTCAAAAGATTTTAAGGAGATTATTCGGTTGCGGGATGATCTGAACATGTTAATTGAATCAACAAATTTTACAAGTTCTAAGATGGCATCAACCAGGCACAAAGTCCATGGTGCTGAAGAACAATTGGCATCTCTCACAAATCTCATCTACCATTCCTACAATATGATCCAGGAGATGCATCAAGTTATGCAACAGCCCCTGCCTGATATGTTCTATAGTTCAGCTCTGCATTCATCTGCTCAGCCTTCATCCTCCCAGCCGGACTTCAATAGATGATCCTCTATTTCTTGTTTGTTTGTATGAATGACTTAATCAGCTTATATGGTTTGTATGACTTTATTAGCTTGTATGGTTTGTTGGCTTGTATGGTTTGTATTAATTTGGCTTGTATGATGCTTAGAACTCTACTATGGTTTGTATCAATTTAACTTGTATGGTGTGTATGAATTATATCAACTACTTGATCTATGTAAGATTGCATTCATTTATGTGCTCCTTATGCTATTTTATTGATTCATTCCTTGAAGAAAAGACATACAGTAAAAATATGCATATCCTTTCATCTTCTTTTTGATTAATAACAAAAAGGGAGAAAAGGTAAAGGCATACATTATGATTTTTAGGTAAAGACATATATTCTGATTTATCATATTTTTTGATTTTGAAAAAATTGAAAAGCATATGTATACGAATGCACAGTGTATTTGAAAAAAAAGGAGGAGAAATATTTATGATATATATTTTTGAAACCTTGTCTTGCCAAGGATTGATTAAATTTGAAATGTTCTTTATATATTGAATACTTAATGGTTTTGTCATCATCAAAAAAAGGGAAGATTTTTGACCTCGTATTTGATTTTGATGAATACAAAATGATTAAGTATAATACTAAGAATTTTGTTGAGACAATGATTCCAGGGAATCCATCATGAAGAAAGGTGTCACTTCAAATTAAGATATCCCATGTATCAAAGGTAATGCAAGTAAAGAAAAACAATTGGTGAATAGTGATGTTGGGCGACCAGTTGGCTGCCCAACAAGTCAAGGATTCCCTGGTTTCCATCGTCTTCTTTCTGAAATTTTGCAGTTTGCCATTGATGTTTGAAATTGATCTTCTTGAAGTCTATAATAGCTGAAATTAGATTGCAATATGGAAGGATTAACTCTTGCTCATTAAATGGTGTCTTAATTGCTGCCGACATTTGAGTGAATTTTTGAATCAAAGCTTGCTCTATTTAAAAACTTTTTCTTCCCGACATCATTTTCTTCAACGCATCGTAAACTGGTTTTTGTTAGGGATTGTTCTTTTTCAAACGAAGCTTTCAATATCACCGTTTTCTTCTCTGACATGGGGAAGGAATTTCAAACGCATGCTTGCCTGCCTTAATTACCTGAGAATGCATTTTCAAGGATTGTAGGAAGCCATCATTTCTTCAATGGAAGTTTGACAGCCTTGTTAAAATTTTCAAATGTCTGCAATGGTCGAGAAAAATTTCTTCAACACATGCCTGTTTCCTGGGAAGGATTTTCAAAGCTTACCTGGTTCCATTAATTGCTAAGCCTTGTTTTTTAAATGATTGCATTCAATGCTCCTCCGCTCGACTTCTTTAGCTTCCTGCCTATAAATAGGCCCCTGAAGCATTCATCTGCAGTAAGTAAGTGAGCCAAGCAGAGCATCCATCTTAGTTGAGTAAATCCAAGTGAGGGAAAATTAAAAGAGGAGGAAGGAAAGGCTGAGAGTGTTCTGAAAAAATTCTAGAGTGCCACTTAAAAGTTTTCATCAGTGGAAGTGATATCAAAGCTCCAGCCACATTTGAAAAGTAGTTAAGCTTTATCCATTCCTCCAATGCTCAAAGGAATAATCCATTCCGTAGAGTAATCTTCATATTTTGTAAGTATTTTTTTGAATATATGCTTACTTAAGGAGCTTCCTGTATACATTGCTTATATTATTGCGCTCGGTAGTTAAGTTTCACAGTGGTGAAACTTATAAGTGTAGAGGTCTATCCGTATAAGGCTTCCTTATGCCTAAAAAACAAAAGGCTAGCCCGAAAGGCTAGGTGTAAGGCTCCCTTGTGTCTATAAACAAGTTGCTAGCCAGGTTGGCTAGGATGGTTAGTGAAAATTTCCAAGAGGTTCTTGGGGAGTGGATGTAGGTGCAGGGTTAGCACCGAACCACTATAAATTGCCTGTGTTTGTGTGATTTAAATTTTTGTGGTGCTTGAATATTTTCCCTACACTTCACGTCTCTTTCCGTTAATTCTGAATTTTTTTAAAAAGCATATATTTGCTAATTATTAATAATTTTTAAAAAAGAACTCAATTTACTCCCCTCTTGGGTTGCAATATTTGGGAAACAATATAATTGACTTTTGATTGATAATCATTCCTATTATTGAACGCCTTGCATATTTAACATGCGGCGGGTTGCCACTTTCTGGATCCATCTTTGAATTCAGGGTGTGACAACCTCTATCTTTACTATGGATTTTAAAAGATTACCATTTCTAACTGGAGCATCTAAAGATTTTCGTTGTATATGTACTTCCAAAAAGTCTGAATTAAGAAAAAAAAATGTATAGAGTTAATAAATTCACTATAAGAAAGAACTTTTTGCGACGAATTTATTACGAAAAAATATTTTCGTCACTATATTTTACTTATAATGATGAAATTAAAATTAAATTCATCGTAATAAATATTTTTACTGCAAAAATTATTTTCGTCATTATGAATCCATTTATAACGGTGAAATTTGTTTCATCGTTATCGGTTAAGATTTTATTTTAAAAAAAATAAATTTTTTAATCCCATATATTACGGCAAAATATCAGTTTTTCCATAATATATGGATTTATAATGGTAAAATTTATTTCATCGTTATAGGTTAAGATTTTATTTAAAAAAATTTTTTTTAATCCCATCTATTACAGCAAAACACCGTAATATATGAATCTATAATGACGAAAATTATTTCATTGTTATAGGTTAAGATTTTATTAAAAAAACTAAATTTTTAATCCAATTTATTATGGCAAAATATCGGTTTCACTGTAATATAGATTTATAACGACAAAAATTATTTTATCATTATAGATTAAAATTTTATTTAAAAAAAATAATTCCACCTATTACGACGAAACATGAGGTTCACCGTAATATATGGTTTATAACAACAACATTTATTTCGTTATTATAGATTAAGATTTTATTAAAAAATAAAGTTTTTAATCCCATATATTACTGTAAAATATGAGGTTTGCCGTAGCTTTATAACGATAAAATTTATTTCATCATTATAATTAAAATTTTATTTAAAATAATTATTTTTTTAATCTCATATATTCGATGAAATATCTGTTTTGTCATAATATATGAATTTCGTTAGAAGTAAAGATTTTATTAAAAAAATAAAGTTTTTAATCCATATATTACGGCGAAATATGGGGTTCGCCTTAATATATGGCTTTATAACGGTGAAATTTATTTCATAGTTATAGATTAAATTTTATTTAAAATAATTATTTTTTTAATCTCATATATTACGGGGATTTATAACGGCGATAGTTGATTCGCCGTTAAAAATAAATATTTTATTAAAAAAATAAAGTTTTTAATACCATATATTACGGTGCAATATGGGGTTCACCGTAATATATAGGTTTATAACAATAAAATTTATTTCATCGTTATAGATTACAATTTTATTTAAAAAATTATTTTTTTAATCTCATATATTACGGTGAAATATCTGTTCCGCCGTAGTATACGGATTTATAAGGGCGATAGTTGGTTCGCCGTTAGAGGTAAAGATTTTATTAAAAAAATAAAATTTTTAATCCCATATATTACGGCAAAATATCAGCTTCGCCGTAATATATGCCTTTATAACGGCGAATTTGTTTCATCGTTATAGGTTAAGGTTTTTCCTCTCTCCGCGATTTTTCCGCCTTTTCGTTGAAATGGATTTTCGTCCGACCTCCTCAGCTCGGCTGCTCCTCCCTTTGCTCGTTGTCGTGATTTATTTCTTGGCAACATGCTCGATCTCTCTGTCTTCTTGCTCGTGATTTTTTTTTTTTTCTTCTCTCCCCAAACTCCCGACTCCCGAGCGGAACCCTACCTCAACGGCTCCACCCGATCTTCTCTCCCCTACCGTCCGCGAATTCGAGCGGAACCCTACCTCCACGGCTACCTCCATGCCTCCACCCGATCTCCTCTCCCTGCCGTCCACGAACCCTACTTCCACCCGATCTCGTCTCCCCTACCGTCCGCGAACCCTACCTCCACCCGATCTCGTCTCCCCTACCGTCCGTGCTCCTCTTCTCGTCGCCGAGCGAAACCCTACCTCCACCTGATCTCCTCTCCCTTATCGTCCGCACTCTTCTTCTCGTCGCCATCGACGTCGCTGCCGGCGACCACCAACTTTCGCCATCGAAACCGCTGTCAGGACCTCTCCTCTGCTACCGCTGACCTCTGCTACCGACCTCGACGTGGATACCAGCCAAAGTCCGAAATCCTCTCCTCTTTAATTTTCTGTGCTTATTAGTTCATTTCTTTCGATTCTATTGATGCTTGTTTGCTTTCATTCGATGCGAGCAGGGGTGAGCACTTCTCCTCAATTTTGTGATCCATTTTGGTTATCATATTTGGATGAACTGATATCGAAAATGCTATTTATTGATCTGTTTCTTAAGTTCTTTCTATTACACCCAAATTCGTTTTCATTCAGCATTGGGAAGTGGCTGTATTGTTGGCTAAAGAATTAGGTAACTGAAGCCTCGGATAAGTTTTACTTCATTAATTTCAAAATGTTATTGATCCTACAGCAAGAATCTATCGGCAATTTGCATCACTTGTTTGTTAAGAGGATATGATATTTCTGTTTTTGGGTTTTACATGAACTAGATATTTGAAGGGTTCAGACCACATAGATGACAGGATGTAATGATGTGATAATGTGCAAGCATCAGCATACAGATTATATTCTGTGTAGTGTCTGTTTCTTCTTACAAGCAAGGCAGTCTCTACACACAAGCTTTTGTTGTTTTGGAGTTGTTAGTGTTCATCGACTAGGCACATTATCATGTCTTGCATGCCTGCTACTCTATGTAACAATCAATTATTTTGCATTATTAGAACCATTTTTAATTGCACAAATGGAAATAAAAAAGAATCTGGTAAATATCTAATCTGTAATGTTAAAGATGAGCAAAGAATTACAGTTGGATGGATCATTACTCTTTAAACTGCCACTGAGTTTTGAGGTACTTAAATAGCTGCATCTGCTTAATGTTTATTGCTTTACTTTTATGAAATTGATAAATATTAAGTTTTTAAAACTATTTTATGCATGAAATTATAAAAGATTCTTGTGAAGGGGTGGGTATTATATTGTCAGCCTGTTATAAATTTTTTTTGCCTGTGTAGCAATAGGTACTGCTGAAAATTTTGATTTCATATCATGACAATGCTTCTTTTCTTCTTGTTTGCAACAAAAAAGAATTTTTTAATAAAGCCTTAGCTGTAAAGGAGAGTGGATCTTATTCAATATTCGCAGCATGGCTAACAATCAAGTAGCTTTCCAGCTTACCAAGTTCAATTTATTTGCTCAGCAAGGTCACTTAATCCAATGGCCTTTATGTTTTTCCAAGTCAAAATCTTGATGCAATCAGGCCCATAACATTTTGTGCAAAGCTAGCAATCCTTAGCAACTAGGATTGATTTTAGTGTTGAACTGCATGTTCCTGAAATTCATGCTTTCTCAAAAACTGCATCTCTTGCTTCATGTATTAATGATAATTGTGAGCATGTTTTCAATAACTTATTCATAGTAGATTTGATGAGGTCCTATCTATATTCCTCTCCCATATACCAGTTAATGTCTGGAGCTGCTCTAAACTCACTGAAATTATTTATACCGGTATTTTCAGTACCCACATACACACATCATGCATGTACTAATGTATGTGTGTGCTAGATAGGAAAGTTCTCACACTACAAGAAAAAAAAAAAGGTCATTTGCAGGGATTTTTAAGGAAAAAAAAGAAAAAAAATTGGAAATATAAATTTTCGACGAATTTTCGATGGATAAATGGTCGTCGCCTCGAAAATTTTTCCGAGGAATTTTTTTGAGGTAATTTATTTCCTAAGGAGTTTTCGAGGAAATTTATCTATTGGAAATTTTCAACTGATTTTTTAAGGAATTTTTCGAGGGAAAAGTTTTGAGGAATTTTTTGAGAGAAAATTTTTGAGGGATTTTCTGAGAAATATTTTCTGAAAAATTTTTTTAGAGATTTTTCGAGAGACATTTGCCAAGGGATTTTTTGAGGGAATTTTTAAGAGAAATTTTCTTGGGGATTTTTCGAAGGAATTTTCGAGAGAAATTTTCCCAAGGAAAATTTTTCAAGGAAAATTCCAAGGGAATTTCTGAGGAAATTTTTCTGAGAAAATTTTTTGAGGGATTTTTCGAGGAAAAATTTTTGAAAAAATTTTTAGGAATTTTTTGAGGAATTTTTTGAATTTTTTAAATGGTTTTTCTTAATTTTCGAGGAAATTATCCTTCGCTAAAGTTGGAAATTTCTTAAATCCATTGGGAAAAGCTATATTTATAACAAAAGGTTATCCATTGAAAAAATAAATAAATTAGTTTTTAGGATGAAAATTAATCTTCAAGGAAAAGTTGTACCTATTTTTAGCAACGATTATTAAAAATTTGACTACCAATGCTAAAAATTTTCAAAATAAAAACCTAAAACTTAATTAATTAATAAAATAATAAAATTTAATAAAATTACATAATTTATCTACCATAGACCTATTACAAGTTCACATATATGTATCAACAAAATTACATATAGTCATACCTAACCTAACCAGCAACCACCAAAAGACCAACTAAATTTCAATAAAACAAAAGAAAGTTTTGTTTCTATTATATGATATTTCAACCACAAAGATGCTCACAATAATGAAAATGCTTCAACTCGTTCCTTTGCTCACGATAATTCCACCTACATCCAAATCAAAGAAACAAGCAAATTAATCTCAATTACATAATTCATTAACATAGAGAAACTAGTTATTGCTTATAGTAAGTATATAAGATAAATAGTTCTACTAGAAAAAGAAAAAAATAAGCAATAATTAGTGGGTGGGAGAGTAATGTGATTATGGAATTGTTAGGAGGCTGTAGTTATGAGTAAATAGACACAAAACATAAAATACTAGGACAAAAAGAATAAAATTTTCATATATCAAGCAATTGATCATTACAATTAATAGGTAATAATTTATTTCTAACATAGGTGATCCTTTGTCCAAACTCTAGTCCACCCATTTATCTTAAGAGGAAGGCTTTGCTTACCGTAGACAATAAATTTAGCATGTTATTCTTACTTTCATCAATTAAAACCACTCCAATACATCATTACACCAACTTGCTTGTCAGAAAGCAATGATCAAAGATAGCTAGAACCTTCAACTTTCTGAAAAAAAAAAAAAAAAAGAGAAATATAGAAGTCACTACTTTGAAAATATCAGCATTTGCAAATAATCAGACCAAATAATGAATTACACATTTATGGTACCATTACTCATTTTTTTATTTTCAAATAATATATTATATATCAGTATATCATTTAAATCCATAATTTTTATACTTTAATAATTCATAAAAATCATGATAAATGGCTTACTTACCTCTTAGCGCTAATCCAAAAGTGTAAATCAGCTAGTCTACAACATCATTTTCCTAATTTTTAATGTCCAAAATTAACGTATCAAAATAACGTCTATGTTGATCCAATTATTGATTTTGATGATTAATAAAAGCCATAAGTATATTCATCATGTTTATGATATATTGATAAGTGTTTTAGGCATTAAGGTTGATTAATTAATCAAATGGAATAAAGGAATACGTTTTGAATCAAATTTGAAAGGAAATTATTTAAGTTCAGAACTTAGAGTCGACACCTCAACAGTCCGGAGCCGACACCAGGGCGTATCAGAACTTTTCTAGAATTTTGGCATGGTTCGGAGTCGACACTTGAAACTCTGGAGTCGACTCCAACCTGAGATATAGAGAAGTGGTTTCTGCGTCAGTTTTCGAAGCCGACACCTGGAGTTCGAGAGTCCACACCTGGAGTTCGGGAGCCGACACCTGAGAGTTGCGAAGCCGACACCTGACATTATTTTTTTCAGAGCCGACTCCTCAACAACTTTTACTTACTATTTTTGGACACCCCGACTTAGAGCCGACACATGAAAAGTTGGAGCCGACTCCAACATATCAAATGCAGATTTTCAAAAGTGATAGATCAGCTCAAATAGTAATATTTTTCTTACCTAACCTCTAACGGCTATTTTTCTTTATGTGTAGAAACATCGAATCATCTCACAACGGTTAGTTTTCATCAAAAACCTTAGATTAAAAAGTCTATAAAAGGGGATTCGTCCGTTTAAAAAATAAGAACAGAAAGAGAGAAATATTTTATGAAAAATCAAAAAATCTTGTGAAAGAAAGAGAGAGAAATCAAAGAGGAAAGACTCAGAGCTCACATCAACCAATCCTAGAGAGTCCAAAGAGAAATCCAAAGCATTCAAAGCTCAAAATCGGAGGATTTTTCAAGTGAAAAGGAAGAAAGCAAAAGCTCTATTTTTCCCAACTTCTCAACTGCGATTTTTATGAGGAATCTAAGCTGAGGCCTGATTCAATCATTCAAGGGAGAAGAGGAAAAGAGGAAAAGCACACATCCAAATCGCTTCAAGCAGGCTTTTCTTACCTTTATTTATTTAATTGCATATTTGCTCATTTGAGGAGTTGTTTTGTATTCAAAACTATATTTTTCATTGTTGTTTGCTAATTCAATCGGGGGATTGAATTAGTGGAGGTAGTATCTCGGGACAAGCTAAAGTTAGCTTGTGGTTTGGGTTTTGTGCTGGTGAGCCCGAAAAACCAGCTGGGTTCGTTGTGATCCCAGGGAAAACAACAAGTTAGAGTTGTGAGCTTGTAAAACAACTCGACCGTAATCAAGTGGATTATAGTGGGGACCCAAGTGCGGCTTGGAAGTGGACGTAGGTGTTGGATACACCGAACCACTATAAAATCTCTGTGTTTGCCGTGCATATTATCTCTCTCTCTATCAATCTTATTTGTGCTTTGCTTCAATTAATTTAGTTCGTTTGAGCATTTTTATATCAATCGAAATATTTTTAAAGAGTTAAAATTTTTTAAAGAACACAATTCACCCCCCTCTTGGGTCCAACAATTGGTATCAGAGCTTGTGCTCATTTCAGCTTGATTACACAATCAAGAGTCAAAGATCCAAATGTCAGCTCAAGTCGGATCATCCTTTTTAGAAGGTCAATCCACTAATAGGCCACCATTGTTCAGTGGCACCAATTATTCATATTGGAAAGCAAGAATGAGGATATTCATTCAAGCTTTAGATTATGAATTGTGGAGTGTTATAATCAATGGACCTAGCACACCCACACACAGTTGATGGTTCTATTGTTCCTAAGCCCGAAAGGGATTGGAATGATAATGATAGAAAAATGGCTCAGCTTAATGCTAAAGCCATGAATATTTTGTATTGTTCCTTAGATGCAAATGAATTTAATCGCATTTCTACATGTAATTCCAAAAGAAATATGGGATAGGTTAGAGGTTACCCATGAGGGTACAAATCAAGTTAAAGAATCTAAAATTAATATTCTTGTTCATAAATATGAATTGTTTAGCATGGAACAAACTGAATCTATAACCTGCATGTATACTAGATTTATCGATATTGTAAATGGTTTAAAGAGTCTTAGCAAGACCTATACTAACTCTGAGTTGGTTCGTAAAATTCTTAGGTCTCTTCCAAGATCATGGGAAGCAAAGGTGACTGCAATCCAAGAAGCCAAGGACCTTAATACCTTACCTTTGAAGGAGCTACTTGGATCATTGATGACCCATGAGCTGACAATGAAGCAGCATCAAGAGGAAGAAGTCAATAAGAGGAGAACAATTGCCCTTAAGGCTGTAAAAAATGAAAAGAGCTGCAGTGATGAAGAAGATGATGAGGAGGAGACTGCACTCCTTGCTAAGAAATTTAAAAGATTCATGCAAAGAAGGAGACCTTTCCACAAGAAAAGGTATGGAACAAAAATGAAAGGTGAAAAAGAAAAAGAAAAGAATAAAGACAAGAAAAAGAACCCTCATATGTTATGAATGTAAGAAATCGGGGCACTTCAGATATGATTGTCCTCAATTGAAGAAAGCCTACAAAAAGAAGAAGAAGGCTTATGTTGCAATAAGGAGCGATAGTGAAAAATCCTCTTCCGAGGAAGAACAAAAGTAAGTTGCAAACATTTGCTTCATGACAAAAGAAGATGATGAAGTAAGTACTGAAACTCATGACTTTATATTTGAAGAATTATTTGAAGTATTTAATGAATTAGTTGATGAATTTAAAGTTTTAAAAAAGAAAAGTAAATTTTTGAAAACTGAAAATGTAAATCTTCTTAAAGAGAAAAATGAATTAGCTTTTGAAATTAAGGATTTAAAATCGGAAAAGAAAGATTTTTTAAAAGAAAAAGAATCAATTTCTAATAAAAACATTAATTTAAAGAAAGAAATTGATAAATATAAAATATTATCGATAAATTTACATTTAGTTCTGAAAAATTAAATTTGCTATTAAGTAATCAAAGAGCTGTATTTGATAAAGCTGGATTAGGTTATAGGCCCAACATGAAACAAAAGTATGTTAAAAATTTCTTTAGAAAGGAACAAGATAAAAATGATGTTTTATATTATTACTGTAACAAAAAAGGACATAAAGCTTATGAATGCAATTTCAGAAAAATTAATAAGAATTTAAGTGTTAAAGGAAAGAAAATATGGGTTCCGAAAGGAACAATCTTTATTGCTACTAACCATGAAGGACCCAAGAAAGCTTGGATACCTAAACAGAAAGTTTGATCATTTTGCAGCAGGAGTGTCTTGCGGCCAAAAGATCAAAATGAAAGTGGTATCTTGATAGCGGCTGCTCAAGGTACATGACGGGTGACAAGGAGCAATTCGTCACCCTTGAAGATAAAAGAGGAGGAGTTGTTACATTTGGAGATAACGATAAAGGCCAAATTATGGGATTTGGTAAAATTCAAATAACTCCATCCACTTTTATAGAGAATGTTTTATATGTTGATGGTTTAAAGCATAATCTAATTAGCATTAGCCAATTGTGTGATAAGGATTTCAAATTTTCATTTGAAGCTTCCATTTGCACTGTTTCTAATCCCGTAGATAATAGCATTATATTTGTTGGTAATAGAAATGGCCATGTATACTTAATTGATTTAGATAATATGTCTACTAATAATCATTGACTAGTTGCTGATAATGCTAATGTGAATGAGATTGGATGGCTATGGCATTGTAGATTAGGTCATGCAAGCACACATCTAATTTCAAAATTAATTAGAATTGATTTAGTTAAAGGACTTCCAAAACTAGATTTTGAAAATAATAGAATTTGTGATGCATGTCAATTTGAAAAACAAACTAGAAACTTTTTAAATTTAATAACATTATTTTCACTTCTAGGCCACTAGAGCTACTTCACATGGACCTTTTTGGATCTACTAGAACCACTAGTTTAGGAGGAAAGAAATATGGTCTTGTGATAGTAGATTATTTTTGATTCACTTGGGTATTATTTTTGGCTTACAAAGATGAGACTTTCTTGATATTTCTAAAATTCTTCAAGAAAGTTACTAATGAGAAAAATAACACGATAGTGTCTCTTAGAAGTGATAATGGAACAAAATTAAAAAATTATTTATTTAAAAATTTCTGCATTGAAAATGGCATTCATCATAATTTCTCTGCACCTAGAACACCACAACAAAACGGAATTGTAGAAAAAAAGAATAGAACATTAAAGGACATGGCCCATACCATGCTATGTGAAAGCCAACTCCCAAAATACTTTTGGGTGGAAGCCATAAATACGGTATGTTACATCCTTAATAGAGCTTTAATTAGGCCAATTCTTAAGAAAATTCCCTATGAACTATGGCATAATAGAAAACCAAACATTAGTTACTTTCATGCATTTGGTTGTAAATGTTTCATTCATAATAATGGTAAAGATAATCTTGAAAAATTTGATGCAAAATCTGATGAAGGCATATTCTTAGGATATTCAACAACTAGTAAAGTATATAGAGTATTTAACAAGAGGAACTTAATTGTAGAAGAATCTATTCATGTAGTTTTTGATGAGTCTTTATCATCAAGTTCAGAAAAGATTGATGATGAGGAAGATACAAATTTGCTAGAGAGAAATATTAAAAATTAAATATTGATGTATCTTCAGACCATGAACAACAAGAAAAGATGATGATTCTCCTAAGGTTGATGTTATTGATACTAATCATAGTGATGTAGATCTTCCTAGAGATTGGAGATATGCATATGGTCATCCAAGAGAATTGATTATAGGTGATCCATCTAAAGGAGTAAGAACTAGATCATCTATGAGAAATATCAATAATCATTTTGCATTTGTATCTCAAATTGAACCTAAAACTATCGAAGAAGCCGAAAAAGATAGTAATTAGATGTTAGCTATGCAAGAGGAATTAAATCAATTTACTAGGAATAATGTATGGTCATTAGTTGATTGACCTAAAGGTCACTCAATTATAGGATCTAAATGGGTATTTAGAAATAAATTAGATGAAAATGATAGTAATTAGAAATAAAGCTAGATTAGTTGCAAAAGGATATAATTAAGAAGAAGGAATTGATTTTGATGAAACTTTTGCACCTGTAGCTAGACTATTGCATTTGCATGTCACATGAACATTAATTTATTTCAAATGGATGTTAAAAGTGTATTTTTAAATGGTTTTATAAATAAAGAAGTTTTTGTAGAACAACCATCTGGTTTTGAAGATCATGAATTTCCAAATCACGTTTTTAAATTACACAAAGCACTTTATGGTTTAAAACAAGCACCTAGAGCTTGGTATGATATGTTAAGTAAATTTCTAATTGAAAATGATTTTTTAGAGAAAATGTTGATAAAACTTTATTTTTGAAAAGAAAAGATAAAGATTTATTAGTAGTACAAATATATGTAGATGATATTGTATTCGGTGTTTCTAACAATCTTTTGTGTCAAGAATTTGCTAAGTTAATGCAGGGTGAATTCGAGATGAGCATGATGGGAGAACTCAATTTCTTTCTAAGACTTCAAATCAAACAAAGTAAAGAGGGGATCTTCATCAACCAAACAAAGTACACAAAGGAAATTCTCAAGAAGTTTGGAATGGAATTAATCAAACCCCTTGGAACACCTATGAGTCCTTCATGCATTGGATAAAGATGAAGATGGTAAGAAAGCTGACCAAAAGCATTATAGAGGTATGATCGAATCTCTACTTTACTTAACAATAAGTAGATCAGATATTATGTTTGTTGTTTGTCTATGTGCTAGATTTTAGTCAGAACCTAAAGAATCTCACTTAATTGCTGTAAAAAGAATTCTTAGATATTTAAGTGGAACTAAAAATGTAGGATTATGGTACTCTAGAGACTCAACACTAAATTTAATTGCTTATTCAGACTCTGACTATACTGGATGTAAATTAGATAGAAAAAGTATAAGTGATGCATGTCAATTTTTAGGAAGTAACTTAATCTCTTGGTTTAGCAAAAAGCAAAATTTGGTTGCATTATCTAAGCAGAATATGTTGCAGCTGGAAGTTGTGCTCAAATCCTTTGGATTAAGCGACAACTTGAAGATTATGGCATAATACTTGATAAAACTCCTATTAGATGTGATAACACTAGCGCAATCAATTTAACTAAAAATCCTATACAACATTCGAGAACTAAACATATTGAAATTAGATATCACTTTATTAGAGAGCATGTAGCTAATGGTGACATTTATCTTGATTATGTCTGTACTAATGAACAATTAGCTGATATATTTACAAAACCTTTGAGTGAAGAGAGATTTTGTTATCTTAAAGGAGAGTTAGGGATTTGTGATCCATTGAAGTGATTTTGATACACCTAAGGAATGATTATCTAGAATTCAATCAATTTCTTGTAATTTCTTTCATGATTTTAAGGACAATTCATCTAGATATTTGAACCATTTGATTCACCAAATTCCAGAGAATTTTATCCAATTTTTGATCAAATTTTTGATAAGTTTCAGTTCTTTAAAACTCTCATTTATTTTCTGAAACTATCAGTAGAGTCGACACCCTAGTCAGTGGAGTTGACACCTTATCTATGTCACTCTCGATCTGAGACCTTGGAGCTGACACCCACTTATGCGGAGCTGGCTCCAGTTCGGGCGCTAACTGAGTTAGCGACTTGGAGACTCCCGACTTTGCGGGAGTCGACACCTTGTGGACCCTTTTTGGCTATATTAGGGCAGAGTCGACACCTATTCGGCCCTATTCACTCTCTATCTTCCCCAAAAACCTCTCCAAGCCTTCCTAAACCAAAAATCCCTCAAATCAACCATTCCCTAGGTCTCAATGGCACATAAGCATAGGGGATCAATCTTTGGAGCTCCCGTGGCAACGAGGAAGCGGACCGTGAGGCGTCCTATCGTGAGCCTTCGTCAAGCACGGATTCATCCTCTTCTTCCTCAACACCTAGCGTCGTACCTGGACAGGTAGATTTACTAGCTGGTAGAGTCATAACAATGGGAAGAAAGGTGAATTTTGGATTATTTGAAGATGAGGGTTTTTCAATTGGAAGACAAATCAAAGAAATGGGTTGGAAAAAAATTTGTTCCCTAGATGTTCCGACATACCTCGCCTTGGTTAAGGAGTTCTATTCGAATCTTTCTAGAGGTGATGGCGGGATTGTCAGTTTTGTCAGAGGGACTAGGGTTCACCTTGCATTTGGGATTTTGGGAAATATGCTAGAAATCCCTGTTATCGGAGTTATAGCTAATGCCCATAGCAACAGGAGTGACGCATTGTCAAGGATGTTGGGCAGAGATGTTGAAGAGTTTGAAGAAATAAGAGCTAACCAACTGCCTTTGGAACTGAGATTGCTTCACAATATTTGCAGTAGGATCTTGTTTCTGAAAACAGGACGTTTTGAGTATGTCTCAGAGCGAGACATTGCTGTTATGGATAGTGTATTACCGGTCAGCCTATCAATTTGCCTAGCATGATAATCTGGTATATAGCTGAAGCTGGTGGTAAAAAGAGATCCTTCCTGCCCTACGGTATGATTTTGACCTTAGTATTCCAAAGCCAAGGAGTAGTAATTTTGACAGTGAACCCATAAAAACTCTTAGGCATACAGACTACTACAGCCTTGCCACTATTCATCGAATGGGCTTTGTAAAGATCAATGGTCAGTGGGAGAGGAAAGTTCACTTCTTGGCCTGGCCCCTTTAAGGCAAGACCATCAGTGACGCACAGCTCACCTGGCCCCAGTCATTGTGTACCTCCTACTCCACCTGCTCCTTCCTATTCAGTTCAGTCATCTGTTAGTTTTTCTGCTATCCAATTAGAGCAACTTAAAGGACTGTTTGCTACTCATAAAGAAAAAATGAAGACTGAGATAGACAACAGTCTTATGAGCTTGAGAGAAATGTTTTATTCATTAGATGATAGAGTGAGCAAGATTGAGTCCACCCTTGGATCTTCTTCAGAATCTTTAAAGAATGATCTCATGCATATATTTGAGCAGCTCAAAGAATTTGGAGGAGATTCATAGACTTATTCTAGATGCAATGCAGAACTTCAGGAGAAAATCACACTAGCATCTGCATTCTTTGATAGAAGGTTAAATGAATTTATCAGAGTTCAAAGTGAAGGAATGGGAACACTCTTAGAAGAACTCAAGAAGCATTTTGGAATTTGATGTTTCTACCTTTTGTTGTTAGAAGTTTAGTTTGAATTTCTTTTGTTGTAATGAAGCTTTTCTTTTAATTTCGAAGTTTAGGATTTTGATGTAATGAAAGCAACATTTTGATATAGTTGAAAGTATTTATGATGTAATGTTTTGATAATCTAATGAATATCACATTTGCTATCTTTGAACCTTGATTTTGAATGACTTGAATTAAGTTTTGATTCACTTATGTTTAATGCATTGATCTATACTTCTTAACCTTTTTGTTGATTACAAAAAAAGGGGAGAAGTAAATGATATTTGTATATACATAAAAGTTACAATTAAATTTACAAGGAGGAGAGAAGATAAATATATATATTGAATGAATTTCATTAATTAATTGGTATCAAGCATTGAATGAGCTTAATTGATAAGGAGAAAAGATGTTAATTTAAGTATCATAAGGGGAGCTACCTCATTCAGGGGGAGCTTAACTATGAGAACTTATCTGCTTTGAAAATTTTATTAATTAATCATGCATATACTCAATATTTTTGTCATCATAGAAAAGGGGGAGATTGTTGACCCAATTATTTATTTTGATGATTAACAAAAGCCATGAGTATATTCATCATATTTCTGATATATTTGATAAGTGTTTCATGCATTAAGGTTGATTAATTAATCAAAAAGAATAAAGGAATAAGTTTTGAATCAAATTTGAAAGGAATTATTTAAGTTCAGAACTTAGAGTCGACACCTCAATAGTCCGGAGCCGACACCAGGGTGTATCAGAACTTTTCTAGAATTTCGGCACGGTCCATAGTCGACACTTGAAACTCTGGAGCCGACTCCAATCTGAGATACAGAGAAGTGGTTTCTGCGTTAGTTTTCGGAACCGACACCTGGAGTTCGGGAGCCGACACCTGAGAGTTGCGGAGCCGACACCTGAGTTTCTGGAGCCGACTCTAACATGAGTACAGAGAGTATATTTTTTGGACATTGTTAGAGTCGACACCTTTGGATTCTAAAGCCGACTCCCGAAAGCGCCGAGCCGACACATTACTTTTTTAGAGCCGACTCCTCAACAACTTTTACTTACTATTTTTGGACACCCCGACTTGGAGCCGACACATGAAAAGTTAGAGCTGACTCCAACATGTCAGATGCGGATTTTCAAAAGTGATAGATCAGCTCAAACGGTAATATTTTTCTCACCTAACCTTTAACAGCTATTTTTCTTTGTGTGTAGAAACATCCAAGCATCTCACAACAACTAGTTTTCCATCAAAAACCTTGGATTAAGAAGTCTATAAAAAGGGGATTCGTCCTTTTGAAAAACAAGAACAGAAAGAGAGAAATATTTTGTGAAAAATCAAAAATCTTGTGAAAGAAAGAGAGAGAGAAATCAAAGAGGAAAGACTCAGAGCTCACATCAACCAATCCTAGAGAGTCCAAAGAGAAATGCAAAGCATTCAAAGCTTAAAATCAGAGGATTTTCCAAGTGAAAAGGAATAAAGCAAAAGCCATGTTTTTCCCAACTTCTCAACTGCGATTTTGTGAGGAATCTGAGCTGAGGCCTGATTCAATCATTCAAGGGAGAAGAGGAAAAGAAGAAAAGAAGGAAAGCATATATCCAAATCGCTTCAAACAAGCTTTTCTTACCTTTGTTTATTTAATTGCATATGCAAATTTGAGGAGTTGTTTTGTATTCAAAACTATATTTTTCATTGTTGTTTGCTAATTCAATCGGGGGATTGAATTAGTGGAGGTAGTATATCTCGGGACAAGCTAAGGTTAGCTTGTGGTTTGGGTTTTGTGCTGGTGAGCTCGGAAAAACCAGCTGGGTTCGTTGTGATCCCAGGGGAAAACAACAAGTTAGAGTTGTGAGCTTGTAAAACAACTCGACTATAATCAAGTGGATTATAGTGTGACCAAAGTGCGGCTTGGGAGTAGACGTAGGTGTTGGATACACCGAACCACTATAAAATCTCTGTGTTTGCCGTGCATATTATCTCTCTCTATCAATCTCATTTGTGCTTTGCTTCAATTAATATAGTTCATTTGAGCATCTTTATATCAATCGAAATATTTCAAAGAGTTAAAATTTTTTAAAGAACCCAATTCATCCCCCTCTTGGGTTGCCATATGGGCCAACACTCTAAACTCTACCCAGTTTAATCATGGGATCAACTTGGGGCTTGAATATCTCCAAATATATAAGCTCAAATGGGAAAGTAAAAATACCCTAAGAAACTAGGATCCACAGTGATCCAAGTCCCATCTCCTTTTTATTGGGCCTGCCCCAACATAGGGCCGAAAAAATCAGCCCAAAGGGCATACTGGGCTGGGCCAAACCCAGGCACAACCCCTCCCTCTCTCTCTCTCTATCGCCTCTGGTTCACCTGAACCAGGGAAAAGGGAAGTGGACGGCGGCCTAGGGCTGCCGCTGGCCCCTCCCGGGGCTTGTCTGGCTGTCGGCGACGGGCCCAGCGCTGGACGCCAACGATGGCCACCTTCCTTTTCTTTCTTTTTACTTTTCTTCCCTCTTCCTTCTTTCATCTCTTTTCTTCTCCTTCCCCTGTTTCTTCTTCCTCCCGCCACCTCTTTGTGACAGTGGCATGGCAGGCCGATGGAAGGCCGACTGGACCCCACCGAATGCCTCCCAAGTGCCAGTGGGGGCTGGTGCCCAGGGCTCGAGCACGGCGAGCCGACGGGCACGCCGCCGGGCTCGAACCAGTATACAGGAGCCAATTTGGCTCCCGTGTGAGGGGAGGGCCTCCGATGGTCCTCTCCTCCTCTTCTTCTCTCTCACACACACTCTCCCCCCCCCTCTCTCTATCTCCCCTGGTTCGGGTGAACAAAGGGAAAGGGAAGTGGATGGCAGCCTAGGGCCACCGCTGGCCCCTCCTGGGGCTTGTCTAGCTGCCGGCGACCGGCTCAGCGCCGGCCGCCAACGACGGCCACCTTTTTTCTTTCATTTTTCTTTTCTTCCTTTCTTCTTCCTTCTTCTTCTCTTTTCTTCTCCTTCCCTTATTTTTTCTTCCTCCCACCACCTCTTTGTGGCAGTGGCATGGCCGGTCGGTGGGAGGCTAGCTGGACCCCACCAGATGCCTCCCCAGCGCTGGTGGGGGCTGCTGCTCGGGGCTCAGGCACGGCGAGCCGGTGGGCATGCTATCGGGCCCAAACCAGTATATGTGAGCCGGTTTGGCTCCCGTGTGAGGGAAGGGCCTCCGGTGGCCCTCTCCCCCTCTTCTTCTTCTGCCTCCCTCCCTCCCTCCCTTCCTCCCTTACCTTGCCGGAGGCAATGCGGTGGCGAATGCAGCGGCACGGTGACGAGCTTGGCCACGTCGTGGAACTCTCTGATAAGCTTGGGCACGTCGCAGCCCTCGATCGTGATCTCCCTCTTGTGGCAGTAAGCCTCCACTTCGGCCTCGATTATGGCTGCCATGAAAGGAGACTCCACATAAATTCTTCTCAAATGGGGTTAGCCTACCAAGTCAGCGCTGCCCTCTTAAAAAAAAAAAAGAGAGAAGCACGACGGTCAAATAGAAATGGGCGCGGGGCAGCGAAAATTCTAGGACATGGGCAATGAAAATTCAAAGGGTTTTAAGTCTAATTTATAAGAAAAAGATTTATAGTGTTTAAATATTTTCATAATAAATTTATAAATATAAAAAAGGTTAGGATTGTAGTGTTATGATAATGAGTTTTTTTTTCAAGGATTCAAGTTCGAATCCTTCTATCTGCCTCTTATAAATTTATTTATAAAAAAATACTAAAATAAGTTTTTTTGTTTCATCTTTCTATTTTTTTGATAATTTTTTCTATGTTTTTCCTTGGCTTTTTCTTTTTTTTTCTCGGGTGTAGAGATCTTTTTTTTTCCTCCATTCCTCCTCCTTTTTCAATTAGATTTCTGCATTATTTTTTTTTTTTGATGAATTTTCGAAGGAAGAAGGAGATGGATTTGTTGGTGCTGTGAGGAGAGAAGTAAAGGATCTTGGAAAATTTCGATGCCTAGAGGAAAGAAATTAGTGAGTGAGCGATAGAAGCTTTGAAATTTGGATTTATCCTAAGATCTTCAACGATTAAAATTTACCATTTTACTAAAAAAGAATAAGTTCTCATATCTAGGCTTCTTAGTAAGAGTGCTTTTTCATGAATTAGTGAAGACTAAGAAGGCTTGATGACATTAATCGGTGAAATTTAAATTTTGGAGATAACCATCAACACTATATATATATATATATATATATATATATATATATATATATATATCCACACACCTGTATGTGTGTGTATATATATAATATATATGTATAAAAGAAAACCATGTAATGAATGAGCAACTAGACCATTGATTCAAAGGAGAGATGAATTATATAACAAATGATCCTAAAGATATATATATATATATATACACTATCCATTTAATATAAACCCCAAAACTAAATTTATTTAGCATTACAAAGGTCAGTGGGTGGTTGTTAGTCAAATTTAGGTCTAGCAATCTTGACTTATTAATAGGTCAAGTTGGGTCATCATGCTTAAATGAGGTTGATCTAACCCAAATAATTGATTGCCTATTTGGTCACTCTTTAACTATCGCATAATTTTTTCTTATTACATAGCCTGTTGTCCTTTACCTAATTTATGTAACGAGCTCAAACCTTTTATCCTATATTACATAAACCTTAACCTTTGTAATTGCCATCATCTTTAATCGCCACCATCTTTAACATGAAACAAGAGATGGGATGCTAGTTCACAATTATGTTATCATATCAACCAAGAAAAGTCTACCAAAACAATGCATGCATATATTTGAGTGAGACTTTTCTCCAAGAAAAAGAGATCCAAAGTATGCAATAGATAGTTGTTATCCTATAATCTTAAATACTATACAACCTTTGTTATTTCCCACAACTTAGCAAACTAAGTTGACGGTTCATGAAACAACTTAATAGGGTTTATAAAACAAAACCCTCAGAAAATCTCTCAAAAATTAATTTTGTAAGAGAATTTTTAAGGGATTTATTTTTCATTAATGAGTTATAAATAAAATTTTTTGATGAAAAAAATCCGTTGAAATTCCCTCACAAAATTATTTTTTGAGGAATTTTGCGAGAGATTTCTTTGATGATTTTGCAAGGGATTTTTTGAGGGATATTTCTATAATAAATGGCTTATCTATACAAAAAATTGATAAAAAGTACCTCAAAAATCCTTCAAAAATTAATTTTGCAAGAGATTTTTGAGGGATTTTTTGAAGGATTTTTTTAACAATTTGCAAGGGATTTTCTGAGGGATATTTTTATAATAAATGGCTTATTTGTAAAAAAAATGATAAAAAATTGTAAAATTAATTTTCAAGGGATTTTTTGAGAGATTATTTTTATCAATTTTTTTTACAAACAAGCCATTTATTATAGAAATATCCCTTGAAAAATTCATAGTAAAATCATCAAAAAATCTCTCAAAAAATCTCTTGGAAATTAATGTCGCGAGGGATTTTTTGAGGAATTTTTTTCATCAAAAATTTTATTAATAACTCATAAATGAAAAAAAAATCCTCAGAAAATCTCTCACAAAATTAATTTCCGATGGATTTTTCGAGGGATTAGTTTTATCAATTTCTTTTTAAAATAAACCATTTATTATAGAAATATCTCTCGAAAAGTCCCTCGCAAAATCATTAAAAAATCCCTCAAAAAATCCCTCAGAACTTAATTTTGCAAGGGATTTTTTGAGGGATTTTTTTATCAAAAATTTTATTAATAATTCATTAATGAAAAAATATCCATCGTAAAACTAATTTTTGAAGGATTATTTTTATCAATTTTTTAATAAATAAGCCATTTATTATAGAAATATCCCTCACAAAATCATCAAAAAATCTCTCAAAAATTAATGTTGTGAGGGATTTTTCGAGAGATTTTTTTAATCAAAAATTTTATTAATAATTCATTAATAAAAATCCCTCACAAAATTAAATTTTGAGGGTTTTTGAGGGATTATTTTTATCAATTTTTTAAAAATAAGCCATTTATTATAGAAATCCCTCAAAAAATTCCTTCCAAAATCATCAAAAAAATCAATATGAAAATCCCTCAAAAATTAATTTTGCGAGGGATTTTCCGAGGGATTTTTTTCATCAAAAATTTTATTAATAACTCATTAATGAAAAAAAAATCCCTCGAAAAATTCCTCATAAAATTAATTTCTGAGGGATTTTCCAAGGGATTATTTTTATCAATATTTTTTACAAATAAGACATTTATTATAGAAATATCCCTCAAAAAATTTCTTGTAAAATCATCAAAAAATCATTGAGAAAATCCCTCAGAAATAAATTTTGAGAGTGATTTTCCTAGGATTTTTTTTTCATCAAAAATTTTATTAATAACTCATTAATAAAAAATCCCTCAAAAATCCCTCGCAAAATTAATTTTCGATGAATTTTTTGAGGAATTAGTTTTATCAATTGCTTTTTACAAATAAGCCATTTAATATAGATATATCCCTTGAAATTTTTTTGCAAAATTATTAAAAAATCCCTCAAAAAATCCTTCAGAATTTAGTTTTACGAATGATTTTTTGAAGGATTTTTTTCATTAAAATTTTTATTAAAAAATTATTAATGAAAAAAATCCCTCAAAAAATCCCTCACATCATTAATTTCTGAGTGATTTTCTGAGAAATTATTTTTATCAATTTTATTTTACAAATAATGAATTTATTTTAAAAATATTCCTTGCAAAATCATCAAAAAAATTCCTCAAAAAATCTATCGAAAATTAATTTTGCTAGAGATTTTTTAAGGGATTTTTTCATCAAAAATTTTGTTAATAACTCATTAATAAAAAAATCCCTCAGAAAATCCTTCGCAAAATTAATTTTCAAGGGATTTTTTGAGGTTTTATTTTTATAATTTTTTTACAAATAAGCCATTTATTATAGAAATATCCTTCAGATATCCCTAGCAAAATCATCAAAAAATCCTTCAAAAAATCCCTCGAAAATTAATTTTACAACGGATTTTCTGATTAATTTTTTCATCAAATATTTTATTAATAACTTAGTAATAAAAAAATCCTCAAAAAATCCCTCACAAATTTAATTTCCCTCACAAATTTAATTTCTAAGGGATTTTTTGAGTGATTATTTTTATCATTTGTTTCACAAATAAGCCATTTATTATTGAAATATCCCTCGAAAATTCTTTCACAAAATCCCTCAAAAAATCCCTCAGAAATTAATTTTGAAAGGGATTTTTGGAAATTTTTTTGTCAAAAATTTTATTAATAACTCGTTAATTATAAAAATTTTTTGAAAAATCCCTTGCAAAATTGATTTCTGAGGGATTTTTTGAGGGATTTTTTTATCAAATTTTTTACAAATAAGCCATTTATTATAAAAATATCCCTCGAAAAATCTTTCGGGACTGAAATTTTGCAAGGGATTTTTTATGGAATTTTTTTATCAAAAAATTTTATTAATAACTCATTAATAAAAAAAGTTCCTCGCAAAATTAATTTGCGAGGGATTTTTCTAGGAATTTTTTATCAGAATTTTTTTACAAAGAACCTATTTATGTTAGAAATATCCCTAAAAAAATCCGTTGAAAAATTAATTTTACGACAGATTTTTTGAAAAAATATTTTTTATCAAAAAAATTTATAGTTTATATTTTTTTATCAAAAAATTCTTCGATAAACCATACTTTTTTAGTAGTGTCACGTCTAAATATCCCGGTACTTTTGTCAACTAGAGCAGGTGAATAGCAGAGTTGATGGGGTTCCCCATCTGTGTTCCTCTTCCATATACCTGTTAACATATGGTGATACTCCCAACTCGCTGATTATCATTATACCAGGATTCACAGTCGCCACATACACACATCATGCATGTACTAATGTATGTGCGTGGGATAAAAAAGTTGCACATCTAAATTGCCAAGTACTAATGAATGGAGAGGATCTTTTGTGAAAGTGATTCAGTTAAAGAATTCATATATTGTCTTATAAGCTATTGCTTTAATTGCACATTCAGCCTGAGATTTGGCCTATTTTATTTTACACTTTTGACCTTGTTCTTTATGCTTATGTACTTTTGTAAACTTTGTGTAATTTTCTCACTATTAGCTTTCATACATGAATAAAAATGAAAGCTAGTTAACATAGTTTTATATGTAACTTTATCACTACAAAAAAAATTCATTTTAGCGACGCCAAAATGCAGTCGCTAAATTAACTTAGTGACGCATTTTGGTCATCGCTGTAACTTTCGTCTCAAACTACTATCCGTCGCAATTTCGTCGCTAAATAGCGACTTGTAACGACGTAATAAATGCGTCACTATTTATAAATTTCTTTTTAAAAAAAATTTTTGGTTGCAATTTTTTAAAAAAATAAAATTAAAATTTTGCGATGTAAATTGCGTCGCTAAATTTTATTTTTATTTTTTAAAAAAAATTACAACCAAAAATTTTTTTCTCATTGAATTTTTTTTTAAAAAAAAGAAATTTATAAATTTGCATCGCAAATGCATCGCAAAATTTTTAATTTTTTTAAAAAATAAAATTAAAATTTTGCGACGCATTTGCGACGCAAATTTATAAATTTTGTTCCTTTTAATAAAATATGATGCATCGCAATTTAGCGACGCAATTTGCATCGCAAATGCGTCGCTAAATTTTAATTTTATTTTTTAAAAAAAATTGCAACTAGAAAGTTTTTTTTAAAAAAACCTTAATTATTATTCAATTTAGCGACGCAATATGCATCGCAAATTTATGAATTAATTTTTTTAAAAAAATTATAACAATTTTTTGATAATGCATAAATATTATTTAAATTTCGATAACATAATATTTTTTTAAATAAATATTATTAAAACTCTTAATGCAATTTTTTTTAATTCAATTGAAACATTATCGCTGGCATTCATTGCAAATTTTCGATAATGCATAAAATTTATTTTTATTAATAATGATAAGTTAATATATACAAAATAGAGAAAATACATCAAGAATCTGCACTGTCACGATCACGAAAAGGCTGCAGAGGTTGGAATAAACCCTGCGACATTTGGCGAACAAATCTTGCATCTAACGCATTTGTTCTCTCATATCTGCAAGCTCCTGCCCAACCTCCTCCGTAATAGATCTTCGAATATCGTCTAAACGATCAGGAGGAATATCGCCAGAATAGTGCGAAGTGGAGCCAGGAAAATATCTAGAAGCTTTAGCGCCCAGATCGTAGACCTTACGGTCTCGCGGCTAGGCACCAACAGCTTCCAAAAACACACGTCGACTCTCTTTTGGTGAGAGTTCAACGAGTGGCCCCTTATCAGTGGAGTCGACCTGCGATGCCTAGGACTGAAGCTCCTCGACTCGTGCCTTCGAATTATAAATGAATCAGTATACGAACCTGAATAATGGTTAAGAAATTAAATAGTTACAACACATAAATCAAATTTCTTACTGCAACCTCCTGTGATCGTGCATCGACCCAGGTACCGTCCTTCCTGGTGTGTGTCGCCCTGAAAGGATCTCTGCCCTCCCATTCAAACTATAAAAGCAGAAGAAATGATATAAATGTAAGTATATGCAAATGAGTAAATTAGTAATTAATTATTAATGTTTTCTTATTATACGGCGTCTGTGATATGGTATTCTGCTATTCATTATCATCGTTTACGTTGAAATTTCAGCATATGCCACTAAGAGAACGTACGAGGAATACAAACCACAATCTCAATAGACGATAATTGATAGCAGACTAATATATCGCAAAAAAATAATCTCAAACTGTCCACTAGGATAATTTGAGAATTTGTAAGACTACATCTTGCAAATTCTCAAACGGGTCTAAAGGTTTCAGTGCTATAAGATATAATATTCTTAAAAAAAACAATCGAACTAATGCTCGAGAAAAAATTCTCTTGACTATTATACATATTTTAATTATGGTCTATAGTCACTAACTTATAAAACTGATATTATGTCAAAGATAATACATTAATCTAATAGTATGCATAGTAATATCTAATAATACTACGGTTTCAATATTGGACAGGCTGGACTGAAATTTTTCATAACATATCAACTGTGGCATATCTAATAAAG
>UESW01001487.1:343809-381952 GCA_900491605.1 Calamus simplicifolius
TAAGATTATTATAATAATTTTTTGGGTGACATGGATATAAAATCAAATATGATATTAAAATCCATTATATTCATATTATAATGATCACTAATAATTATTTATAAAATATTAATATAATACTATAGTGTATTGAATTTTATTGTATATTAATTATTATATATGATATTCCTATAGGGATTTTCTGAATTTAAGTGATATAATATATGATTGAATAAATTATTAAGGTTAAAATATCGACAAACTTATAAAATTTTAAAAAATATTTATTTAATTAAATCAAAAAAATAGTTATGCAATATATTTGTAATACTAAAATATTATTTTATTATATATTTTTTAATTAAAAAATAGTCGAACGGGGGCTTCTAGGGGGTTTGAAATTGTTTTTTTTTTTCTACCCGTGGATTGGCCTAATATGATTGAATAATTATTAAGGTTATTTTATAAACTTATATTATATATTATATATATATATATATATATATATATATATATTCCGAGGGGTGGAGAAAAAAATTCCTTTTTTTTTGCCGGGGGTGGGGGTGGGGAAAAGCCCTCCACACATGTTTAAAAAAAAAATTTTTTTTGAACAGTGGCCTGGCCACCGTCGGCCATGGCCATGGCCGGGGACGGCAACGGGAGGGGTTTGAGGAAACCCCCCACGGCCGTTTTTTTTTTAAAGGTTGCCTGGCCACCGTGGCTGGGGATGACGGCCCCACGGCCGTCGTCCCCGACCATGGCCGTGGCCGGCATGGGAGGCGATGGGGGGGGGGTTCTGTTTTTTTTTAACAGTGGCCTGGCCACTGTGGCCAGGCCACCGCTGTGGCTAGGGATGAACGGCCCCACGGTCGTCGTCTCGGCCCCACCCGTGGCCGACATTGGAGGGGTTAGGGGGTTGGGGAAACCCCCCCCCCCCCCCCCAACATTTTTTTTTACAGCTGGCCTGCCATGGCCAGGCCACCGACGGCCATGGGGGGATGGGACCGGCAACAGTGGCCTGGGGGGGGTGGAGGAAATGGGAGACATGGGGGGAGGGGAGGGAGAGGGGGAGGGGGTTTACCCGGAAATATGGGTCACCGGCGAGGTGGTCAGGTGTCGGAGAGCCGCCTGAGTGTCGCCGGAGGTGGGGAAGAGGAGGAGAAAGAGGGAGGGTGTGAGGGGAGAAGCCGGGAGGAAGAAGAAGAAAAGGAGGGGGGATTTAAATATTAAGATTAGCGATGCACTGTTTGCGTCGCTAATTCACTAATTTTGGCAGGATTGATCGGTGGGAATTTTTTTCCTGTGCATCGCTAATGCGTCGCTAAATAGCGACACAATTAATTACGTCGCTGAATTAACAAATTTTTTTATTTCCTTGATATTTGCATCACAATGCGTCGCTAAATTGTGACTCTATTAAGTGAGTCGCTAAATTAACAAAAAATTTAATTTTCTATGACATGCATCGCTAATTAGTCGCTAAATAGCGACGCAACTAACTGCGTCGTAGAATTAACATTTTTTTAATTTTTAATTTTTAATTAATAAAATTTTTAATTTTTGATTCGACCGTTGCGATCGATCCAAACCATGATTCCGATCGGCGATTATCGATCGGACCATTGCGATGCATCCGATCGGAGACGATCCGATGGTTGCAATCGATCGGAGCTATGATTCGGATCGGCGATGATTGATCGGACCGTTGCGTTGCTAATGCGTCGCTATTTAAGAAAATTAATTTTTGTGTTGCTAATGCGTCGCTATTTAGCGATCCATTTTCTTGCATCCTAAATTAATGATTTTTTAAAATTTTTTAAAATTAAAATTAAAATTTTAAAATTTTTTGGTAAATGTGTCACTAATGCGTCGCTAAATAGCGACACATTAATTACGTCGCTAACTTAACGATTTTTTAAAATTTCTTGAATTTTTTGAGTTGCTAATGCGTCACTATTTAGCGACGCAAGAAAATGTGTCACTAAATTAATAATTTTTTAAATTTTTTTAAAATTAAAAATTAATTTTTTTTATTTTTTTGGTAAATGCGTCGCTAAATAGCGACGCATTAATTGCGTCGCTAATTAACGATTTTTAAATTTTTTGAATTTTGCGTTGCTATTTAGCAACCCATTTTCTTGTCGCTAAATAGCGACGCATTATTAGCGTCGCTAAATTAAAAAAAATTAATTTTTTTTAATTTTTTTGTAAATGCATCGTTAATGCGTTGCTAAATAGCGACGTAATAATTGCATCGCTAAATTAACGATTTTTTAAATTTTTTTGGGTTTTTGCGTCGCTAATGTGTCGCGCTATTTAGTGACGCATTTTTTCTACGTTGCTATTTGTTTTTGTCGCTGAGGCGTCGTAATTTGGTCGAATTTAGTGATGCAAAAATGCGTCGCAATTTCAGTATTTTCTTGTAGTCAGCATTGAAGCACATGCATAGTTTTGATCCTCCATATGCTCATAATGACGTCAAGCCTGGTAACATTGTGATAACACAGAGAAAAGGATAACCACCTCTTGCCATTTGAATGGCTTTTGGAAGTGCTTGTCCTTCAAGTAAAAAATTTTGTTCACGTGCTGAGGCATTACAATTGCAAGTAAGAACCCATTATTTCTTACTGTATGATTATGTTTCTCTGTTCCAGCAAAGAATTTTTATGCCCTGTTATTTCTTGTAAGTTAGTTTGTATGATTGGTAACACTATTTTTATTTTGTGTTAAATGCTAAGTAGAAAAAAAACATTTTTCTCGGAACTGTTCTTTTATTTTAGTATGCAATTTTAGTATATAAAAAGAAGAATACAATAGATAAATAAGAAAGCTGAAGGCATCCATATAAGTTTATCAATTAAAAATTAAATTTATTTTCTTTTCATTGCAGGCATAGTTAGTAGAGCGACTTTCTTTACAGGACTCTATAAGAGAACCAATAAGTGGATGCTGCTTTTGAGGGGATTTTAAGTTCTAGATCTAATTATAAGAGGGGATGGGGTCCACTATCGAAGGGTACATCGAGAACTAGAGGTAGTTCTTCATTTTCTAAAAACTCAATTAAAGGAGCTACATGAGTGCCGAGGGAAACTACATAAGTGCCAAGAGCAATTGAGTCAACAGAAGAATGTTATCACTCAGCAACAGAAGATCATCGAGGATCTAAAGGCGACGACTAATGAGATCACTACTTACCTGCAATAGTTAGTTCTTGGATTTGCTCCTGGTAGATCCTAGCATGCCCCATTTCCTCCATAGTGCCCTTGGTGGCATTTTTTTTAATTATGTATTTTAAAAAACATTGTATATGATGATTTTATTGAAATGAATGAAAATTTTTATTTATTTTTCTGCAAAAAATCGAAGCAAAAATTATTACTAATATGGTTGCTTTAATATTATATTAAATTATTATAATAGGTTTAAAATAAAAATCTATACGGCGAATTAATTTTGTCATAATAGTGAGCTATTACGGCGAAATGTTTCGCCGTAATAGATTCCAAGTTATTACGATAAATTTAATTTCGTCATAATAGAAAGATATTACGGTAAAATTAATTCATCGTAATAGGTTTCAAGTTATTACGGTGAATTTAATTTCACCGTAATAGGGAGCTATTACGGCAAAATTAAACTCACCGTAATAGATTTTAATTTTTTTATAAAAAAATATATTTTTATAAAAAATTATAATGACGATATATTTTTGCCGTAATATGTTATTTATTATGATGAAAATAATTTGGTCTTATTACGACAACAACTTATTACAATGATTTTCGGATGTATTGCGAAACTTTTTATTGTAAAAATTTATTAGGGCGACTTTTGTTGTACTAGATGAATTAATTCATTAAGTTGTTTTTCTTGTAGCGATTGTTAGATGTGCTATTGAAGGATCTCATGCCAACATTCTTCACAAAATTTGCAATATTGTGATATCAAGAGAATTTGCAATATGCTGTAGGAAAATTTCTATTAGTGCCTATGAAATACGCATTCGTTAACTACTGAACGTTATTCTTAACGAGTTCTGTTGCTGCGTTGTGGATGAAGGCAAACTGGGAGCATATATCAGACAGATGGGGCCATCTGCACATTCTATTAACTAATTTCATCCGTGACATTGTTACGCAGGTAGGTAATATATACCAATTTAATAGACATTTTCAGCTATAACTGTATTACTGTAGCCCTCACTCCGGACTGGAATTGAGTTTTCAATGTTATTGATTGTTCTTCTGTGCAGTTCTTCACTGATGAGAAAGCCAATGAAATTGAAGAATTTTTCCGAAGCCGCACAGAGACTTCGATTGCTAGGACTGTGAAGCAGAACATGGAACATGTTCGAATCAACGCAAAGTGGGCATCCTATATAGAAAGCAAGCAAAACCTTGACGAATTAATTGTGAAATTATCCCAAATTAAAAACTGTGATATAAATTAATGAAAAGTGTTTGTAGGATCTATGCTGTGCGCTATGAAGCAGGTAAAGGGAAACTCATTTTCCTGTCAGAATGCTTCCAGATCTATGCGCTGGACCATCATCGGGACCTCATATGGCATGGAATGTGTGACAGAAGCTAGAAATGTTGATCAGTTCCACTACGGAAAATGGAGAAAATTAGCTAGAAGAGGCGGATGTCTTCGTGGCGGAATGAGTTGCACAATCATTAGTTTTCAGTTGTCATTGTGCAGCAACCATGGTTTCCGGGAAAGGGGACGGAGGAGGGGGGGAACTCATTTTTCATAGAAACACCCCAAAAAAAAGTTAGGGAATTTTTATAGAAAAACTAAAACTACAAAATAGTAAAAAAACTGAACACTATTTATAGATGTCTTCACTATTTTTCGTCAAATAAAAAATAAAAATAATGATTAAAAACTTAAAAATATGGCAATTAATGAGATTAAAAACAATAAAAAGATATTGTTTATAATAAAAAAAAAAATAAAAAATATATTTTTGCTTATCAAATATATTTTTAAAAGATTAGAAAAAAAATTATTTGTAAAAAATAAAAATAAAAAATGTTTTCAACATAAATATCTTATGATTCTAGAAGCGTGATAGAGAGAATTTTATGGCTTTTAAAAGCAAGTGAAATCATGCATGTCGATGATAAACCTTCCCAGCTCTTCAATTTGTTTTCTCTCTCTCCCGTCTATTCAAGAATTTTTATTTTTTATATAGCAAAGAAAAAAGTCTAAGATCTTATGAAAATAATTCTCTGCACATAGGAGAGGTAATTGTGCAAATTGCTGAGAAAAGTATACCATTCGGCAAATCCTCTTTTTTTTCTTTGTTTTGCTGTCTAATTTCTTAATAAATTAATTGTTAATTTGCATCCTTGTAGATAAGTTAGCATTCAATCAAATTGATGAACTGAATATTTCTTAAGAAAAAGTGCTCATAATATGATTATCTATTATTTTAGATTACAACAGTTGATGAGTCGAATTGCATGATAACTCTAAAATTTGTATTCAATATTATAGCTATTTTCAATCCAAACTAAGCGCCAGTCAATACAGGTAGGCAGTCTTTCACTTCCGCCTCTCGAATCTTTTTCCCTTTTTTTTTCTTTTTTTTTTCTTTTTGATAAAGCTGATGGCAAGGTGAGTTGAGCAAGCTAAATCAAACATATTAAACTAGCTGCAAGCAAGAGGCCTCAAACACATATATAAGCCGTCAAGAAATTAATTGGGACTAATAGTGGAATGATAAATTGTTAGGCTGGAAATTTAGATGTTTTAACATGAGCCAGAATTAGGTTGGACAAGAATTAGTGTTGCTCACAGGCTAAGTAGTCTATCCAGCTTTGTCAGAAATTATGCAAGGAAAACTTTTTGTACACCTTACATCAGGCATGATGATTCGCTCGTGCGTGTACCCGCACCAAGGGACTGCTCATGGGTCTCGCATCACTGATGCGTGGACTTACGTGTGAACGAATCAGCGTGCCCGATCCAAACTATCCTGCATCGGAGCGGTGTACAAAGAATTTTCCGTTATGAATTTTTGGGCACATGGGTCGGATAACAAAAATCCCAATCTAAAAAGCAGACCAGCTTTAGGAAAATGAAAACATAGCTCAGTCTAATTTTAATGCATACATACTAGATCCTATTGTGTTGCTCGGTCCCAACTTGACTCAACTTGACATTTGATTGGTTCTAGTCTAAATTGTCCATGCCCCACCTAGGCTGAAGCCTAAATAGGGTGAACGCTCCCCTTTGCTTGCATCCACGCATGCATTCCTTGTACTCTGATCATGTCCTCCTTTACCACCCCAAAATTCACATGACATTTGCGAGGCGCAACCAAATCTAGTCATGGAGGACAAGTTATAGCCATTTTTTTGGTACAGACGGATAATCACACTATTCTAGTGCGAGTCAAACCCAATATGTTAGAAGATAAAATTTATTTAAGTACAATTAGGCAAGGGTCACCCTATTTTCAGCTCCAGAAATCAAGTAATAGGCCACCCAGACGGCAATCCAATTTGCTGCTGAGTTGGCTTCCCAGTAGACGTACTGAATCTGAACTCTGTAAGCATCCTGAAGAGTAGACCGGATGTCGTGGATCAAGGGGTTGATTGGCAGATGGTCGCATTAGTCCTATTGGAGCCATCGAATTATAGTAAAAGAATCCCTCTCAATAAAAAGATTGTGGGTGCCAAGATACAAGGGGCGTAGGAGATGCCAACCCAAGCAGCATAAAGCTCCACAAAAGGAACAGAGGAGTCTAGAAGGCTGAATGCCTCCACCGCCAACATAACTCCACCCACGGATAACAAAAGTTGAACCTAAAAATCTACCCCGAATACTCTCATCAAAGTTGATTTTGACAAACCTTGAAGGTAGAGGCTCTCAAGAGATGAAGACCATATGCCGATGCACTACCGAGGCAGCAGTGGAGCCCCAGAGGCCAGGACTATCAGAATCAAGAGCCGTATGATAGAGTTTGTACTTAGCAGATAAAGAGATAGCTGTCCTGACTATCCTATGGGGAGGTACAATCTTGTCAGTGAAAACAAGCAGGTTCCAAGATAACCAGATCTAATAAGTTTTGTGGGCCCAAGTAGCGTCCTGTTGATGGATACTCCTTTGACCATCCCGATGAATAAAGCCCAAGAAAGATATACGCCGAGGACCAGTACCAACCTTCCAAGGGTGGTGATCCAAAATCTGTCATATCTATCTCGCTTTGGTGTAGATGAAGATAGCATAGTCAGCAGTCTTCTCCTCTAGACCATATAAAGGGCAAGTAGGCTGGATGGTTAGATCCCTCCTAGAGAGCAGGGAGCAAGTTGGAAGACAGTCCTATGCAAGCTTCCAAATAAAGAGCCAAATCCTGGGATGAATGAAAAGCTGCCAAATCCGTGTCGTATCCATCGTGCGCTAAGGCTATGGCCTATAAAACTCCATGAGGTCTCTGATAGGAGCACTAGAAATACGGGATCTCCTTCATAATCTGGTGTCGAAGGTGTAATCCAGAATAAGAGAAATAGTGAGAATGCGGCGAGAGAGCTCCTCACCAAAGAAATGGAACACCAAGGTATTATGCTAGGTGGAGTGGTCCTGAGTAATCAAATTAGTAACTCTCATACTGTTGGGAACATCAGTGCTAACAAATGTAGGCCATCGGGATAGGGAAAGATCTACAATCCACATATCCTAAACAATATCAACAGAGAAACCATCACCAATCATCCATAAGATATTATTCAGGATAACCGAAGCATGCCGAAAAATCTCTTTCCAAAAGAAAGAATATCCATGATTAGGCTGAAAATCTATGGAAGGAGTCTAGTCTTCGTATCTGGCATGCATAAAAGAGCCTCCACATGTAGTACGGATTAAGCAGAAATGGAGTAGCATGCCTAGCAATCAAAGCCTTTCTCCTAACAGTGAGGGACTGGATCCCAAGCCCTTCCTCTGAGATCGGCAAATAGATAGTGTCCTAAGCCAACAGATGGATACCATGACCATCCTGCATAGAGGCCCAAAGGAAATCCTGAAAGCATCTTTCAATCTTTCTTAGATAAGTCAATGTGATAGCAGCATTGGATAAAATATAGAGAGGAAGATAAGTAAGAACCGAATGCAAAAGGATGATCCTAGCCATCATGGATAGACCTGTGACTTGCCATCCATCAAGACGGTCATGAATACGCCTCTTGAGGTCGGTGAAATCACTGCTCTATGGCCATCTTTTTGTAATAGAGATCCCTAATAACTATATTGACCCAATTATTGATTTTGATGATTAATAAAGGAATTGAGTATATTCATTGTGTTAGTAATAAATTTAACAAGTGTTTCAGGGCTTAAAAATATTTGTTTAATCAAAAAGCATCAAGAAACATGTTTTGAATCAAGTGCCAAACGTAAGTTTCAAAATTCAGAGCCTGGAGTCGACACCTAGAAAGTCTGGAGCTGACCCCATGGCCAATCAAATGTCTTTTTGATTTTTGATACGGTCCGGAGCCACACCCAGAGTTTGGAGTTGACACTTACAGTGTCTGAAGCCGACTCCGACACGGAGACAGAACGCATATTTTTGACTACCTTGGAGCCGACACTTACAGTCTTTTGGAGGTGACACCTGAACATGGCAAGCCAACACTTACTTTTTCGGAGCTGACTCCTCAATGAGCTCAGAACTTTCTATTTTTGAATACACGACTTGGAGCCGATACCTGAAAGTTGGAGCCGACTCCAACATGTCAGGAACGGATTTTTAAATTGCCAGATCAGCTCAAACGGTAATATTTTCTTTACCTAACCCCTAACGGCTATATTTCATGTATGAAAAAACTTTCCAGGTACTTTCTAATGGCTAGTTTCACACCCAAAAACGGATTAACGGAATCTATAAAAGGAGGAAGAGCATTCGTTTGAAAAAAAAAAGAGAAAAGAGGAAAACAAAAATATAGAGAAATCATATTGAAAAAATCGAGAGGTCTTGAGCAAGAAATCAAGAGAAAAGAATCCACGCTCAAATTCTTCCACTCAAAAAGCTCAAAGAGAAATCCAAGGCGTTCAACTTGAAAAATTGAAGGATTTTCAAAAGAAGAAAAAGCCTTTTTTGTGATTTCCCAACTTCTCATCTGCAACATCTGTGAAGAATCGGAGCTGAGGCTTGATTCAACATCTCAAAAGAGAAGAGGAAAAGAAGAAAAGCTCAAATCAAATCATCTTCAAATCAGGCTTTTCTAAACTTATTTATTTACTTTGAATATTTGCTCATTTAAGAAGCTGTGTTATTGTAAATATTATTCTTTCTTATTTTTGCTAGTTCAATCAGGGGGATTGGATTAGTGGAGGTAGTATACCTCGGGACAAGCTAGATTAGCTTGTGTTAGGGTTTTGTGCTGGTGAGCCCGGAAAACCAGTTGGGTTCGTTGTGATCCCTGGGAAACAACAAATTTTGAGTTGTGATCTTGTAAAACAACTCGGCTGTAATCTAGTTGATTATAGTGTTGACCCAAATGAAACTTGGGAGTGGACGTAGGTGTTGGATACACCGAACCACTATAAAATTCTTGTGTTTGCCGTGCTTTAATTGTCTCTTTCTTATCTCTTCATTTGTGATTGAAATTTATTATGCACTTATTATTTCAAAGCCAATAGTTTTAAAAGGTTAAATTTTTAAGAACCCAATTCACCCCCCCCCCCTCTTGGGCTGCCATCTGGGCCAACAAAATAGCCGATCAGCATGAGCTGAGATTCCTAAAGTTTGAATGATAGCCCCCCTTGTTGTAGGATTAGTCTTTGGACTGAAGTAGATCATGGATTTATATAGATTAACCTTATGACCAGAGGTCCGACAATAGAATTGAATGATGGTTGCTAAAGTAGTAGCATTTTGAACAGTAGCCTTGCCCAGTAATATACAATCATTAGCAAATAGAAGGTTAGAAAGCAAGGGCCCATGGAGGCCTACACTGTATGGGGCAAGATGAGAGTCCTGCTGTGCCTAGGATAAAGCACGAAATAAAGCATCAATAGAGAGGATGAACAAAAAAAGGGATAGATGGCATCCCTACTGTAGCCCTACAGTGAAGTGAAAGTAATCAGTCTGACTATCATTAATAAGGAGAGAGAAAGATGGCCTATGGACACAGACCATGATTCAATCTATAAAGAGGTCTTCAAATCCAAACTTATGAAGAGTTCGATATAGAAATGCCCATCTCAGTCTGTCATAAGCTCTCTCCATGTTTAGCTTGATAACCATAAGACACTATCGGGCTGAGGATCTTTGGAGATTATGCATGAATTTCTGGGCTATCGGCACATTATCAGTGATGCTGCGCCATCTGATGAAAGCCCCCTGCTCAGATGAAATGAGACGTGGAACCACAGTTTGCAGGCAGATGACCAAGAGACACGCGTAAATCTTGTATAAGGTAGTGCAAAGCCATCATTAAACTATCATCATTGAGGGCAACTGAAAGATGGATCACTAAAGATGCAAACCGAAGCTATAAGCACTAAAGATTAGCTCAACAAACCCAATCTAAAATTTGTGTGCTCAGGCACTAAAAAATAGGCCCATGAAATGGTCTTTATTTAGCAAAGAAAATAGTTCTGAAGTGAAGATTAGGCTAGATTGAGAAATTAAAAAAGCGCTCATCCCAACTTGAGAATATATATTTATATATTGGAATTGATTAGGAATCAAGTGGCCCATCGAACCAGACCAGACCTAACTAAAATTTCCAAGCTTGGATTAAAAAAAAAATCCTAAATAAATCCTAAATGAAAAGAGAGAATCCTTTAAAATTGGACTATGGCTCGTTAATGATATAGGTCCAATGGTCGGAACATACTAGGCTTGAGTATAAGCACCAAGTTTGATTAACTAGCCCAACTTAGCATAGCATTTGATTTACTCTAATGCAAGCATGTAGAAAACAAAAATGAAGAGCATTAGAAAGACAGTAAAGCTCCTACCAGTAGACATGGGCATCACACGCAAAAGTAAAATAAATGCATATAAGTACATAATTAAAAAAAATTGTATTATAATCCCATTTTTTAAAAGAATTTTTATGATCATTTATATAGATTTGCAAAATAAAAAATGATTTGCAAGAAGATAAGGTTGTCACGAAGTGAGATTGCAAGGAGGGATTAGTTTGTTAGAAATATTAGTTAGGGTAGAACGGGAAGGAATTTAAGGGTGTATGTGAGAGAGAGAGAGATACATGAATACATAAAATATAATTTTAGTGAGAGTAGAAATATAAATGAAGAAACAGTAAAGATTGCAAGCCAAAAATATCAAAGAGTAAAAAATTTAAGTATTTGGGATCAATTATCCAGTAAGAAGGTGAATTAGGTAAAGACGTAAATCATAGAGTTAAAGCAGGATGAATTAAGTGGAGGAGTACTTCGAGAGTATTATATGATCGGCACATCCCATTAAAATTGAAAGAAAATTTTATAAAACTACTATTAGGCCAGCTATGCTATATGGAACAAAGTGTTAGGCAATACTGAAATAACATGTGAATAAATTAAGTGTAACAGAAATGTGTATATTAAGATGGATATATGGTAAAATTTTAAAAAAATAAATTATAAATAAATATATAAAAGAAATGATAGAAGTAGTTCAATTAAAGATAAAATATTTGGATATATACAATGAAAACCTTCAGATGCATCAGTTAGAAAGAGTGAACTTTTAATAATCCATGGTAAGGATAGAGGTAGAGGTAGGCCTAAACTAATATGGATAGAATTAATTAAAAAAATATAACTATTTATAATTTGATTATTGACTTAGTTCTGAATAGAGCAGAGTGGGGGAAGCAGATTTATGTAGTTAACCCCATGTAGTTGAGAAAAGACTTAGATGAGTTGAGTTGAGAGTATTAATATAAGGAATAATGCACTTTATCTACTTGATGAATAGTTTGATTTCACTTAGTTTACTCATGGTTTAAAAATTAACCCATTTAAGGTAAGCTTTCATCCATATATGTTACCTTTCATTACATACTAGTTCAAAACATCATTTTTTTTTATTATTTGAAGAATAAAATCTTCTCACGTCAAACCAAACAACCAAAGTAGATGATGAGAACTAGTTCAACTGGCTAGAGGAATAAGATGAGATGATGAAAAAGGAGAGGAATGGTGGCTGTCGACTTCGTCATCTTGATCAAACAATCCAAGATGGATAATAGGTTCTGGTTCAATTGATTGGAGGAACACAAGGAAGAGAAGGGAAGAGAAGGAAAGGAAAGGGTGGCTATTGACTCCGTCATTTCGCCAGTAGCCTCATGTTCAAATCCCATTGCTTCGCTAGCATCATTATGTTCTTTTGGATAAACATAATCATTATTATCATGCAACAATGGGTCTATCATAGTAGGTGTCAAACATGTCGAGTGACATCACATTGCTGGCAGCCTACACCTACCATTAAAACTCATCCCATATTATTGCATATGTTAGTGCCACTTTCAAGTAATTTCAACAAGATGATAACATAGTGGTCACCTGTTAGGTAGTTGTAGAAGTTGTTTTTGAAGATATGTTTGATGTTTTTACGGTTGTTAGTGATGACACCGCGAGGCATGGTGATAATGTTGGTTGGGCTTGTTAGCATTAGCTCCATTGGCCATTTCAGTATTTGATCTTTATTCTTAACTATTTAGAAGAGGCTTATTTTCTGAGAGAGACTCCCTAAAGGATTATTTCTTGCATGTGTTGTGCTTTATAAAATAGTAGCAGAAGAAGAGCATGATGAAGAGGAGAGCAAGGAGGAGATAAAGGATAAAAAAGCTTGAGCCACAAATAAGTTATAAGTCTCCTTCCACTATAGGTAAACTTAAGGTCTAGTCTCTACCAATGCATTTTAAAATAGCTAGAGATTGAGATTGAGCAGGTGAATGGAGAAAATGAAGAAACTGTAAAGACACTATCTAATCATCGATCCTATTATAACATATGAATAGTGGGTGATGGGAACTTGGGAACCTTCCGATTGTTCTTATTTTATCATTTTCTTTAAGTAATAATGAAGTACAAGTTCTTTAATAATAAAACAAGTAAGATTTTGATACAGAGAGTTGCGTGGATTAAAGAATACATTGAGACTACGTTTAATTATTTAAATGACCATGATAAGAATTACATTGAGACAATTACATTCAAATTTTATACTGGCATTCCCTCAAATAGTTTTCAGGCTTCATTGATTCGACTACAAATATTGAACCAGCTTTCTAAATTTGCAAGTGGAGCCTTTTGTCTTATTCGAAAGATCAAATATCGATGCAGAATTAAAGAAGGCTGAAATTAATAGATGAAATGGATTGGAATCTTTCTTTTGGTATGCTTTATGAAAATTAGTAATCAAATAGGAGCAAGCAGATACCAAAGAGCATGATGAAATAATGCTCAGATTAAGTTTCTTTAGATGGAAGGTTCCTTGGTAGTTTTCAGGCTGAATATCTTTTATTAAAAAATCTTATAAAATTTGATTTTTGAATGTCCTCTTCGTTCTTTCCATCACATTGTTTCATTTTTGTCCTCTTTTTTTAAATATTAGTTGAAGAAGCACGGGGCCAAAACTGTGGGTCTCTCCTTTACTAGCCAAATCTAGCCTAGAGACCAGGCTTGGATTTCAAGGTCCCAATTGGACTGTCCAACTACAATGTTTTTTTTTTTCTTTTTTTGGTGGGAGAACTCCACATCAATGTATTAAATTATATGCCTGGGGAACTGGACATTAACGTATTAGATTATATATAGGCTAAAATAGAAACCCTTCATTGTAGAATTTGCCTTCTTTCATATGGCAGTTTGAACCAATAGGCACTTCAGGTTAAAATTGAAAGTTCGATTTCGAGCCTGGATTTTGTAGCCAATAATGAAAAGGTAATTGCATCATTGACTGCAAACTTATCACGTCACCAACCTAGATCATGCTTCCATGCATCAATTTTATTAAATAATTTTTAATAATTAAAATATTTTTATTAATTATTTTTAAAGTTAAGGAGCCAAGCGAAAGGGCTATCGAACCATGCCATATGGCTACTGTTAACCTTCTTAACTGGACCAGCACGGTCTAGACTGATATGGCTATTCTTTTAATTTTTAAGTTTTTTTAAATATTAGACTTACTGGCTTGTTTTAATTTTAAATATCTTTAGTATAAATACTGGCTTGTTTTAATTTTAAATATCTTTAGTATAAAAATTAGTTTTTAAAAATTAAATATTTTAAATATTATGTTTGCACTTGCTCATGGACAAACATATAGCTTGAGAGGCAGAAAAGAAAGAAGAATAAATAAATAAATAAATAGTTGGTTGAACATCTAGTAAGCTACTAGCATGAAATATGGAACACCTAGCCCTGGATAAAAGGTGGGTACACCATAGATCAATTTTTTAATGAAACAATCCTAATTCATAAAAATCCAAGAGTACTAAATTAGAAATTTAACTAAAATATACAAATCTAGAAATGCATATTAAGTAATTAACATGCTTTAATCGATAGAAACAATAAAACTAGCTAACATTTTTTTTTGTTACAAGTGGGCGATCACACCACTCTGGGGTGAGTCAAACCCGAGGTATCGGAATACATAATTTGCTCCAAAATAACCGGGCAAGGGTCACCAGGGTGCCATTCCCACTGACCAGAATGGCGAGCTACAGCTGAGGCAACCCAATCAGCTGCAGTGTTGGCTTCCCTATAGACATGTCGAATCAGAGGGTCATAGCTAGACTAGAGAGAATCCCATATATCACTGATCAAAGGGTTATGAGAGGGACAAAAATCAACATCTCATTGAATCTATCGGATGACCGTAATAGAGTCTTCCTCGATAACCACCCAGTGCGAGCGCAAGATGCGAACAGCATAGGTAATGCCAGCCCACGCAGCCTGCAGTTCAACCATGGGAACCGAAATGTCGAGAGAACCATGCCCACCAGCCGCAAGCAGCTCTCCCTCATGCCCCCTGATAATAAAACCAGATCCGGTAATGCGACCCGATACAGTGCCATCAAAATTCACTTTGACATAACCAGGGGGTGGGGGCTCCCAAGCAATAAAGACTGTAGAACCGTGCGCTGCCGGAGCAGCAGGGGAGTTCCAGAGGCCCAGTCTGTCAGAGTGACTAACCAAATCAGAATGAAGATACTCCGTAGCAAGGAAGCTGGAGTGCGGATAATAGTCTGTGTCGAGACCGTACCCTCAGCAAAAATAAGCTGGTTATAAGTCAGCCAGATTTGATAAACCAAATAAGCTAAATACACACCCTGAAGCAACTGCCACTCTGAAAGGCTGTACGAACGGTATGCAATCACTACAAGAAAAATAAAATATTGCGATGCCCAAATGCATCGCAATTGCGTCGCTAAACATGCTATTGCGACGCAATAGCGACGCAATGACGGCGTCGCTCAGATGTCCGTCGCAATACCCATTTGTCGCAATTGCGTCGCAATATTGCGACTCTCTGCGACGCAACATTGAGTCACAATTTTGCGACGCATCCAAATGCGTCGCTAAATTTAAAATTAATTTTTAATATTAAAAATTATTATTAATATTGCGATGCACTAAATTGCGTCGTAATATTGCAACGCATCTTGTTACGTCGCAATATTTAATAATAATATTTTTGGTATAATAGCGACGCAATTTGAGTCACTAATGCGTCGCAAATAAAAAATTTTTTAAAATATTACGACGCAAGGTCATTGCGTCGCAATATTTATTAAAAATATTTTAGATATAATAGCAATGCAATTTTAGTCGCTAATGCGTCGCTATTAAATTTATTTTTAAATTATTGCGATGCCAGGTCATTGCATCGCAATATTTAATAATAATATTTTAAAAATATTAGCGATGCAATTTTAATCGCTAATGCATCGCAAATTAAATTTTTAAAAAAATATAAAAAATTAAAAATTAAAATGGTTAATACAATTTCGTTAAATCTAAATATTGATAGAAACATTTTTCACTCAATCCAAACAATAATAAATTTTAAAAATAATTCATATATTAAAATTTTGAAGTTTTTACAACATAAAAAAGAAAAAAAAATACATCAAGAATCTGGGCGATCACGTGGAGGCTGTGGAGGCTGAAGACTCTGCGACAAGCGGCTAACCATATCCCGCAAATAATGCATCTCATCTCGCATGTCTGCAATCTCCTGATCCCGGCCTCGCATACGATCCTCAAAATCCTGCTCGACCTCCTGGCGAACCTCCTCTGCAATAGATCTGCGAAGCTCGTGTAAACGCTCGGGAGGAAGATCACCAGAACTCGCGAGCTGGAGGCCTGATGGGGAAAATATGTAGAAGCTCTAGTGCCCAGACCATAGACCCTGCGGTCTCGTGGCTGGGCACCAACAGCCTCCAAAAACACACGCCGACTCTCCTCTGCTGAGAGTTCGACGGGCGTCTCCCCATCAGTAGAGTCGACCTGCGATGCCTGGGAGCGAAGCTCCTCGACTCGTGTCTTGAAATTATGAAATCAACAATAAATGAGTTAATAAATTTCTTGAAATAAAATTTTAGAAATTAAACAGATACTACATAAATCTAATTTCTTACCGCAACCTCCCGTGATCGCGTGTCGACCCAGGAACCGTCCCTCCTGGTGTGTGTCGCCCTGAATAGACGAAACTCACCAGGATCTCCGCCCTCCTGCTCAGACTATAACAAAAAAAAAGATATTAATACAAATATTTGTAAATAACTAAAATAGTAATTAAAATATTTATGTTTTCTTACCATACGCCGTCTGTGCTCCTGAATCGAAATGGAGCCCGAAGTATGGCGGGAGAGACCCGTGCCAGGACCGCCCTTCTCAGATCGGCGGTTCGTGCTGGCTGATGCGGACCTCCTGCGCCAGCCATCGGACTCCCAGGCCTGCTGCCACTCGTGCCAAATACCCTCTGGCACGTGCGCAGGACGCTGACCCGATGACCTCCAACGATGAAGCATGTCGGAGTATCGGCGTCGCGTCAGAGCCTCCCATGCTGCCCTAATGGCATCATGGCTGGCAGGATCCCACGTAAACTTTTTCTGCATTAAAATAAACAGTTAGTTTCTGAATTTATTAAGTTTAAGAAATTTTATATCACTGATAAATTGTATTTAATAAGTTTACCTGAAACTCAGAAAAATAAAACTCCCTCGTGGCTGGAGATACGTGGCGCCAATCGTAGCCACTGGGATCTGCACGCCTCTGAAATACGGCGCTGATGTGGCTGGATACATGATGCTGCTCAATGAATCTGTTAAAAAAATGCATGTTTATAAGTAATTGACTTAAAAACATAAACATATTTTTAATTAGTATATACTTACATCCCCTGAGCATCAAGTCGAAGTACAGTGCGGCCGATGGTGGAAGAACTCTCGGAGGTATGTGCCGATCGGCTGGATGGTAATACTGCTGGAGAGATCGAAGGCTGCGCCTCTGCTGGAGATCCAAACTCTCCATCTCCGACGCTCATGTGATCTGATGTAGCAGGGCTACGTCCCTGCTCACTCCGTCTGTCGTCGGTAGATCTACCTCTGCCCGTCATACTGAAAATACTAAAGATTCACACAATTAAATTACGATTAATGATTGACTATGTAAGAATTTAACACTTATAAAAAAAGTTAAATTTTAAAAAACCTCTATGTTTAATCGGTGTCATTTGTTTCGTGAAATGTTGGTTCAACATCCGATGCCGTATCGGATTGCGAATCAGTTTCATTATCATCGGAAGGAAACCGAACATTTGCATCCGCAATTTCTTGGACATCACCATTTGGATCTCTAAGTGATGTTTCAGGAGCCCTTGTGTCGTCCTCAATTGCATGCATTTCCATCTCATCCTCTTGAAATGCAGGGCACTCGGCTGATTGACTTGATGAACTCTCCTCTAATACGATTGTTGAACGTGGGACGATTTTAGAAACGGCCCACCAATCTCGCTTGTCGTTGCGCAAACTTGGATATCCGCAGTAAAAGACTTGCTGAGCTTGGGATGCAAGGATGAATGGGTCATATTTCTGCAATCTTCGTCGATGGTTCACTTCAACCAAATTGTAGTCGTTATGAACCCTTTTGCCCACAGGAACTATCGGATCGAACCAATCACAACGAAACAATACGGTTCGTTTCATAGGCCAACCGGGATATTCAACTTCAACCACCTCTACTAACTTTCCATAATAATCCTGCATATTTGCTCCAACACTTTCTCCTTTACACACACGCCCCAGTTCTGCGTGCCTCTTGAAGCTGCTAATCGTTCAATCTGAAATTTGTACCCATTTACAAAATAGCCAGTAGAGGTTGTTACGGTCTTCAATGGCCATTGCGATAGACATTTAATGAAAATATTGTCGGTTGTGACCATGGACCGTTGACCTATAAATTAATAAGCTATTGACATCCAATTCAAAAAAAAATAGCCATTATCGAAATTGATTGAGTGATACTACTCACAAATTCATAAAACCAGTAAGCAAACTCCGTTTCTAATTTCTGCCCAATTGCAACTTGACTGATGTCGGGATTCATCTGTCGTTGTCTATCACAAAACATCCTTATGGGATGAAAAGGATGAAAACTAATGTTAGAAATTAAATATTATGGTATATTGTAATTTAAATTTAAATTTTCAATTTAGCATTGAAGTATACACTTACTCAATATATGGATCGACTTCTCTACAGTTCATTAGGATGTAATAATGTGCTGCATTATACTCCATATCGCTAAGATTTCTTGACTTCTGCCCACCAAATGAACGGCCGATAGCTTTAAAAATTGATATTCTACCGTCATTAGCTTCTCCTTCGTCCACACATACGTCATCGTTACGACCATGATTTCGGCTCCTCGTGTGGACGTGACCCTCAAAGTAATGTGAGGCAAAAGCTGAAACTTCTTCGACCAAGTGTGCATTGCATATAGAACCTTCAACCCTTGCCTTATTACGCACATTATTTTTTAACTTCTTAAGATACCTATATGTAAAGTTGCAACAAAAAATTAACCAATTTTTCAAGCAATGAAATAATATTTGAAATGTCAACATATCTTAATGATGTATATATTTACCTCTCGAAAGGATACATCCAGCGATACTGCACGGGACCAGCTATGCTCGCTTCGTATGGCAAGTGAACCGGTAAATGCTCCATTGAGTCAAAAAAACTGGGAGGAAATATTCGCTCAAGCTTGCATAAAATAATTGGAATTTCCTCCTCAAGCCTTGCCATGGATGCAGAAGTAATGACTGCGGCAGATAACTCCTTGAAGAATAAGCTGAGCTCCGTAATTGCCTTCCAGACATGTTGCGGAAGCAACTCACGAAAAGCTATAGGTAATAACCGTTGCATGAAAACATGGCAGTCGTGACTCTTCATGCCGAACAACTTGAGCTTATGCATGTCCACACACCTACCGATATTTGAGGCATAACCATCTGGAAATTTTAACCCTCTAAGCCAGTTACATAAAACTTCTCGTGAATTTCTGTCAAGAGTGTAACATGCTTTAGGATAGGTCCCATCGGCACTCCTTCTCAAATCACCTCTTCTGCAGTACTGATTAAGTTCTTCTCTTGACTTTGCAGTATCTTTTGTTTTTCCCGGGATGTTTAGCACCGTGTTAAATATGTTATCAAAGAAATTTTTCTCGATATGCATAACATCCAAGTTGTGCCGGATGAGATTTGTGCTCCAATAAGGCAAATCCCAAAATATACTTCGCTTCTTCCAGTTATGTTCTTTACATATACGGCCATTTATTCTATCTGCATCCGGTTCCCATGCATACATCAACCCCAAATGCTCTATAGAATCAAATAGATCCGTGCCGGACCTAACCGGTTCGGCAAATTTTGTGACTGCTTTGTTCTTCCGGAAGGCGATCAAGTTACGCCTGTAAGGATGATTTGGGGGCAAGAACTTCCTATGGTTATCAAACCATGACTGCTTACCACTCTTCTGCAATGTAAATGCATCCGAATCATACATGCAATGAGGGCATGCCAGACGTCCAGCAGTGCTCCAACCAGACAACATTGCATATGCCGGAAAATCACTTATTGTCCACATCAAAGCAGCTCTCATTAAGAAATTTGTTTCATAGAAATGTCGTAGGCTACGACTCCTGTTTCCCACAACATTTTCAATTCGGCCACCAACGGTTGCAGAAAGACATCAATCTTTTCCTTTGGATTTGATGGTCCTGGAACCAAAACGGTTAAAAACATTGCAGTATCTTTCATGCACTTCCACGGAGGAAGGTTATATACAGTCAGTATCACAGGCCAACATGAATACTGTTGCCCCGCTTGACCAAATGGTTGGAAGCCATCGGTACAAAGACCTAATCTCACATTCCTTATATCTTCAGCGAAATCAGGATGATTTTCATTGAAATGCTTCCAAGCCTTTGAATCTGATGGATGCCGCATTTCATCCTCTTTAGATTCATGTTCGGCATGCCATCTCATATCAGCAGCTGTTGCCTCAGATCTGTATAATCTCTGCAGGCGTGGGGTAAGAGGAAAGTAATGCATCCTCTTGTAAGGCACACTTTTCCTCCTACTTGTACCGGCTCCTCCTTCGGTGTTTTTGAACCTCGATTGCCCACAAATCTTACACCATCTCAGCTCTGAGTCTTCACCCCAAAATATCATACAATTGTTCAAGCAACAATCGATCTTATTAACTGGGAGCCCAAGCCCACGCAACAACTTCTTTGTTGCGTAAAAACTGTCTGCGGCAACATTATCATTTGGCAAAATTTCTTTGATTAACTCAGCTACAGAATTGAACGCCTTTTCTGATAATCGATGTTCTGCCTTAATATTCAACATTCGAGCAGCTGTAGAGAACTGGGAATGACCCTCACACCCAGGATACAATTCTTGATTTGCAGCACGCAACATATCGTAAAATTGTTGTGCTTCTGGATTTGGTTCTTCCATAAATGTATTCTGATTGAAGTCATTACCCGATGCATTCATCACCATTTGTTCATATGTGTTTAAATTCACAAATGGTTCATCTACGGGAATTGACTCTTGTTGGCCTATAACAGCTGCTGGAATATCCTCTGGTTCACCATGACAGTACCAAACATAGTAATCAGGAACAAAACCCTTCTTACACAAATGCACCTTAACAGTTTCCACATCTCTGTAGGCTTTATTCTGACACCTGTGGAAGTTGCATGGGCACCTAATCCTAGGCCCATCCATCCATTCAGGTTGGCTACATGCAAATGCGATAAATTCTTCCAATCCATTCAGAAAATCTGGATTCAGCAAGCCATCTTTTATCCTTGCATACATCCATGAGCGAGTCCCGCTCATTTTTGACCGACTTATACAAAGTCTGGTAAATCATTAAATGAAACCAAAAATAAAACTATATTAGTATTAATAAATATATAACTAAATTATTTCTTGGGCACAACTAAGGTTAATTACAACCAATTAAATCATTTATAAGTACCAAATTTTTTTTAGGCAACTAAGGTCCCTACCATGCAAGGGCGAGCCACGGCTACGATCCTTGGCTGCTAGCAAGGACCGATGCATAGGTTCATGGCTAAAGAGAGGGCTTGAGTTTGTGTCGGGCCATAAGGCGGTGCGTTTAGTCATTAGACTTCACAAGAATTCAAGTGTCTTAAATAATTCTACCTTCACTCCATGTCTATAAGGTAAGGCCCTATCCCATTCAAGAATATTTTTTGTGATATGTTATTCTGCTATTAATTATCATCGATCGGTTAACATTGAAATTTCGGCAGCATTTCCCCATATGTTCTCCTAAATGTGTGGTATATAAGCCACACTAGGAGAACGTATGAGCAAATGCAAACCGAAATCTCACCCCACGATGATTACTAGCAGACTAACATGTCACAAGAAATATTCCCAAACTGTCCACCAGGACAATTTGAGAATTTGCAAGACTAAGGCTTACAAATTCTCAAACGGGTCTAAAGGTTAAAGTGCTGTGATTATGGAAGTCCGAAGACAATCGAACTTATGCTTGTTATTCTTAACTTCTTGTGAATTATACATGTAATCACTAACTTTTTAAGATTATTGTGTCAAATACAAATGTTTGCGAATACTAAAATGTAAATCATTGAAACTACTAATTTGTTGCTGAAAATTAAATAATATTACAACAAACTTTTTATTTAGCATTTCAAATGTAATGCATCATTCAGTTTGCAGCAGAATATAAAGACATAACAAATGTAAATAAGTACAAATGCACAAATACTATTGCATAAACATTCTGCTTAAATTAATTATTGCATAAACATTATGTAAATTAAATAATAATACAACAAGACTTCTATCTAGCATTACAAATATTATTGATAATCAAGACATAACAATCAGTCTATCCAAACAGCTCCCCCCCTAAAAATTTTTTTTTTTTTTGGCCGGCCGTGGCCTTTTTTTTTTTTTTTGGCCTGGCCACCGTGGCCAGGCCACTGCCGGCCACGCAGCGGCCGTGGCCGACGGCCGTGGCCGGAAAAAAAGGGGGGGCGGGGGGTTTCCCCCCCCCCCTGTTAAAAATTTTTTTTTTGACAGTGGCCTGGCCACCGTGGCCAGGCCACTGCCGGCCACGGCAGCGGCCGTGGCCCAAGAAAAAAAGGGGGGGGGGGGGGTTTCCCCCCCCCCCCCCTGTTAATTTTTTTTTTTTTTTACAGTGGCCTGGCCACCGTGGCCAGGCCACTGCCGGCCACTGGCCGTGGCCGGAAGAAAAAAGGGGGGGGGGGGGGGGGGGTTTCCCCCCCCCTGTTAAAAAATTTTTTTTTTTTGACAGTGGCCTGGCCACCGTGGCCAGGCCACTGCCGGCCACGGCAGCGGCCGTGGCCGGAGAAGACGGCCACGGCAGCGGCCGTGGCCGCCTTGTCCGGCCGCGGCCACGGCCGTGGCCGGACAAGAAAAAAGGGGGGGGGGGGGGGGGGGTTCCCCCCCCCCTGTTAAAAAATTTTTTTTTTTGACAGTGGCCTGGCCACCGTGGCCAGGCCACTGCCGGCCACGGCAGCGGCCGTGGCCGGAGAAGACGGCCACGGCAGCGGCCGTGGCCGCCTTGTCCGGCCGCGGCCACGGCCGTGGCAAGAAAAAAAGGGGGGGGGGGGGGGTTTCCCCCCCCCCCTGTTAAAAAATTTTTTTTTTTGAACAGTGGCCTGGCCACCGTGGCCAGGCCACTGCCGGCCACGGCAGCGGCCGTGGCCGGAGAAGACGGCCACGGCAGCGGCCGTGGCCGCCTTGTCCGGCCGCGGCCACGGCCGTGGCCGGACAAGAAAAAAGGGGGGGGGGGGGGGTTCCCCCCTCCCCCCTGTTAAAATTTTTTTTTTTTTGACAGTGGCCTGGCCACCGTGGCCAGGCCACTGCCGGCCACGGCAGCGGCCGTGGCCGGAGAAGACGGCCACGGGGCCGTGGCCGGAGGGAAATTTAAAAAAAAAAATTTTTTGTGGGGGCTTACCTTGGTCGAGAGAAGATCCGGAGTCGGAGGAGAACGCCGGGGAGCCGGAGGAGGGGAGGCGCCGGAGCAGCGAGGTGGGAGCCGCACGGCGGCGGCTAGGTCAAGACGGGGAAGAAGAAGAGAAGGATAGTAATTAGCGACGCAATAATTTGCGTCGCGGTCGCAATATTTTTTTTTCTTAGCGACGCAGCGTCGCTAATCCATCGTTAATATTATAATTTTATGAAAAAATAGCGACGCCAATAATTGCGTCGCTAATGCGTCGCTAACTTGGCGCCAGGCGGAAAATTTATTTTTATTTTCTAAATTGCGTCGCTAAGGCGTCGCAATATTTTTTAATATTTTAATTGATTAAAATAAAACTTATTACAATAATTGCGATGCAAGCAGTGCATCGCAATAATTTTTAAATATTTTAAATGATAATATTTAAATTTATGATAATAATTGCGAAAACGCAATAATTTTTTAATGCGACGCATAATTTCGCAATATTTAATTTTTTTAAATGCGTCGCTACGGCGTCGCAAAAATTTTTAATATTTATTAATGATAATATTTATAATTTATGATAATAATTGCGAATTGCGTCGCAATAATTTTTTAATATTTTTAATTAGATATATTTATTTAAAAAAATTGCGACCATCGGATAGCGACGCATACATTGCGTCGCAATATTTGTTTAAAAAATTCGCTACGGCATCGCAATGCCGACGGTTGCGATCGATCCAAGCCATGATCGATCGATCTTGCGATCGATCGTGATCCGATCGGCGATCGGACCGTGGCAATCGGTCCGATCGGCAAAGATCCGACGGTTGCGATCGATCCAAGCCTGATCCCGATCGGCCACGACCGATCTCGGACCGTTGCGATCGTCCAAGATCGGACGATCCGACGGTTGCGATCGATCCAAGCCCTGATCCCGATCGGCCACGACCGATCTCGGACCGTGGCGATCGGTCCGATCGGCGACGATCCGACGGTTGCGATCGATCCAAGCCCTGATCCCGATCGGACCGATCTCGGACCGATCGACCGATCGGCGGATCCGATCGATCGTGATCGATCGACGATCGGACGATCGATCCGATTCCGACGGTTGCGATCGATCCAAGCCGTGATCCCGATCGGCCACGACCGATCTCGGACCGTGGCGATCGTCCGATCGGCGATGATCCGAATCGATCCAAGCCCTGATCCCGATCGGCCACGACCTATCTCGGACCGTTGCAATCCGTCCGAGATCGGCGACGATCCGACGGTTGCGATCGATCCAAGCCCTGATCCCGATCGGCCACGACCGATCTCGGACCGTGGCGATCGGTCCGATCGGCGACGATCCGACGGTTGCGATCGATCCAAGCCCTGATCCCGATCGGCCACGACCGATCCGGACCGTTGCGATCGGTCCGATCGGCGATCCGACGGTTGCGATCGATCCAAGCCCTGATCCCGATCGGCCACGACCGATCTCGGACCGTGGCGATCGTCCGATCGGCGACGATCCGACGGTTGCGATCGATCCAAGCCCTGATCCCGATCGGCCACGACCGATCTCGGACCGTGGCAATCGGTCCGATCGGCAACGATCCGACGGTTGCGATCGATCCAAGCCCTGATCCCGATCGGCCACGACCGATCCCGGACCGTTGCGATCGTCCGAGATCGCGACGATCCGACGGTTGCGATCGATCCAAGCCCTGATCCCGATCGGCCACGACCGATCTCGGACCGTGGCGATCGGTCCGATCGGCGACGATCCGACGGTTGCGATCGATCCAAGCCCTGATCCCGATCGGCCATGACCGATCTCGGACCGTGGCGATCGATCGATCCGACGGTTGCCATCGATCGAAGCCCTGATCCCGATCGGCGAGATCTCGGACCGATCGATCCGATTCCGACGGTTGCGATCGATCCAAGCCGTGATCCCGATCGGCCACGACCGATCTCGGACCGTGGCGATCGGTCCGATCGGCGATGATCCGACGGTTGCGATCGATCCAAGCATCCCGATCGGCCATGACCGATCTGCGATCGGTCCGAGATCGGACGATCCGATGGTTGCGATCGATCCAAGCCCTGATCCCGATCGGCCACGACCGATCTCGAACCGTGGCGATCGGTCCGATCGGCGACGATCCGAGGGTTGCGATCGATCCAAGCCCTTATTCCGATCGGTCACGATCGATTTTGGACCGATCGCTATTTAACATAATTAATTTTTTTAAATATTACGATGCAAAGGGTTGCATCGTATTTTTTAATATGATAATTATATTATATAAAAATTAATTTTAATTCTAATAATTACGATGCAACAAGTACGTCGCTATATTAAAACATAATTTTCCTAATTAATTTTTTGTTTATTACGTCGCTAATGCGTCGCTATTTAACATAATTAATTTTTTAAAAACATTGCAACGCACTGTGTTACGTCGCAATTATTTTTTCTCATATTTATACTTTATAAAATTTAATTTTATTTAAAATAATTGCGATGCATTTATTGCGTCGCTAAATTAAAAAATAATTTTTTAATTTTTTGGTTTATTGCATCGCTAATGCGTCGCTATTTAAAATATTTAATTTTTTTAAAAACATTGCGACGCACTGTTGCGTCGCAATATTTTTTAAATATTTATACTTTAAAAAATTTAATTTTATTTAAATTATTTGCGCAATTGTGCGTCGCTAAATTAAAAATAATTTTTTTAATTTTCTGGTTTATTGCGTCGCTAATGCGTCGCTATTTAATATATTTAATTCTTTTAAAAACATTGCGACGCACTGTGTTGCGTCGCAATATTTTTTTCTGATATTTAAATTTTATAAAATTTAATTTTATTTAAATTATTTGCGACGCAATTGGTGCGTCGCTAAATTAAAAATAATTTTTCTAATTTTCTATTTTATTGCGTCGCTAATGCGTCGCTATTTAACATATTTAATTCTTTAAAAATATTGCGACAATGTGTTGCGTCGCAATATTTTTTTGATATTTATATTTAATAAAAAATTAATTTAAAAATATTGCGATGCATTATTTGCGTCGCAATATTAAAAAATTAATTTTTTTTGATTTTTGGTTAATTGAGTCGCTAATGCGTCGCTAATTGCGTCGCAATATTTTGTTGTCACAGAGGCGTCGCAAAGTGGTCGCAATTTAGCGACGCATAATTGTGTCGCTAAATTTGCGTCGCTATTTCAGTATTTTCTTGTAGTGAATAAAGCCCATCGGCCGGGTCCCTCCTATGGCGTCCAAGGACTATATCGAAGATGCAGACAAATCTGAGAGGCACGGGAACATGTAAAGAGGGCATGCTCAACTGTCTCATCCTGGAGCCCACATATCAGACAGAGCGGGCTAATATAGAGACCACGCCCAGCCAGAAGAGAATATGTAGGGAGGCGGTCCCACCTCAGTTTCCACAAAAAAAGCTGGATCCTGGGATGACTGGGCAAGCGCCAGATCCAAGCCACATCATCCAAACCCGCAGACCGAGGGCAGATGCGATCAATCAGATCTCTAGTGGGAGCACGAGGGAGGTAGGATCTACGCCATAGTCTGGTGTCAGAAGCTACAAAGGAGGCAAGAGAGGTAGCTAGAATCTTGTGCGCTAACTCAGTTCCAAATAACCGGGATACCATAGGAACATGCCAAGCATTAGAGTCCTAGCAAATCAGAGCAGAAACAGACAGTGAAGGTCCAACATCAGAGCTTAGGAATGTCGGCCACTGCACTAGAGGAAGTTCCGCTATCCAGGTATCATGAGTAACATTTGTAGATCTCCCATCCCCAACCATACAGTGAATATCAAACATAATAGTGGGAGCAACCTGGAAAATTGCTCTCCACATGAAGGAACAACCACATGGAATACGGGAGACCGACTCAAAAGTCCATCCTCCATATCTGCCACGCATAACAGAGCTCCAAAAGCAATGAGGTTCCAGGAGGAATCTGGTGGCATGCCTAGCGATGAGGGCCTGTCTGCGAACCACCAAAGACTGAATCCCCAAGCCGCCCTCATGAATAGGCAAACAGACCATCTCCCAAGACAGAAGATGAAGGCCATGACCTCCTTGCATCGATCCCCATAAGAAGGCACGAAACTAACGCTCTATCCATCGGAGACAAGTAATGGGGATCAAAGCGTTAGACAAAGTGTACAGAGGGAGAGAGGTAAGAATAGAATGGAGCAAAGTAACACGACCCATCATGGAAAGGCCAGAAACTTGCCATCTGTCCAATCTGTCAGTAATCCGTCGCTCAAGGATCCAAAAATCCTGTTGACAGGGACTCCACCCAGTAATAGGGATCCCAAGGTAGGACATATGGTCAGATGTCGTCGAAATCCCCAATAACTGGGAGATGGCAGCACGATGACGTTGTGAAGTAGACGGGCTGAAACACAGGACAGATTTCTGTAAATTAATCAGCTGACCAGAAGCTTGACAATAAGACTGCAGAATAGCTGAGCAGACCATCACATTCTGAATAGTAGCAGGGCTAAGCAGAATACAATCATCAGCAAATAGAAGGTGTGAGAGAGGGGGACCAGAGGGCCCTGGCATGCAAGGTTGTAACTGAAGCACACCAACTGCCTGAGCAAAGCTACGGGAGAGATCATCAGCACATAGAATAAACAAAAAGGGGGAGAGGGGGCATCCCTAACGAAGACCCATAGCAGAGGGAAAGAAACCAGTCGGGCTACCATTGATAAGGATAGAAAAGGTAGGCCACTGAACACAAGCCATAATCCACTCAATGAAGAGATCAGCAAAGCCAAAATCCCAAAGCGTCTATCTAAGAAATATACAGCTGATCCGATCATAAGCTCTCTCCATATCCAGCTTCACTGCCATTAATCTCTGTCTGTCGGTTGCCGCTGAAGATCAAACATGAACTCCTGAGCAATGAGGGCATTATCGGTAATACTGCGGCCTCGAATGAAAGCCCCTTGCTCAGGAGAAATCAAACACGGTATGATACCATGCATTCAAGTGACCAAAAGGCGGGCACAAACTTTGTATAGAGTAGTGCATAGACTGATAGGGTGATAGTGCTGGGGGAGCAAAGCATCCAGATGCTTTGGGATAAGGGCAATATATGTTCGTTGCCAATCCCGAGGAATGGAACTAGAAGAGAACACAGACTGGATGGCTGAAACAACATCCTGCCCCATAATATCCTAATAGTGCCGAAAGAAGAAAGGCGGAAAACCATCTGGTCCTAGAGCCTTATCAAGCCCCAATGCCCAAACCGCAGATCGAATCTCCTCTGCAGAGACTGTCGTCGTAAGATTACCGTTATCAGCATCAGTAACCTTAGCAAACTGTGAGACAGGAGTACAAGGAGATCCACCGGCAACCTGCTCCGACCAACGGGTCTGAAAAAATCGAGATATATGCTTCTGAATAGCCTTATCATCATCAAAGGTATGTCCGTCCTCAACGCTAATACGGTGGATCCGATTGGCTGCACGACGAGCCAAAGTAGCCTAATGAAAGAATCTAGTATTACGGTCACCCTCCTGGAGCCACTGGATCCGGGACCTCTGGCGCCAGAAGATCTCCTACTGACTGAGTAAACTATGGTGCAAAGTCAAGCTCTGCCTGAGTGACTAAAGATCAATCAGAGATAGACCACCATCCTGATCCTCCTTAGCTTGAAGATAAGAAATATCGGCTTCAACAGACTGCACCCGCTGCCGCAAATCCCCTACCTCCCTACCGTGCCATCTCCGGAGTCGGCGCTTCACAAGATCCAGATGTCGGGATAAACGGTAGGTGGAGATCCCTCTGACCGGCATACGCCAGACCTGATGAATCAAAGCCAGAAGAATAGCGAGTCCAAAACTGCTCATCTGAAGAAGCAAAGGGCAGTGGTCCGAAGCAATCCACGGAAGATGAGTGGTGGTAGCACGAGGAAAGTAGTGAAGCCATCCTGAGGAGGCATGGCCCGAGATGCGGGCAGAGCCCTGACGGTTGTTGCACCAAGTATAGTCCGAGGAGATACTCACTAGAGCATAAGCCACCCAGAAGCACCAGCAACAAGAGTGGGAAAGCCCTGATCTAAGAAGGTGATAATCTCAGTCCCTTCCGACTGACCCAGAAGCCCAAGGCAGAGACAACCAAGGCGACCTGCTGATGACAATAATGGAAAGCATCAACACTGATAGATGGAGTCCACCATAGAGCCATAATACCCCTAAAAAGACCATTGGAGTTCACCGCATAGGAACCCCAAGACTGAGAAACCCGACGTCAGAATCGCTGAAGACTAGGTCCCAACAAACGAGTTTCCAGTAGAATACAAATATCAAAATGATGAAGTTGCAGAAGTCGACTAAACGAGGAGTGAAATGAGGGTTTCAAGGCTCCTCGGACATTCCATATAAGGATCTTCATTGGTCAGGTTGGGGTTTGTCTTATCCCCCTGCTTGGGACCCCATCATGTCCATATCAGAAGGACCTCCTATAGAGGACAACACTGCCACGACTCCCTGAACAGAACCAGAGGGTAGTGGCGATGTGCTCGGATCAGGTGAAGCTGACTGCTGGGACAGCTCCATGTCCTCTGACCCATGAGAAGAAGGCAGAATTGCCTATTTCAAAATAGAGACAGTAGCATCATGATCACAGCTGTCCCGGGGTGGTAGTTTAGAATCAATAGTCACCCTCTGGGAAGAACCCACACAGCCTTTGCCCTTTGCTTTGACTGCTTTGGAATTGCCCTATGGGCTATAAGATCAGCAGGTCATGCCCGTTTAGTGGAAGCAGGATTAGCATCCTCCCGGATCTTGGGCACTCTGGCCCACCGATCCGATCCACGAAGACTAAAGGGATTAGTAGCCACTTTAGTTCTAGATCCCAACTTACTCCCTGATTCAGGCAATAAACCATCCTTGTGAGGCACTGTTCCAAAGTCATAGGGCAGAATCTGCTTGTCCTGGCCAGAACCCTGCTGAATTGAAACTGGGGCCTTCGCAGAGAACTTAAAATCAGTGGTTAAGCAATGCTCATGACCTTTCTGCCCAGCCGATTGAGTATTCTGGTTGGGTTTGATATAAATCTTCTGAACATTTGAGCCGTGTGCCAAAGTATCAGAGACTTTGGCTACAGTGACCGGCACAGGATAGAACTTTGGCTACAGTGCCAAAGCTGGGGGAGTCGGTTTATCATTGGCCGAATACAACGACGAAGAAGATCGGAGGCCGCCAGGATCAGCAACAGAGGGTGGTTTCCGATGCCGAGTCATCGTCATCCACGGACCAAACCGCAGAGGAACAGAAGCGAAAGACAACGACGATGATGAGGAGCACATGCCGCCCAAATGAAGTGATCCACAATGAGGGCAGACTCCTTCAACATGCTCGTATGTAAATTGCTGCCAAAACGGGGTGCCGATCGCTCTGATTCGTGCACCTGGCCAGAGAGGGCGACTGAGATCCACCCTAACAACAGCGCAGGTGAAGCCACCCCAACGTTTGTCTTTCATGGAGGAGTCCACAGCAACGAACTCCCCAGCCACCGCTAAGATAGATCGCAATGCCTCCTCCGACCAGTATTCGATAGGAAGATTCGGCAGGCTGATCCATAACAGAGCCCTTGTCAGAGCATCGACCGCGGGAACAAAATCAGGACGCTAGGGTTCAGCCACAAGGGTTGTCCATTAACAACCCATGGCTGAAGCAAAGCTGCATCCCTAGCAGCCGGGTCTTCAAATTTCATCAAGACAAAGCGATGGGAGAGGCTGATTGAAGAGATGCTTCCAGCAAGGCCAGCGCGGCAGAACTCCCGAACAACCGCTTCCAGAGGCACCCAGTGAGAGAGACTCCGCATGGGGAGGACGACGAGACCGACCAAACAAACTGCTGGTCTCCATGACGCCGCGACGGTCCCCCATCGCTTGGCGACGATCATCACCATTCATAGCAGAAGAGTTATCATTTGCCATCTGGAACGAAACAGACAGCCACTGAGACGACGGCAATCACCGGAAATCAGGGCGAGAAGACAGACACACCAATCTTAAAGCAAGCTTCAGAAGACAGACTCTCTCTCGTACAAGCTTCTTTAAATAGACTTATGATGAATGAACTCATATACTAGCTAACATTATAAACAAAGAAAACAAGTAGTGAATATGAAATATAACCATAATGTGCAATTAGCTTCAATAGTGACTAACGGTACAAACTTTGATTCTTGTAGTTGATTCTTCACGATTGGAGTGATCGATGATCGCTGCTTAAAGCTATTGAAGAATTGTTGGAAAGCTCTATCAAAAGCTGGAAAGGTGATAGTTGTGGAATCTATTCTCCCAGTAGCTCCAAAACATTTCATTGCAGCGCAAGACGTCTTCCATCTTGATTCAACGTTCTGTATTGTTTTTCTGGATTTTCTGTATGAGTCCTTGGCACGGGAAGCTGGCTTTTCTGGATTCAACGTTCTGTATTGTTTTTCCGATGCTTGGGTTATTGAATTTTCCAAATAATATAGCCTTATTTAGTCTTGCTTGTTGGTTACGGTTTTAAGCTTCATGTTTTATCATGCTATATTATAATAAGCATCCAATGAGAATTATACTATATAGATGGTTACTTTTTCTTTCCAATAGAAGTTTACGTGCTTGCTTGGATTTATCATTATTTAAGTGCCTTCATGGTATACTATGAAAGGTTTGGACTACTTGACTAATTTGAACAAATTCCAACATGTTATCATCTATATTGATCCACAAGACTTGAAGTTGATGGAGGGAAAAGTCTTTATACACTACTTTCGGTGCAGCAAATTCTATGTGAACTACATCGTCCCTCTTTATTGATCCATGTGGATCCCACATAGTCTGACGCGACGAAACAGAATAGCAAGGATACGATGTTATGTTTTGATTATGACGTCCATTAATAGCTATTCAACAGTCTTTCCACACATGGTAAAGGATATTTTTTGCTCCAAAAGTTTCCTTGGAAAAGAACAACTTGGTTCTTCTTCTTCTTCTTTCGAAGGCACATGAGTGTCGTTTCTTCTTGTTCTGAGTGTCATTTTACCTACTTCTTGTTTCGGCCAAAAAAAACTATGACACCTTAGGTTTAGTATTAAGACAACCTAATTACAAACTTATGACACTCATGCTGAAACGTACGCTGAATGACTATGCCTTATGATATCCCGAAGAAAATTGATCAAAAAAATAGTTACGACACCCTAGATTTAATATTAAGATACCTTAGTTATAAACCTACGATACCTGTGCTTAAAACGTACGCTGAGGATAAGCCTTACAACATCCCAGAAAAAAATCGATAAAAAAAAAGCTACGATACCCTAGCTTTACTATTAAGACACCCTAGTTACAAATTTACGACACTCGTGCTTAAAATGCACGCTGAACAGCTATGCTTTACGATATACCAAAAGAAAATCGACTGAAAAAATAGCTACGACACCTCAGCTTTACTATTAAGATACCCTAGTTACAAATCTATGATACCCGTGTATTAAACAAATATCGAGGAAAAGATTTACGACATTTGAGAAAGAAATCGGCTAAAAAAAGCTACGACATCCCAGCTTTACTATTAAGCCATTCTAGTTACAAACCTATGACACCCATGCTTAAAACGCATGCTGAACGGCTATGCTTTATGATATCCCAGAAGGAAATCAGCCAAAAAAATAGCTATGATACCCCATATTTAATGTTAAGATACCCTAGTTACAAACCTATGATACATATGCATTAACACACGCTGAGGAGAAGCTTATGACATACCAGAAGAAAATCGATCGAAAAGAAGCTACGATACCACAGTTTTACTATTAAGATACTCTAGTTACAAACTTATGACACACGTGCTTAAAACGCACATTGAACGGCTATTCTTTTGACATACGAGAAGGAAATCAGCCAAAAAAACAACTACGATACACTAGATTTACTATTAAGATGCCCTAATTACAAACCTATGACACCCGTTCATTAAACGAACACTGAAAAAAAGCTTTATGATATTCCAAAAAAAAATTAGCAAAAAAAAAATAAGCTAACACCCCAGCTTTACTATTAAACCATCCTAGTTATAAACCTCTGACATCCTATGCTTAAAACGCATGCATGCTGAACAGCTATGCTTTACGACATCTCAGAAAAAAAACTATAAAAAAAAGCCATATGTTATACTTGATAGGGATATTAATAGATTATTATTGTGATGTTTTTTTATTTTTTTGGGAGAGCGGGGGGGGGGGGGGGTTGGGGCCGCGGGTGTGTTGTCTTTATTGCATATGCTTCCTTGGGGTCGTGTCTATCGCTACCTTCCTGGAGGCAACATGCCAGATGCTCCAATGCCGGGTATTGCTAGTGGAATGCTTTCTCCTTATGACATGGGAGGATTGCCAGTGCGAGATTCTGGCATGTCACAACCCATTCCTATTGGGGCATTAGCTTCAGCCCTTGCAAATGCAACTCCGGACCAACGAAGGATGGTACGTCTCTTTCAATATTATGACTTATTATGTGATGTGCTACTTTGGTGCACCATGCTTTTCACACATTCTCATTCAATTATTGTGAGCCTTGTTGACAAACTAAAAATAATTACGAACCCATTCACTATTAACTGGCTTTTTCAGTTCCATTTTCTGGGAATGATTTATAGTACAAACCAATAACGGAAAGCATAAAAAACTACATTCACTATTAACTAGGCGACTTCAAGCACAGGCTTCTCCGTCACTGGATACATTGAAGATATGAGGCTAGTCGTTTTCGATTTCTTATAATTTTAATTATGGTTTATGTTATGGCTTCTTCTTTATGTTGACTTGCCAACACAAATCTGAACTTTTTTGGATTACTAAGAAATACTAATTAATATCATCTCAGTCAATTACTCTCCATATTATTTTGCAACTGTGATTGAATTTTAGATAGTCTAATGAAATAAAACAGAAAAGGGTGATGTCATGGACATTCTAAAATTGTTATGCCATTATACATCCATATGTTTGGGTTTTATAGTGCATTTTGGTGGAGGGGAGGATAAAATGTGCATTAATCATGTAATTTTTGTAAGCCCTATTCTATTCCTATGGTACCTTTTCTAATTCTAACCCTATTTTACCACACATTGATTTAGTATCGTCATCCTTGTCATTATCATATGATGCAACATAATTGTTTATTTCACTCTTCATTATAACCTATGAAAGACGGATTAATGACCAAATTTTGAAGGATTTTTTTGTGCATATTGACTCAAAGTTTGAATTTTTTTTTTGCATATGTGCAGTAATTGTTACTTTGTTTTACACCACAAGAGAACAAAAAATATAGCGACGCCCAAATGCATCGCTAATGCATCGCTAAACATGCTATTGCGACGTATTAGCGACGCAATGACGGCGTCGCTACGATGATCGTCGCAATATCAATTTGTCGCAATTGCGTCGCTTAACAGCGAATCTCTGCGACGCACTAAATGCATCGCATATATACGACGCAACTAAATGTGTCGCAATATTGCGACGCATCCTAAATGCATCGCTAATTTTAAAACTAATTTTTAATATTTAATATTATTATTAAATATTGCGATGCATTCAATTGCATCGCAATATTGCGACGCATTTAGTTGCATCGAAATATTTAATAATAATTTTAGATATATTAGCGATGCAATTTGAGTCACTAATGCATCGCTAATTAATTTTTTTTTTTAAATATTGCGACGCCAGGTCATTGCGTCGTAATATTTAATAATAATATTTTAGATATATTAGCGATGCAATTTGAGTCGCTAATGCATCGCTAATTAATTTTTTTTAAATATTGTGATGCCAGGTCATTGCATCGCAATATTTAATAATAATATTTTAGAAATATTCGCGATGCAATTTCAATCGCTAATGCGTCGCTAATTAATTTTTTTAAAAAAATAAAATATTAAAATTAAAATGGTTAATATAATTTCATTGCATTTAAATATTGATCGAAACATTCATCATTCAATTTCCAAAAATAATTAATATATTAAAATTTTAAAGTTTTCATGTACAAAATATAAAAAGTAAAGAAAAAAATGCATCAAGAATCGGCACAATCACGTGGAGGCTGGAAACCCTGTAACATGCGGCTAACCATATCCTGCAACTGACGCATCTACTCTCGCACGTCTGCAAGCTCCTGCTGAAGGCCTTCCATACGCTGCTCGAACTCGTGCTCAACCTCCTGTCGAACCTCCTTCCGAACATCCTGTCGAACCTCCTGACGAACCTCCTCCATGATAGATCTTCGAAGTCGTCTAAACGCTCGGCAGGAATATCACCAGAATATCGCGAGCTGGAGGCCTGATGGAGAAAATATGCAGAAGCTCTAGTGCCCAGACCATAGACCCTGCGGTCTGGCAGCTGAGCACCAACAGCCTCCAAAAATACATGTCGACTCTCCTCTGCTGAGAGTTCGACGGGCGTCCCCCCATCAGTGGAGTCGACCTGCGATGCCTGGGAGTGAAGCTCCTCGACTCGTGTCTTTAAATTATAAAATCAACATAAATGAATCAATAAATTTCTCTAAATAAATTTTAGAAATTAAACAAATACAACATAAAGCTAATTTCTTACCGCAACCTTCCGTGATCGTGTATCGACCCAGGAACCATCCCTCCTGGTGTGTGTTGCCCTGAATAGACGAAACTCACCAGGATCTCCGTCCTCCTGCTCAGACTATAACAACAGAAAAATTGATTATCAAACCATGACTGCTTACCACTCTTCTGCAATATAAATGCATCCGAATCATACATGCAATGAGGGCATGTCAGACGTCCAACAGTGCTCCAACCAGACAACATTGCATGCCGAAAAGTCACTTATTGTCCACATCAAAGCAGCTCTCATGATGAAATTCTGTTTCATAGAAATGTCGTAGGCTACGACTCCTGTTTCCCACAACATTTTCAATTCGGCCACCAACGGTTTGCAGGAAGACATCAATCTTTTCCTTTGGATTTGATGGTCCTGGAACCAAAACTGTTAAAAACATTGCAGTATCTTTCATGCACTTCCATGGAGGAAGGTTATATATAGTCAGTATCACAGGCCAACATGAATACTGCTGCCCCGTTTGACCAAATGGTGGAAGCCATCGATACAAAGACCTAATCTCACATTCCTTATATCTTCAACGAAATCAGGATGATTTTCATTGAAATGCTTCCAAGCTTTTGAATCTGATGGATGCCGCATTTCATCCTCTTTAGATTCATGTTCGGAATGCCATCTCATATCAGCAGTTGTAGCCTCAGATATGTATAATCTATGCAGGTGTGGGTAAGAGGAAAGTAATGCATCCTCTGTAAGGCATACTTTTCCTCCTACTTGTACTGGCTCCCCCTTCGCTGTTTTTGTACCTTGATTGCCCACAATCTTACACCATCTCAGCTCTAAGTCTTCACCCCAATATATCATACAATTGTTCAAGCAACAATCGATCTTATTAACTGGGAGCCCAGCCCACGCAACAACTTCTTCATTGAGTAAAAACTTCTGCTGCAACATTATTATTTGGCAAAATTTCTTTGATTAACCCAGCTACAGAATTGAACGCCTTTTCTGATAATTGATGTTCTGCCTTAATATTCAACAACCGAGCAGCTGTAGACAACTGGGAATGACCCTCACAACCAGGATACAATTCTTGATTTGCAGCACGCAACATATCATAAATTTATTGTACATCTGGATTTGGTTCTTCCATAAATGTATTCTGATTGAATTCATTACCCGATGCATTCATCACCATTTCTTCATATATGTTTAAATTCACAAATGGTTCATCTTCAGGAATTGACACTTGTAATTGACACTTGTTGGCTTGTAACAGGTACCGAAATTTCCTCTGGTTCACCATGACAGTACCAAACATCGTAATCAGGAACAAACCCCTTTTTACACAAATGCACCTTAACAATTTCAACATCTCTATAGGCTTTATTCTGACACCTGTGGAAGTTGCATGGGCACCTAATCCTAGGCCCATCCATCCATTCAGGTTGGCTACATGCAAATGCGATAAATTCTTCCAATCCATTCAGAAAATCTGGATTAAGCAAGCCATCTTTTATCCTTGCATGCATCCACGAGCGAGCCCCGCTCATTTTTAACCGACTTATACAATTTCTGGTAAACCATTAAAGGAAACCAAATATAAAACTATATTAACAGTACATATATAACTAAATTATTTCTTTTACTCAACTAAGGTAAATAACAACTACTTAAATCATTTATAACTAAACCAATTTTCTTTATACAACTAAGGTCCTACCCTGAAAGGCCAGGCCACGGTTATAAAAATTGTTGTGCTAGCAAGGACCGAGGCACAGGTTCATGCCAGGCTAATGCTAGGGATTGGATTCGGGACGGGCCGCAATGCGGTCCGTTCAATCATCGGACTTCACAAGCAATCAAGTGTTCTAAATTAATTTCACCTTCACTCCATGTCTAAAAGGTGAGGCCCTATCCCATTCAAGAATATTTTTTGTGATATTTATTCTGCTATTAATTATCATCGATGGTTTACATTGAAATTTCAGCAACAT
>UESW01001487.1:383140-444654 GCA_900491605.1 Calamus simplicifolius
TCCTCTGGTTCACCATGACAGTACCAAACATCGTAATCAGGAACAAACCCTTTTTACACAAATGCACCTTAACAATTTCAACATCTCTATAGGCTTTATTCTGACACCTGTGGAAGTTGCATGGGCACCTAATCCTAGGCCCATCCATCCATTCAGGTTGCTACATGCAAATGCGATAAATTCTTCCAATCCATTCAGAAAATCTGGATTAAGCAAGCCATCTTTTATCCTTGCATGCATCCACGAGCGAGCCCCGCTCATTTTTAACCGACTTATACAATTTCTGGTAAACCATTAAAGGAAACCACAATATAAAACTATATTAACATTAGTACATATATAACTAAATTATTTCTTTTACTCAACTAAGGTAAATAACAACTACTTAAATCATTTATAACTAAACCAATTTTCTTTATACAACTAAGGTCCTACCCTGAAAGGCCAGGCCACGGTTATAAAAATTGTTGTGCTAGCAAGGACCGAGGCACAGGTTCATGCCAGGCTAATGCTAGGGATTGGATTCGGGACGGGCCGCAATGCGGTCCGTTCAATCATCGGACTTCACAAGCAATCAAGTGTTCTAATTAATTTCACCTTCACTCCATGTCTAAAAGGTGAGGCCCTATCCCATTCAAGAATATTTTTTGTGATATGTTATTCTGCTATTAATTATCATCGATGGTTTACATTGAAATTTCAGCAACATTTCCCCATATGTTCTCCTAAATGTGTGGCATATATGCCACACTAGGAGAACGCATGAGCAAATACAAACCGCAATCTCAACCAACGATGATTAATAGCAGACTAACATATCGCAAAAAATATTCTCAAACTGTCCACCAGGACAATTTGAGAATTTGCAAGACTAAGTCTTACAAATTCTCAACGGGTCTAAAGGTTATAGTGCTGTGATTAATAATATGGAAATTTGAAGACAATCGAACTTATGCTTATTATTCATAAATTCTTGTCAATTATACATATATAGGAATAGTGTTCTATATATATATAGTCACTGACTTCTTAAGATTATTATGTCGAATATAAATGTTTGTGAAGACTAAAATAATCATTGAAACTACTAATTGTTGCTGAAAATTAAATAAAACTACAACAAGACTTTCATTCTAGCATTACATAATTTAATGCATCATTCAATTTGAAGTAGAATGTAAATAATCAAAACATAACAATTGTAAATAACTACAAATGCATAAATATTATTACATAAACAGCTATAAAGAAATAAAATAGGCTTGGCAGCTTATTGAACCAACATGATGTATCATGAGTAACAATTTTAGTGTTAGGCTTGCTTTTAATTTAAGAAATCAAGTTGTTGGATAATATATTTTTCTAAATTAAATAATGATGATCATTATAATCTAAATCATTGAATATGATGTTACTATTTCTAAACATTATATATAAAAAAATATGATATTAATAATCTAAATCATTGAATATGATGTTACTATTTCTAAATCATTGAATATGATATTAAATTATAAAATATTTTAGAGCTCCAATTTTAGTTATCATGTTTTAAAAAAAAATTTAAATTTTATTATAAATCTTTTTTATGTTCTACATGGTCCCTTTCTTTTTGCTAGATCATAAATGTTCTGATAAAATTAAGGTTCTTTTTTAACTCATTTTAAAAATATTATATATTTCAATATTATAAATATTTAATATGTATTATGTATAATATAATACATATATAATATAAATATATTAGAGAAATATATTATATAATAATTTAGTATTCAAGTTAATAAATATTAATCATTTAAAAACTAATATTTATATCTAAAAATATATAATAGTGTTTAAAATATTAAATATAATATAATATAAATATTATGTTATATAGTTAATAGTAAATATATATAATATTAAATATTTAAAACTTATTTTTTAACTTATTTTTTTTTTTAAACGGTGGCCTGGCCACCGTGGCTAGGCCACCGCCGGCCACGGCAGCGACCGTGGCCGTCGTCTCGGCCACGGCCGCGGCCGTGGCCTGAGACGATGGCCACAGCCGGTGCCATGGCTGGCGCCTCAGGGGTCGGGGAAAAACCCCCCCTAACCAATTTTTTTATTTTTTTTACGGTGGCCTGGCCACCATGGCCAGGCCACCGCCGGCCACGGCCGGCGCCGTGGCCGATGCCTCTGGGGTGGGGGAAAAACCCCACCCCAATCATTTTTTTTTTACGGTGGCCTGCCCACCATGGCCAGGCCACCGCTGGCCACGGCGCCGCCGTGGCTGTGTTCTAAGGAAAACTGGAGGGCGGGGGAGGGGAGTGGGGAAGAGGGGGCTTACCTCGGTAGAGAGGGGACGCCGCGGGGTGGGGGGGGGCTGCCGCCGGTGTTCCTAGCTCTGGGGGAGAGGGCGGGGGGAGACGGAGGAGGGGACGGCGGCGGAGGAGTAGGGTTAGAAGAAAAAGAAGAAGAGATCGGGGAGGGGGGCCGGGCGCGACTGAGGTTATATATTAGGGCTTAGCGATGCAATTTTGCGTCGCTAATCCCTCGCTATTTTTTTATAATTTATTTCGGATTAACGATGCAATTATGCGTCGCTAACACGTCGCTAATTTAGCTTTTTTTATTATTTTCTAGGAATTTAGCGACACAATTATTTGCATCGCTAACGAGTCGCTAATTTGGCGGCAATGACCGGCGGAAAATTTTATTTTATTTTCCAGGAAAATGCATCACTAATGCATCGCAATATTTTATTTCATAATTATATTTCATAAAAAAAATTTCTTGAAGATAATTGCAACGCATCAGGTTGCGTCATAATGTTTTGTTTTTATTTTTTTTATAACATTTATTTTTTAAAAAAATATTGCGATGCAATAAATGCGTCACAAAATTAAATTATTTTTTTTAATTTTCTGATTTATTGCCTCGCTATTGCGTCACTATTTAACTAATTTAATTTTTTAAAACTTTGCGACGCACTGATTTGCATCGTAATATTTTTATTTGATAATTATATTTGATAAAAATTATTTTTTCTAAAAATAATTGTGATGCATATGGTTGCATCGCATGTTTTATTTTTAAATTTTTTTATAACATTTATTTTTTTATAACATATTGCGATGCACAGAAGCGTCGCAAAATTAAATTTTTTTTTTAACTTTTCTAGTTTATTGCGTCACTAATGAGTCGCTATGTAACGTAATTTAATTTTTAAAAAGTTACGACGCAACGAGTTGCATCGCAATATTTTTATTTGATAATATATTTGATAAAATATTTTTTCTAAAATAATTGCGATGCATATGGTTGCATCGCAATATTTTATTTTTAATTTTTTTTATAACATTTATTTTTAAAAAAATATTGCGACACAATAATACGTCGCAAAATTACAAATTATTTTTTTTAATTTTTTGGTTTATTGCGTCGCTAATGCATCGCTATTTAACGTAATTTAATTGTTTTAAAAATTTGCAACGCACTGATTTGCATCACAATATTTTATTTGATAATTATATTTGATATAAATTATTTTTTCTGATCGATCCCGGTCGGCGACGACCGATCTCGGACCATTGCGATCAATCCGATTGGCAAAATCCGACGGTTGCGATCGATCGAAGCCATGATCGATCTCGGTCGGTGACGACTGATCTCGGACCGTTGCGATCGATCTGGTCGGCGATGATCCAATGGTTGCGATCGATCGAAGCCATGATCGATCCCGATCGATGACGATCGATCTCGGACCGTCGCGATCGATCCGATCGGCGACGATCCGACAATTGCGATCCATCGAAGCCATGATCGATCCCGATCGGTGGTGACCGATCTTGGACCATCGCGATCGATCCGATTAGCGATGATCCGACGGTTGTGATCGATCGAAGCCATGATCGATCCTGATCGGCGATGATCGATCTCGGACAGTCACGATCGATCCGATCGGCGACGATCTGACAGTTGCGATCGATCAAAGCCATGATCGATCCTGGTTGGCGATGACCGATCTCGGACCATCATGATCGATCCGATCGGCGATGATCTGACGGTTGTGATCGATCGAAGCTATGATCGATCCCGATCAGCGGCGACCGATCTCGGACCGTCGCGATTGATCCGATCGGCGACAATCCAACGGTTGCGATCGATCGAAGCCATGATCGATCTCGGTCGGTGACGACCGATCTTGGACTGTCACGATCAATCCGATCGGTGACGATCTGATGGTTGTGATCGATCGAAGCCATGATTGATCTCGGTCGGCGGCGACCGATCTTGGACCGTTGTGATCAATCAGGTCGGTGAAAATCCGATGGTTGCGATCGATCGAAGTCATGATCGATCTCGGTCGTCGACGACCGATCTCGGACCGTTGCATTTGATCTGATCGGCGACGATCCGACAGTTGCGATCGATCGAAGCCATGATCAATCCCGGTCGGCCACGACTGATCTCGGACCGTCGCAATCGATCCGATCGGCGACGATCTTACGGGTGCGATCGATCGAAGCCATGATCGATCCCGGTTGGCGACGACCAATCTCAGACCGTCGCAATCGATCTGATCGGGGACGATCCAACGGTTGCGATCGATCGAAGCCATGATCGATCCTAATCGGCGATGACCAATCTCGGACCGTCGCAATCGATCCAATCAGTGATGATCCGATGGTTGCAATCGATCGAAGCTATGATTGATCTCGATCGGCGATGATCGATCTCGGACCGTCATGATCGATCTGATCGGCGACGATCCGACGGTTGCGATCAATCGAAGCTATGATCGATCCCGGTCGGCGATGACCGTCTCGGACCGTTGCGATCGATCCGATTGGTGAAAATCTGATGGTTGCGATCGATCGAAGCCATGATCGATCTTGGTCAGCAACGACTGATCTCGAACCGTTGCGATCGATCTGATCGGCGATGATCCGACGGTTGCGATCGATCGAAGCCATGATCGATCTCAGTCGGCAATGATCCGACGGTTGCGATCGATCGAATCCATGATCGATCCCGGTCGGTGATGACCGATCTCATACCGTCGCGATCGATCTGATCGGCGATGACCCGATGGCTAAGATCGATCGAAGGCATGATCGATCCCGGTCGGTGACGACCAATCTCGGACCGTCGCAATCGATCCGATCGGCATCGACCCGATGGTTGCGATCGATCGAAGCCATGATCAATTCCGGTCGGCGACGACCGATCTCGAACCATTACGATCGATCCGATTGTCGATGATCCGACGGTTGCGATCGATCGAAGCTAGTAGACCAAGACAGTTTCATGAACACAGTGCCGCGGCCCTTCCGCTTCGCTTCTAGATGGTGCTTGGCTGCTCGTAGTCTCGTTTGGGAAACTTTAAAATGGTGGGAGGGAGCGTGAGTCGCAAAGAGAGCGAGGGGAGAGACGCCGAGAGCTCGCCGTGGGGAGAGCCTAATACTAGGGTTTCTCAGGAAACTGATCCCTCTAACTCCATCTGATCCACGTAAGGGGGCGACGGTGAGCTTTTCCTAGGGTTTCTAGAGAGAGATCTTTCCTGTTGTTGGCGTGTTTCGTCTTGTTCGTGTTGCCGCTCCTGAGTGATCGATTAGAGCTAAGGATACTAGGGTTTTGGAGTTTGTCTTAGACACAATTTCTAAAGGTTTGTTGTCTACCTTTCTAGGGCTTTTTTACCCCCCGTTTTGGATCGTTTCTTTGTTCTTTTTTGGCCCATGTTTATCTGTTTGGATCCAAGTCTTTCTTTAGATGCTAGTCATTTAACTTTCGTTCTTCTTGTATCTTATCTCGCTCCAGTTCTCATATGATTAGAGTTTAACACACACACACATATATATATATATATATATTAAAATAATATTCAGATTTCCTTAAACAATATTTTTTAAAATATTGCAACGCACTGATGTGCATCGCAATATTTTTATTTCATATTCTTTAATATTTTTATAAAATTTATTTTTTAAAAAAATATTATGACGCAATACTTGCGTCGCTAAATAAAAATTAATTTTATTAATTTACTATTTTATTGCATCGCTATTTAACATAATTAATTTTTTAAAAAACATTGCGACGCATTGGGTTGCATCGTAATTTTTTTATTTCATAATTATATTTTATAAAAAATAATTTTATTTAAAATAATTGCGACGCAATTAGTGCGTCGCTAAATTAAAATATTTTTCTAATTTTCTGGTTTATTGCGTCGCTAATGCGTCGCTATTTAACATAATTAATTTTTTTTAAATCATTGCGACGCACTGAGTTGCGTCGTAATATTTTTTTTCATATTTGTATTTTATAAAAACTAAATTTAAAAATATTACGATGCATGTTTAACTCATTATATCTAATATCTTTCATAGACTAATTTTATAAAGAAGTGGCAAGAGGTACAATCAAGTCAAAGCTCAATGGGAGAGGATAGTGTAGAATTATCATAGCAGCAGCCTCATCCCTCCATGATACATGTATGGAAAGAGACCGTTGGAGCAAATAAGGGATGGATTTATAGACTTGGATCATAGGCTAGCTTGCTGACAAGCTCCTCATTTTTAGCCGCACATCCTCACGAGTTCCTGAGGAGTGGATTTAAGAGTAAGAGAATATTTATGGACTTGTTTGTGATCCTTTTTCTTTTATGATTGAGATGATACTTGTTTGTGATAATTTTTTTTTCTTTTGTTATGAACTTGAATATGATGATACTTGTGAAACTTTTTTTTATGGACTTGGATATATATATATATATATATATATATATATATATATATATATATATATATATATATATATATATATATATGAGAAGGATCATGTTTTTGATGATTATGATTTTCAAGGATTTTAAGTTTTTTAAAGGTTATACTTAAATATTGTAATGGATTTTTGTAAGGGATTTTGTTTCTTAGAAAGCCATTTTGTAAGGCATTATTCTCTCGGATATTTATTTAGTAAAGGATAATTTTCTTGGAAATCAAGAAAATCCATTTAAAAAATTTAAAATATCCCTTAGAAATTTTTCCTTGATACATCGCTTAGAAATTTTTCCTCAAAAAAATTCTCAAAAATCCCTTGAAAAATGTCTCTCAAAAAATCTATCAGAAATTTTCAAGAGATAAATTTCGTCGAAAATCTCTTGAAACATAAATTCCCTCAAAAATTCCTCAAAAAAAATTTTTAGAAGGGTTTTTTTGGTGACCATTTGTTCGTCAAAAATCCATTGAAAACATAAATTTTCAATGGATTTTTTTTCCTTTTTGGAATAGGACGCCGAGAGCCTCTCGCCGACCAGCTCCATGCCATGGCCCCTATTCTTGGGAGAAAAAGTGGAACCCCGCCCTTTGGGAGAACGCTTAGAAGCATAGCACCATCCAACGTTGCAACCTTTCCTTCACTCAAAAGCTTTCTTGCCTCCATCGGTGATAAAAAAAAGATTTTTTTAAGGAAAAAAAGTAAAAAATTTGTTGAAAATTTATATTTCCAACCGATTTTCGACGGACAAATGGTCGTCGAAAAAACCCTTCTCTTGAGGAAATTTTTTTAGAGAATTTATATTCCAAGAGATTTTTCGACGGAATCTATAAACTTTTCGACCATTTATCCATCGAAAATCCATTGGAAATATAAATTTTGATGATTTTTTTCCCTCAAAAAATTCCTTGCAAATGACCCTTTTTCTTGTAGTGATAACTCGTATTCAACTCCATTTGTATATATTCTAACCTCATTTGTTTGCTATCCCTATAGGACCTACCCTACCTACAAATATGGGTGTGAAACCATTGTTGTTTTCTACTCGTTACCTTCTATAATATATAAAACTTTATGTTGCCTAGATGTAGCAACCCAAGAGGAGGGTGAATTTGGTTATTAAAAAATTAATTACTATACAAGTAAGTGCTTAAGCCCTAATTTTGATTTGCAGCGGTGTAGTGGAGTGCACAGAATAGTAACAATAAAGAGACAAACAACCACAAACACACAGAAGTTTATAGTGGTTCAGTACTAAACTCAGCACCTACATCCACTCCCCAAAACCTTTGGGAATTCCACTAATCGTATCACAACGATTACAACCTCTAGCTGAACCTGGCTACCTCTCTTGTTTATACGGCACAAGGCAGCCAAAAACCCCTAGCCAAACCTAGGCTAGTCCTCTTGTTTTACGGCACAAGGAAGCCAAAGCCCCTAGCCAAACTAGGCTAGTTCTCTTGTTTTACGGCACAAGGAAGCCAACAATAAACAAGGGTTAATACTAACCCTTTTATAAAAAAAGATCAGAGAATGATAAAGAGAAGCTCCTACAATAAGCAAATATTCAGAGTATACTTATAACTTATGAAGCAATAATTTCAACAATAAATGAACGAGGTCGAGGTAGCTGAAGTCTTGATTGCTTGAAAAACTTCAATAATCCAGATGACTTTTGGAGCAATGAATGAACTTGAATGCACAGCAACTCCTTTATCAACCACTCAACAGTAAAAGCTCTTTTCTTGGATTTCTTCCTCTTGTAATCTCTTTTTCAAAAATCGTCATAGTGTGCTTTAAATCACAGCTATTTATAATGATCCAACAAAAAAGATATCCGTTAGACACATTAGGAACAAATGGAAATAAAAATGGGAAGAAAATATAACCGTTGTAAGATGTTTCCCTTAAGCATTGAATGCATATCTCCATTTGAGGAAGGAAGAATCTTGAAGCCATTCAAAAATCAAAAGTTAAATGTAGCTCAAAATAGCAATAGAGAGAGAGAGTAAGAGAGAAAGAGCAAACTCAAGAACTCAGGCGGCAGTTGGCTGAAAATAACTCCAGGTAGCTGAAGTCAAGAATGCATTCGGCCAAGAGATAAGCAGAAACCCCAAGCTAGCTAGTCAGCTAGCTCACAAGAGAGGCCACAGCAGAAAAAAAGGCATCCAGAGGCAGCTCCTTAGGCAACTAAATGATTGCTAGTTAGCTTCCCAGCTAACTAACAGCAAAAGTAAACGGCCAGGAGAAAAGGTGTAGGACACTTAGTTAGCTCAGCAACTAACTAAGCAAAGATAGTTAGCTCTTCAACTAACTAACAGGCAATACAAACGAAGAAGAAAGAAGCTGTGCAATGCTAGTTAGCTCCCCAGCTAACTAAAATTTGAAGGCTCACGGCTGCAAGAGTTACAAGTGAAGGGGAGTTAGCTCAATAGCTAACTAAAGAAAAGGTCAGTTAGCTCACTAGCTAACTAAATCCAAAAGTAACATAGAAACCACCCAGCTTAGTTAGCTCTCCAGCAAGCTGAGCAAAAAGGCAGCCACACGTCTGAATGAAGCATTAACTCTTCAGCTAACTAACCAAAAGATAGCTAGCTCTCCAGTCAGCTAAGCAGAGTATTCAAACGGCTAGAGAGAGAGGGAGTTAGCTCTTCAGTTAACTAAATTTTCAAACCTCACGGCCAGAAGCTTACCTGAAAAAAATAGTTAGCTAAGCAGTTAGCTCCCGGATAAAATAGTTAGCTCCAAGAAAGGCCAGCAAGCTAAAGGATCCGGCAGCTAGCTCAACAGTTAGCTAAAATTGAAGACCGTTCGGCCAGAAAAGATTACAGGAAACTGGAGTTAGCTAAAATGAAATCCAGTTAGCTCTAGGGCATCCCAAGCTAGTTAACCAGCTAGCTAAAAAATGGAGAGTGTTCGGCCAGCACAGTGATGAGCACCTTAGCTACCTGAAAGAGCTCCAGCTAGCTAACAAGCTAGCTAACCAGCTAGCTAAAAAGGTGGACGTTTGGCCAAGCACTGAGATTTCTTACCAGCTAGCTGAAAGGTGTGCCAGCTAGCTAAATGGAATAACAAGTTAGCTAACCAGTTAACTCCCAAGCTAATAAAATTATCTAAGGAAAAATAGAATGAAGTATACTCTTACCAATCAATTTTTGCACGAAAATACTTACTTGCAAGGCGACCGAACTTCCCTGTATCAAGCTTCGAATTGCTTAATTGTTTTATAATCATCAAAATCAATCCGAGGTCAACAATCTCCCCCTTTTGATGATGACAAAACCCTTAAACATGAAAGAAAACAATTATAGGAAGTTTAATAAATAGACAGGAGTGTAATCAGAAAAACATTACTTACTCCCCCTGTCAATCTGAATAAGTGAACTCTTTTCTCCCCCTGAGTATATGGAGTTATTATTGTACTCCATTCCTTAATGTATGCAATATTCTCCCCTTTTTGTCATTAATCAAAAAGAAGTTTGAAGAGTTTTGCAATAGATTTAAGCATAACATACCAAAGAGATGTGACCATTCATTACATAATTAGAGCAGTCATTCAGATCATTACAAAAGAGTAAAGACAATACAAATATTACATGTCATGGTTTTAAGTTATAAAAACATAGTCATAAACATGCATTACATAAACAGTACTAGGTATGGTTACTACATAAGTCAAGCACAGTTACTTATCATCAATATTAAGGATTAATATATTTTATATCCACATTCACTAGGTAGGATTTCTAAGAAACCATTAGATGGATATTTAGAGCACAACCTAACATTTTACAGTCTAGGTGATTTTAGTCTTTTTCACAAAGAAAGAGATAGTCCCACTACCAAAAGAGATATTTTCATAAAATTCCTAATAAGCTCAGGATAAATAGGATTCTTGGTAGATAAAAGCTTGTCCCAACCTTGATTAACTAACAGTTTTCAATTTTAAAGCCTTCATGTTCTAAGAAGTTAAAATCAACTAACCTTCCATGAGCAACAGAAGCAAGAAGGGAGTTGAACTGGGATGAAGAAGTAGAAGACTTCCGGCGAAGATTGGCACAATCATTATCTCTGGCGATTGCCTTCTTCTTGGGAGCCATCAACTATCTTCAAGATGGATTGATGATTGAATGGAAGAAAGAAGATTGATGGAAGGATTGATGGAATGAGAGAATGAGAACAAGAGAAGGAGAGGAGAGGACGATCGGTTGAAATGAGGAAGAGTGAGGGAGACGGCTTGAGGCTTGAATGAAACAAAAGTTTGGTGAAAAAGGTTATATAAGGAGAGAGCTTGATGGTTAGCTGGCCAGGTGACTATTTGATTGCCTCATCAATAGAATGAAAAAGGTTTCAAATGGCCGGTTGGTGGATGAATTTATGGAAGTTATGCTTTCATAAAGATGAAAAAGCTTAAAACTTGCAGCATACTCAAGCATTTAATTTGATAAGGTGTTCCTTTTAATTGATTGATTATAAGATGTCATATCAATTTAGTATTATATTAATTCATTAATTGATTCATTAAATGGTTGGATCAAACATTCCTAATTCTCTTCTGATTTCATAAAATTTTGTTTTATCAAGAGGCTTAATGAAATTATCAGCAATTTGATTTTCAGTATTTAAAAATTTAATAACAACATTTCCATTATTTACGTGATCTCTAATGAAATGATGTCTAATTTCAATATGTTTTGTTCTGGAATGTTGAATAGGATTCTTAGTTAAACTGATTGCACTTGTATTATCACATTTTATAGGTATGGCCTTTTGTTTAATACCATAATCTTCTAGCTGTTGCTTAATCTATAAGATTTGAGCACAGCAACTTCCAGCTGCAACGTACTCAACTTCGGCCGTAGACAGTGCTACTGAAGTTTGCTTTTTGCTAAACTATGAAATTAATTTAACACCTAGAAACTGGCAAGTTCCAGTGGTTGATTTCCTATCTAATTTACATCTAGCAAAGTCTGAATCAGTGTATCCTATTAAGTCAATGCTAGATTGTTTGTCATACCATATACCTAAATTTACTGTTCCATTTAAATATTTAAATATTCTTTTAACAGCAAGCAAGTATGATTCTTTAGGATTGGCTTGATATCTTGCATACATGCAAACACTAAATAAAATATCTGGCTTACTAGCAGTTAAATATAATAATGATCCAATCATGCCTCTATATAATTTTAAATTAATAGACTTTTCAGAATTATATGATTCAAGTCTACATGATGAGCTCATAGGGGTACCGATATTCTTGGATGTCTCCATGCCAAACTTTTTGATCATTTCTTTGGTATATTTGGATTGACTTATGAAGATTCCATCTTTGCTTTGTTTAATTTGTAGTCCGAGGAAGTAGGTCAGCTCACCCATCATACTCATCTCAAACTCTTTCTGCATAAGCTTAGCAAAGTCTTTGCATAAAGAATTATTAGTGGCACCAAATATGATATCATCAACATAGATTTGAATAATTAATATATCTTTATTTTATCTTTTAATAAATAAAGTTGTATCCATAGTTCCTCGAATGAAATCATTACTAATCAAGAATTTGCTTAATCGTTCATACCATGCCCGGGGCGCTTGTTTCAAACCATATAAAGCTTTGTTTAATTTGAAAACGTGATTTGGAAACAAGTGATTTTCAAAGCCGGATGGCTGTTCCATAAAAACTTGTTCAGTAATGTATCCATTTAAGAAAGCACTTTTAACATCCATTTGATACAATTTAAAATTCATATAACAAGCATAAGTAAGAAGTAATCTAATAGCTTCTAATCTAGCAACAGGAGCATAAGTTTCATCAAAATCAATTCCCTCTTCTTGATTATAACCCTTAGCTACTAATCTTACCTTATTTCTAATTATATTACCATTTTCATCTAATTTGTTTCTATAAACCCATTTAATTCCAATAATTTGATGATTATGAGGTATTTCAATAAGAGTCCAAACATTAGTTCTTTCAAATTGGTTAAGTTCTTCATGCATGGCATTAATCCAATCAACATTATTTTTAGCATCATCATAACATTTAGGTTCAATTTTAGATACAAATGCTAAGTTATTACAAGCATCTCTAAATGATGATCTAGTTCTAACTCCTTGAGAAGGATCACCAATAATTTGATCTTTGGGGTGACTAAGAACATACCTCCAACCTCTTTCTAATTCATCATTACCTTGTGAGGCTTCAGATAGGTCAGCGTTCCTTCTCCATTTACCTCTTGTGTATCTGAGTCGTTCTTATCCTTCAGTGTGATGTCCTTAAATTGATCTTCAATGTCATATGCATCATTTATACCTTTTCCCTTCCTTGATGGAAGATCATTAGATTCATCAAAGATAACATGAATTGATTCTTCAACTACTAAAGTCTTTTTATTGAATATTCTAAAAGCTCTACTATGTAACGAATATCCAAGAAAAATTCCTTCATCAGACTTAGCATCAAATTTATCAAGGTTTGATTTTCATTATTTATATAAAACATCGGCATCCAAAAACATGAAAATAACTTTTATTAGGTTTTCTTCCTTTCCAAAGTTCATATGGAGTCTTTTTTTAAAACAGGTCTGATTAATGCACAATTTAAAACATAACATGCAGTGTTAATAGCTTCTGCCCAAAAATATTTTGGAAGATTGCATTCACACAACATGGTACGTGCCATTTCCTCTAATGCTCTATTCTTTCTTTCTACTACTCCATTTTGTTGTGGTGTTCTTGTGCAGAAAAATCATGTTCAATTCCATTTTCATTACAAAATTCTTCAAAAAATTTGTTTCAAATTCTTTCCATGATCACTTCGTATCGACAAAACAGAAGAATTCTTTTCGTTTGTAATTCTTTTGAATAATTTTTGAAATGCCGGAAATGCTTCGTCTTTACTAGATAGAAATAAAACCCATGTAAAGCGAGAGAAATCATCAATAACAATAAAACCATATCTTTTACCTCCTAGACTAGTTGTTCTTGTAGGACCAAATAAATCCATATGCAAGAGCTCCAAAGGTCTAGTGGTTGAAACTAAATTCTTTGATTTAAAAGATACTCGGTTTGTTTTCAAATTAACAAGCATTACAAATCTTATCTTTTTCAAAAACAAGTTTTGGCAAACCATGCACTAAATCCTTCTTAATTAATTTAGATAGTAAATCCATGCTTGCATGAACTAGCCTACGATGCCATAACCAACTATTATCAGTTTTATTGTTTGTAGCAACTAGCAATCAATATTTTGATATGCAAATCATTTAAATTAACAATGTATACATTACCATGCCTATGACCAACAAATCTCATGTTTTCATTTACAGGATTTTTAACAATGCATAAAGATGATTCAAATGTAATATTAAATCCTTTGTCACATAATTGACTAATGCTAAGTAAATTATGTTTCAGTCCTTTTACAAGCAAAACATTATCAATATAAGCATGAGGTGTGATACCTATTTTTCCAATGCCAATTATTTTTCCTTGGCCATTATCACCGAAAGTAACAGCACCTCCATCTTTTGCTTCCAAAGTGATGAATTGTGATTCATCACCGGTCATGTGTCTTGAGCACCCGCTATCCAAGTACCATTGTCTTTAATTGCTCGGGTTGCAAGACACACCTGCATACACAATTTCAATTTTTGTTTTTAAGTACCAAGCTTTCTTGGGTCCTTTAGGGTTAGTCAAGATGGTTCCTTTTGGAACCCATATTTTTCTTTTTTTTTTGTTTGACAAATATAAGCTTTGTGTCCAATTTTTTCACATTTAAAACATGTAATTTTAGTAGAATCATCAGCATGCTCATAAATATTTTTCAAAATTTCTGTCTTTTAAAAGTATTGTATCCAAGACAGCTCTATTGTAAACAGCTCTTTGACTATTTAAAATCATTTCTAATTTTTCTGAACTTAGACTAAATCTATCAACAATTGGTTTTAATTTATTCACTTCATTTTTCAAATCTTGGTTTTCCTTTAACAATGATTCATTATCCTTTGAAATTCTTTCTTTTCAAGAGTAAGATTTTTTATTTCATTTTTCAATTCTTTGCTCTTTGAACTTAAATTTGTAAAATCATCAATAAGTTCATAAAATGCACATTGTAATTCATCAAAGGTAAAGTCATCTAAAAAGTTAGGGCTTACCTCATCATTATCAGCCATGAAGCAAACATTGCAACTTCAGTTTTCTCTTCATTTTCTGAACTTGTGCTTCACTGTGCTCCAAGTGGCCATCATTGCCTTTTTCTTTATTCTTTTAGATGCCTTCTTTAATAGTGGACAATCTGGTCTGATGTGTCCAGGCTTCTTACACTCATAGCATCTAGGAGGTTCACTCTTTTCCTTATCTTTGCTATAATCTCCTTTGACAAAATGCTTTCTTTTTCCAAATCTCTTTTTCTTCATGAACTTTTTAAATTTCCTTGAAATAAGTTATATCATCATCTTTCTCACTGTCACTTGTGGTTTCTTCACTCTCATCTTCTTGAGTTGCACTCTTCAATGCCATGGTCCTTTCTTCTTTGAATCATCTTCATCAATATGTGTCGTTGCTGAAGCTCATGAGTCATCAAAGAACCGACCAACTCTTCAAGTGATAAAGTGTTGAGATCTTTTGCTTCTTGAATTGCAGTGACTTTTGCTTCCTGTCCTAGGTAAAGATCTTAAGATTTTCTAACAAGATCACTGTTAGCATAAGATTTTCAAGACTTTTCAGTCCATTAATAATGTCAGTAAATCTTGTAAACATATCAGTAATATTTTCAGCAGGATCCATCTTAAATAATTCATACTTATGAACAACATATTTATTTTGGATTCCTTGACTTGATTTGTACCCTCATGGGTGACTTCAAGTCTATCCCATATTTTCTTAGCAGACATGCAAGTAGATATGCGATTAAACTCATTTGCATCAAGAGAGCAATAAAGAACATTCATAGCCTTTGCATTTAATTGAGCTAATTTCTTATCTTGCTCATCCCATTCAGATTCAGGTTTTGCAATATTAATATTTTCAATCATAATAGTGGGTGTGTGGTCCATTAATTATGATTTCCCATAAATCATAATCTAGTGCTTGAATGAAGATTTTCATTCGTGCTTTCCAATATGTGTAATTTGTTCCATTGAACAAAAGTGGTCTATTAGTTGAATGTCCTTCAGTCAACATAGAACTCATTGGGATACTACTGATCTTTGGCTCCAAGCTAATCAAAGCTATAGAAATCAAGAGCACTTTGCTCTGATACCACTTGTTGCCCAGATGTAGCAACCCAAGAGGGGGGTGAATTGGGTTATTAAAAAATTAATTACTATGCAAGTATGTGCTTAAACCCTAATTTTGATTTGCAGCGGTGTAGTGGAGTGCACAGAATAGTAACAATAAAGAGACAAACAACCACAAACACACAGAAGTTTATAGTGGTTCGGTGCCAAACTCAGCACCTACATCCACTCTTCAAAACCTTTGGAATTCCACTAATCGTATCACAATGATTACAACCTCTAGCCAAACCTGGCTACCCTCTTGTTTATACGGCACAAGGCAGCCAAAAACCCCTAGCCAAACCTAGGCTAGTCCTCTTGTTTCACGGCACAAGGAAGCCAAAGCCCCTAGCCAAACCAGGCTAGTCCTCTTGTTTTACGTCACAAGGAAGCCAACAATAACAAGGGTTAACACTAACCCTTTTACAAAAAAGATCAGAGAATGATAAAGAGAAGCTCCTACAATAAGCAAATATTCAGAGTATACTTTACAACTTTGAAGCAATAATTTCAGCAATAAATGAACGAGGTCGAGTAGCTGAAGTCTTGATTGCTTGAAAAACTTCAATAATCTAGATGACTTTTTGGAGCAATGAATGAACTTGAATGCACAGCAACTCCTTTATCAACCACTCAACAATAAAAGCTCTTTTCTTGGATTTCTTCCTCTTGTAATCTCTTTTTCAAAAATCGTCATAGTGTGCTTCAAATCACAGCTATTTATAATGATCCAACAAAAAAGATATCCGTTAGACACATTAGGAACAAATGGAAATAAAATAGGAAGAAAATATAACCGTTGTAAGATGTTTCCCTTAAGCATTGAATGCAGATCTCCATTTGAGGAAGGAAGAATCTTGAAGCCATTCAAAAATCAAAAGTTAAATGTAGCTCAAAATAGCAATAGAGAGAGTAAGAGAGAAAGAGCAAACTCAAGAACTCAGGCGGTAGTTGGCTGGAAATAACTCCAGGTAGCTGAAGTCAAGAATGCATTCGGCCAAGAGATAAGCAGAAAACCCCAGCTAGCTAGTCAGCTAGCTCACAAGAGAGGCCACAGCAGAAAAAAAGGCATCCAGAGGCAGCTCCTTAGGCAACTAAATGATTGCTAGTTAGCTTCCCAGCTAACTAACAGCAAAAGTAAACGGCCAGGAGAAAAAGGTGCAAGACACTTAGTTAGCTCAGCAGCTAACTAAGCAAAAGATAGTTAGCTCTTCAGCTAACTAACAGGCAATACAACGACAGAAGAAAGAAGCCGTGCAATGCTAGTTAGCTCCCCAGCTAACTAAAATTTGAAGGCTCACGGCTGCAAGAGTTACAAGTGAAGGGGAGTTAGCTCAATAGCTAACTAAAGAAAAGGTAAGTTAGCTCACTAGCTAACTAAATCCAAAAGTAACATAGAAACCGCCCAGCTTAGTTAGCTCTCCAGCTAGCTGATCAAAAAGGCAGCCACACGTCTGAATGAAGTAATTAACTCTCCAGCTAACTAACCAAAAGATAGCTAGCTCTCCAGTTAGCTAAGCAGAGTATTCAAACAACCAAAGAGAGAGGGAGTTAGCTCTTTAGTTAACTAAATTTTCAAACCTCACGACCAGAAGCTTACCTGAAAAAAATAGTTAGCTAAGCAGTTAGCTCCAGGATAAAATAGTTAGCTCCAAGAAAGGCCAGCTAGCTAAAGGATCCGGCAGCTAGCTCAACAGTTAGCTAAAATTGAAGACCGTTTGGCTAGGAAAGATAACAGGCAACTGGAGTTAGCTAAAATGAAATCCAGTTAGCTCCAGAGCATCCCAAGCTAGCTAACCAGCTAGCTAAAAAATGGAGAGTGTTCGGCCAGCACAGTGACGAGCACCTTAGCTACCTGAAAGAGCTCCAGTTAGCTAACTAGCTAGCTGAAAAAGGTGAACGTTCGGCCAAGCATTGAGATTTCTTACCAGCTAGTCGAAAGGTGTGCCAGCTAGCTAAATGGAATAACAAGTTAGCTAACTAGTTAACTCCCAAACCAATAAAATTATCTAAGACAAAATAGAATGAAGTATACTCTTACCAATCAATTTTTGCACGGAAATACTTACTTGCAAGGCGACCGAACTTCCCTGTATCAAGCTTAGAATTGCTTAATTATTTTGTAATCATCAAAATCAATCTGAGGTCAACACTTTATATAGCACCTTTCAATGCATCAGAATGACAATATAGCACTAAGCCTCGTTTGAAACTCTATTGTTTACCTTTTACTGCAATAGGATGATCAATTTCTACTGTTGTGCCTATTGGTAAACAAAAGGCAATGAGGATAAATAATATATATGATATCACTTAAATTCAACGATGATTTATAAAACCATTTACAGCTTAACCATATCATGATCCATGGAATTGTTAACCAGAGATTAACTAGACAATTAGCTTTATTATTCCTACCATTATGAGTTTGGTATTTACCTTTACGCTAGTGTCAACTCTTTACCATTGTAAAATATTAAGAAGAATATAGTGCATGACTAGCCCAAAAAAAAATGACATAATGATAATAACACTTCAAAAGAAAGATCACAATTCTAAGATACTTCTGATTTCATCGAGCAATAATGATGGTACTTAGGTTGCGTTTAGTGCATTGTCAGTAATTCTAAATGGTAATATGGATTACCTATAAGATAGATTACCACTAGATGGATTATCAGTAATGTTGATTATTGTGTTTAGTATACATAGGTAATGTTATAGTAATATTGATTACTGTGTTTGGTATGACAAACAGATTATAAGTCATATAACATCAAATTTTCAAAATATCCCTAAATCAAATTTATATACTAAATCAAATCTATTAAAAATTTTCAAATACCTCAAAATACCCCTAAATCAAAGTATTAATATATAAGTAGAAGATACGAGATTTAATTATTTTTTAAGATTAAAAAATATTTTAAATTTTTAAACATTTATTTAATTTTTTTTATTCTTAAACTTTTAATTATAATATTTATTTATTATAATATTATTATATAAAATTAATTAAGATTAATAGAATAATTGATATAATATGATAATATGAATGGATGATTAGTTGATAGCAAAGTAAGTTATTTTTTAAATTTTAAAAAGTAATATAATTAGACATTATCAATTTTAAATACTATATGTCAAGGAGACATTGCTAATAATGCATTTTAAAAAAAATTTAAAAAAATTTAATTTTTTTAATTTTTTAAGTAAATTAAATTAAAAATTAGTAATTTAAAATTAATTATTAATAATATAATAAAAAATAGTAATAAAATTAAATTAATTAATTAATTAAAATAAATTAAAATTGAATTACTATATTTAATTCATTTAAAAATTTTTAATATAAAATAAATTTATTTAATTTAGTAAAAATAAATTTATTATATTTATTTTTTTAAATTTTTTTATTTTTTTAAATTAATTATATTAATATATAAATAAATAATTTTTTATAATAAATTTTAATAAATAATGAATTTTAAAAATAAATATAATATATTAAAATAATATTTAATTAATTTAAAATATTTTAATTTGTTTAAAATATATTTAATTTAAATATTTTTAATATATTTACTTTATTTTTAAAAATTAATTTTAAGAAATTTTATTTTTAAATTTTAGTTTTAAATATTAACTTAATTAAAGATTAATTTTAAAAATAATTTATTTTTATTTTAAAATTATTTTTTAAAAATATTTATTTTTTTTTTGAAATTAATTTTTTAAAAATAATTTAGTTAATTTATTTTTATTTTTAATTTAATTAATTAAAATTAATTAATTTTTTTTTTTAATTAATTTTTTTATTTTTTAATAATTTATAAAATAAAAAATTAATTAAAATTAATTAAAAATAAAAAATAATTTTTTAATTAATTTTTTTATTAATTTTTTTATTTTTTAATAAATTTTTAAAAAATAGCAATTAAAAATTTTTAATTTTTGTTTTGTTTTTGTTGAAATTTTTTTCCTGTTCGATATTTTTTTTATATGGTTGAATAATACCCAGTTCTTTTTGTTTGGAGATATGAAAAAAGAGATAACGGAGGTGATACATAAGAAAAGAGAGAAAAAGAAGAAAATAATTTTGTTTAGAGAAAGAAATAATTTTATTTTTATAAAAGAAGCAAAAGTAATTTTATCAAAAGAAAATTTTATTAATTATAGCATATGCGATAATGTGGATTGAGGTAATCTATCTTTCATGAGGTAATCTAGATTACCACTGCAGAATAAATTTTCATTCAAAATATTTATTTGATGAGCTCTTTTAAATTATCGGTAATCTGGATAGATTATATGCTACCAAATGCTTCCTTAATTAGTGTCACTGTTGATAGTGGCAGCTTGCTTTAGTCAAAAAATTATAATGTGATTGCTGAAATAAATGTGGATTAGTCAAAAATATCATTATAAATCTACAACCATTTCCGAGATCTAGTCGCTAGGACCCCAGATCCAGCCATGCCATCAGGTTATAATGTGCAGGGCTATCAGCTTTTTAAGGGCCAGATCAAAAGGACTTGTTCTGTCATCTCTCCTAGACTTGTGTTAGAGAGAATTTATGGTACTCATTGATCAGAGGACAGGTATTACAACGTATTGCATGCTTCCAAACAAAATTTCATTAAAAAATCAAAACAGAGAAGGGAAAAATACAGCTCTTGTGACTCAGCAATATTGAAAGGACCGCTTGGGGGGCTTTTTGCAGATGAAAGTTCCCTGTTCATCTTTGGTTTTAGTTCTAAAGTTTTTATTTTAAATAATGGTGGTGGTTGATCTAAAAGCTAGAAATCAGTGGAAATCAAGAGCCTAGAACTAAGCTCTTTTTTGTTTTTTCTTTTGACCTCTATGTTTTATGAATTTTATGATGTAATGGCTGGAACAAAAAGAAAAGAATCCATGGTGCTGAACTCCCAATTCTTCATTGTGTGAGAGAGAAGGATGTTTTAAGGGCTGAATAGAAGTGGAAATCAATATATTATTTAAATTCACATATTAGTAATAGCAGTTAAATATTGTTTATTATTTTTTATTAGTAAAATAAATTTTGTTGCTTTAATATGTACATTTAATATTATTGCTTTTAGATTTAGTTAATTTTTGCATAATTTATATTTCAATAGTAATAATAACAATATATAATAATAGTATATGTTGATAATAATGAAAATAATTATAAATTGCTAATGCAAATACTAAGAAAATGCAAAATAAGTAGCGATTTTATTGTAAAATCATAAAATAGTAATAATCCATGGTATTAATAATAATATCATAACTATTATGGTATGAATATATATTTATGTATGTTAATCAAAAGAATTACATGGAGAACAATTAAATAAGAAATAGAAAATAAATTCTGAATGATAAAATATATCACCTTCGATCCATTATGATATAACTTGATAACATAATGATTGATAGCAGAATTCCTTTATAGGGGATATATGTAAAAGATACACCTTTATCCGCAGGGTTAAATGAAATGTTTTAATTTTATCACAAAGATATATAAAACTATAATTTAGGACCATGGCATATGCTTAATAAGATGCCATGCAAATTCTAATACATGAAAATATGTAATTCATTGCTGTGATGACATGAAAATTTGGAATTGAAACTTTTAAGATGTAGCATGTGATATGAGTTCAAAATAATTAAATAATATAAGTAAGACAAGATAACATTATGACATGTTATGTACTTAATTTTTAATGGCATGTTTGTTAGACTTGTTGAGTGTGGGTCATTCAATCCTCTTTGATATTTTTTAAGCCCAAAAAAGGGATTAAGGTAGAACGAAGCTCGGCCTAGCTTAATTAGACATCTTTAAGTTTTCTTAGTTTTTTATATAATTTAAAATTTTATTTTACTTAAAATTATAATAAAATTATTTTATTTTATATGAATATTAGTTAATTACTTTTTTAATAATTATTATTTTTGTTATCGGATACGTTGCCTGTCTAATGTGCTACGACTTACCACCTTTCAAATTAATGAGGGGTAAATCATCATTGCATTAATGACCGCACACATCGATAATTGGGTCTAGTCCAATCCCAACGTCCTGTCGGCCAGCTGTCAAATCTACTAAGCAGCGAAACCTAATCGCCCTCAGCGGCATCGGGTCGCTCCGATGACCCGAGCTATCTTTATACCTCGGTAACCCGAGCCGTCCTCATACCTCGGTAACCTGAGGTATCCCGAGCCATCCCCATACTTCTACAGACCGAGCCGTTCTATACCTTAGAAAACCAATTATACCTCGCATCGGCCGGGCCGAGGCGCTCGAATACCTCTGCGGAATCCAGCGCGAGAGAGTGCGAATCCACTATAACTGAATAAAATTCAAAATGGAGAATCATACTCAGGAGTGGCCTAAGACCCACAGGAGTGGCCTAGAACCTACGCAATCGTTGAATCTTAAGGCATCAACCAGCTCTCCTAGACGTCGATCCTCTAACTGACAAGATACAGATCCTACTGACCTCATAACAACCTTGATTCGAATCCATTTCGAATCATAACGATTTTCAAACCTCCCCTCACGATGTGCCCAAGAAATCAGGTGATCCCCTATAAATACCACTGCCCTCCAACCTCTCAGGTACGCACGCTTGAACACTCACCCATTTTCATTCATTATCATACTGAGAACAGCTCCATCTGAGCTCGGAGCTCTCGAGAGAACACCCATCTAGGGGAGCTCTTCTGTGAGAGTCTTCTCCTCACATCTGCTTGCTACGAATCTCCTCTGACTTGGGTGTCGGAGGGTCCTCCGCAGAGGGCAACCCCCACAACACCCTCTGCGTGCAGATTGTCTTGCAGGTTCCACCCCGAGACGACGAGATCGGCGTCCGAATCAGGAGCCGAAAGCGCACCAGAGTCAGAGAATGGATTTTCGCGGCAACAGATTGGCACTAAAGGAAGGGCCTCAAGTTCCATAAACTTGTGATCCAGGAGACAAGACTCAAAGAACCAGAAGAAGCATCCTCTAATGGCCAATCGAAGAAGAGCTACATCCGAGACTCCAGATCAAGCTGCCTCCCAAAGGCCTGATCCAATCAGCGGTGTGGCACCTCTGCCACCACCGCCAGCTGAAACTCCTTCGCTGCCGGCAACGGTGGTAATGTTGAACCAGTTCACCACTCTGATCCAGCAGGTTCAAGCATTGACCCAGTTGGTCCAGGGGCTCCAGGCAATCCCTGGCCATGCCGTCCCTGCTCCTCAGCTTCATGAAGAGGCCACTGCCCCTGCTCCACCAGCGATCTCTTCCTCTAATATGCCAGAAGTAGCGGATTATCATCACCAGCCCACAAAAGCAAAGCTGCGCCGCAGCGAGCTGAAGGGAAGAGCTCACTCAGAGCTAGGCGGGTTCGTTCTTCCTCTCCGGTGTCTTCTCAGGACTCGACACCCCTACCGTCTTTCCATCGCTCAATCCCTCCTACCACTCTGGATGAAGGGATCAGGCAGCAGATGCAGGAGATGCGTCGAGAATGGCGTCAGGAGTTAGACGCCGTCAAACAAGCCCCTCCATCCCAGCCGAAAGCGGAGCAAGGCATCCCCTTCTCCGAAAGGATCATGATGGAAGTGATTCCCCCTCATGCTAAGCTCCCCACCATCGAGCCATACCATGGATCCACCAATTCTGACGACCACCTGAGCAGCTTCAGATCCATCATGATATTCCACAGAGCGTCGATGCGATCCTGTGTTGAGCCTTCCCCTCCACTCTAAGGGGATCTGCCCGGACATGGTTCAACAGCTTGAAGCTAGGTTCCATTGATTCTTTTGATGAACTGAGCTATTTGCTTATCAGCCAGTTTGTCAGTAGCCGTTGCCAGCAACGGAGATCCGATTCCCTTTCTAAGGTCAAGCAGAGAGAGGAGGAATCACTGAAGAATTACTTAGACCGCTTCAACACGGCCCTCCGAAAGTCGACCATCTCAACCATGAGGTAGCCATGTCTGCCTTGGTCGAAGGAGTGTCGAAGGAGGGAGACTTCTATCTGGCTCTGGATGTTAATTACCTGAAGAACCTTTCGGACATGATGTTCCTGGCGAACAAGTACACCAGGGTTGAAGAATCGAGGAGATCAGCTCGGGCCGAGCAGCTAAAAAAGGAGGCAAAGGGATCGGACAAGCAACGGGCCCACCGTCGTGCTAGCCCGCCTCGCCACCATAGAGCTCCTCCTCCGCTGCCTCGAGACCGAACCCGGAGTCGGCTTGAAGGTTCGACCGCTACACTTCCCTCATAGCGCCAAGAGCACAAATCCTGATGGATATCGAGCGGCAAATTCCTCGGCCTCCTCCTCTCCAAGGCAATGTGACTCGGAGGGATCCGACCAAGTACTGCCGCTTTCATCGGGATTATGGGCACGATACCGAGGACTGTTGGCAGCTGAAGAATGAGATCAAGTGATTGATCCAGTGGGACAGACTGGACCGGTTCAGAGGGCCCCATGAGCCGAACAATGAGGAGAATCGCCAACCCGAGACTTGCCAGCTTCCTCTGCCGAATCCCCCAGTCATCGGCAATGTTAACATGATAGCGGCGATCGATTCCCCATCCTCTTGGCCAGGCAAGGAAGAAAACCCGCCAAAGAAAGCTCGAGTCGATGAGCTCACTTTCTCTGATGAAGACCTTCGGGAGGTACATTTCCCTCATGATGATGCTTTGGTTGTATCCTTAAATATGAACAATTATGATGTACACCGTATCTTGATTGATAGTGGAAGCTCTGTTAATGTTCTATACTTTGATGCCTTTGTGAGATTGAAATTCCGAGCAGAAAGCTTCTAGCCCGTGGAGTCCACCTTGGTGGGCTTCACAGGTGACTCCATAATCCCTGAGGGAGTCATTATCCTGACAGTTTGAGCAGGCACTTGGCCCCACGTGGCTACCGTGCTCATGGATTTTCTTGTGACTAGGCTCCGGTCTCCTTACAACACTGGACGCTCGGGAAGATTTTGCCGAACAATGAGGAGAGCCGGCTGAAGAACTGAAGGAAGTACCGCTCGATGAAACCTGGCCCGACCGAACCATAAAGGTCGGGTCGCAGCTAGAAGGAAAGCTTCGGCAAGAATTGATTGAATTCCTTCATAGGAATGCTGACATCTTTGCTTGGTCCTCATTGGATATGCCCGGAATCAGCCCAAATGTCCTGGTCCACCGCCTCAGCGTGGACGGGACATTCCGGCCAATTAAGCAGAAGAAAAGAAGCTTCGCCCCCAAGCGCCAAAAATCCATCAAAAAAGAAGTGGATAAACTCATCAAAGCCAAATTCATCCGGAAGGTTAATTATCTTGACTGGCTGGCGAACGTGGTCATGGTGAAAAAGTAGAATGGCAAGTGGAGGATCTGCATCGACTTCACTAACCTCAACAAGGCCTGCCCAAAAGATAGCTTCCCTTTTCCGCGGATCGATCAGCTCGTGGATTCAACTTCGGGCCATCAAATGTTGACTTTTATGGATGCCTATTCGGGCTACAACCAAATCCGAATGGTGCTCGAAGACAAGGAGAAAACCGCCTTCATCACTGACCGAGGTATCTATTGCTACCGAGTTATGCCCTTTGGTTTAAAAAATACAGGTGCCACCTACCAAAGGCTGGTCAACAAAGTCTTCAAGGGTCAAATCGGTTAGAACATGGAGGTGTATGTTGATGATATGCTAGTAAAAAGCAAGGAGGCATCCCAGCACATCGAGGACCTTACGGAGAGCTTCACTACACATCGAAAGTATCAGATGAAGCTCAACCCCACCAAATGCGCCTTTGGGGTCAACTTCAGAAAATTCCTAGGCTTCATGGTCTCTCAGTGAGGCATCGAAGCAAATCCCAAAAGATCAAAGCCCTGCAGCAAATGGCTCCACCGGAGTCAGTCAAGGACGTGCAATGCCTCACTGGAAGAATAGCAGCCCTCAGCCGCTTCATTGCTCGGTCGGCCGAGAAATGTCTTCCTTTCTTCAAAGCACTTCGGTTGACCAAAAATTTCCAATGGACCTCATATTTCTTGAAGTCCTTTGAAGACCTCAAGAGATACCTCGGCTCACCACCTCTCCTTAGCAGCCCGAAGCCAAGGGAAGTGCTGAACCTATACTTGGCAATTTTCGAAAATGCTGTTGGCTCGGTGCTAACCAGAGAGGAGAACAGAGTCCAAAAACATGTTTATTATATCAGCAAACTACTCAAAGATGCTGAAACAAGGTACACTCGAGTCGAGAAGATGGTCCTAGCTCTGGTAACGTCGATCTGAAAGCTGCGGACATATTTCCAAGCGCACACTGTTACTATCCTGACCGACCAACCCATCAAAGCGATTATTCATCGCCCAGAAGCATCAAGGAGAATGACCAAATGGGCTGTCAAGCTGAGCGAGCACGATATTCAGTATCAGCCTCGTCCAGCCATTAAAGCCCAGGTTCTGGCGGACTTCCTCCTCGAGTGCACCATACCCGAAAATGGCTCTACCTCAGATGCCTCCGGACAACCAAAGCCCAGCACCCCATGGTTGCTTCACGCCGATGGATCCTCCAGCATGGGCAGTTCTGGCGCCGGCCTGGTCCTCACCAGTCCAGAGGGCACAACTTTCGAATATGGCATATGCTTCTCCTTTCTGGCTTCAAACAATAAAGTAGAGTATGAAGCCCTGCTTGTCGGACTCCGAACCGCCCACGAGCTTAAGGTCAAAAAACTAATTGCCTATACCGACTCCCAGTTGGTGGCTGGCTAGGTGCAGGAAGAATTCGATGCTCGAGAGCCGAGTATGATTCGGTATCTCCAAAAGGTATGCGACTTATCCTCTTATTTTGATGAATTTAAAATTATCAAGATCCCAAGGATTGAAAACGCGCGCGCCGACCTTCTATCCCGCCTGGCGACTACGAAGTCAATGGATCTCGAACGAAATTCCACTTGGAGGTCCTGGAGAAGCCCAGCACCGCCGATGCTGACCAGATGATGCAGGTCAATGTCGAACCATCCTGGATGGACCTCTTGCACAAGTATCTCAAATATGGGTTGCTGCCCGCCGATAGAAAAGAAGCAAGGAAGTTGAAAATGCAATCATCCCATTATATTCTGATTGATGACCGTCTATATAAGTGATCCTTCTCAATGCCGCTGCTCAAATGCCTTCGACCAATAGAGGCTGATTATGCTCTTCGGGAGGTCCATGAAGGCATCTGTGGCAATCATCTTGGTGGTCAGGCCCTGTGCCACAAAGTATTGCGTCAAGGGTATTATTGGCCGACAATGCAGAAAGATGCCGATGACCTCATTCGAGCTTGTGATTCGTGCCAGAGGCACTCAAATGTCCAGAGGCTCCCCTCGATGCACCTGACTTCCATATCATCTCCCTGGCCCTTCACCAAATGGGAAATGGATATTCTTGACCCTTTCTCCCTCGCAACGGGGCAAAGGAAGTTCTTATTTGTTGTAATTGATTATTTCACTAAGTGGGTTGAAGCCGAAGTAGTCACCCAAATAACCGAAGCTCGAGCTAAAGACTTCGTATGGAGATCAATCATCTGCCGCTTCGGCCTTCCCCACACTATCATCACCGACAACGGGAAGCAGTTCGACAACCCTAAGTTTCAAGAGTTTTGCGAGGATCATGACATTTTCCATCGTCTGACATCGATCAGACATCCTCAAGCTAATGGAGAGGCTGAGTTAACCAATCGAACTCTCCTACAAGGAATTAAAGCTCAGCTCAACCGGGCGCGAGGCAGATGGGCCGAGGAACTCCACCATGTGTTGTGGGCGTACCGAACCACTGAGAGGATACCCACGGGACAAATCCCATTTAAGATGGCTTTTGGCATAGAAGCTATCATCCCTGTAGAGGTCGGACTCCCCTCCTCTCGTGGGAAGGCTATTTAGAAGAATCCAACGATGAGCAGATCCGAACTAATCTTGATTTAGTAGAAGAAGTCAGGGAGAAAGCCCGAATTTGGATGGCCACCTACCAGCAAAGAGTAGCCCACTATCACTCCACCAGGGTCTGAGGAAAATTTTTCCTTCCGGCGACCTGGTGCTTCGAAAGGCATCCGTCTCGAAGCCACTGGAGCAAGGAAAATTATCCCCGAATTGGGAAGGTCCCTACCAAGTGGTGGAAGTAATCAGACTCGGCACCTACAAACTCCAAGATTTGGATGAAAATCTATTCCTCGGACATGGAACTCGGATAATCTCCGTGCATATCATCAGTAAAAGCATGCTATTACTAAACTCATTATGTTCATTGAATTAAATTTAACTCTCAAAGACTCGCAAAATTTTTTATGACTCTCTTTGGAAGCTGCAATGAGAAGCAGGTCCTGCTGTACATAAAATCCTCGATCGGGCCAAGCGATCTTCATACCTTGGCCGTGCCAAGTAAAATATAATCTTTTTAAATCCTCGGCTGGGCCGAGTGATCTCCGTACCTTGGCCGCGCCAAGTAAAATATAATCTTGAAGCCTCGGCCAAGCCGAGTGATGGTTTTCGTACCTTGGCTGTGCCAAGTAAAATATAATCTTGAAGCCTCGGCCAAGCCGAGTGACGGTCTCCGTACCTTGGCTGCACCAAGTAAAATATAATCTTTTTAAATTCTCGGCTGAACTGAGCAATCTCCATACCTTGGCCGCGCCAAGTAAAATATAATCTTGAAACCTCAACCAAGCCGAGTGACGGTCTCCGTACCTTGGCCGTGCCAAGTAAAATATAATCTTAAAGCCTTGGTCAAGCTGAGTGACGGTCTCCATACCTTGGCCGTGCCAAGTAAAATATAATCTTTTTAAATCCTCAGCCGGGCCAAACGATCTCCGTACCTTGGTCGTGCTAAGTAAAATATAATTTTGAAGCCTCGGCCAAGCCGAGTGATGGTCTCCATACCTTGGCCGCACCAAGTAAAATATAATCTTTTTAAATCCTCGGCCGAGCCAAGCGATCTCCGTACCTTGGCCGCGCCAAGTAAAATATAATCTTGAAGCCTCAGCCAAGCTGAGTGATGGTCTCCGTACCTTGACTGTGCCAAGTAAAATATAATCTTTTTAAATCTTGGGTTAGGCCGAGCGATCTTCATACCTTGGCCGCGCCAAATAAAATATAATCTTGAAGCCTCGGCCAAGCCGAGTGATATATTTCTGGATAATCTCTGAAGCCTCAGCCAAACCGAGTGATATATTTCTGGATAATCTCTGAAGCCTCAGCCAAACCAAGTGATATATTTCTGGATAATCCCGGAAGCCTCGGCCAAACCGAGTGATATTTCTGAATAATCTTCGAAGCCTCGGCCAAACCGAGTGATATATTTCTGAATAATCCCCGAAGCCTCGGCCAAACCGAGCGATATAGTTCTAAAAGATTCGGCCTGATTGGGTGATTTCTCAAATACTCTGACGCGACTAAGGCATCCTATTATGCTTCAACAGAAGTAAGTAACCTTCCTTCACTTACCGAAAAAATTATACAAGTTCTTTCATCCCCTCGAGTAGGATCATGTATGCATCAGGAGTTCACAGGGCCGCCCAGGCCTCCCTCTGACCTAAACAGAGGTGAATGCTTCCTCCTCAGAGGACTAAATATCGTGCTTAACAAAAACAAAATAGAAAAAGCGCTGCTGAACTAGCAAACTATGCTGTGATAGCATAATATGAGTAAAACAACTCTCAGCATAACCATACGGAAAAAGAAACAAGTAGCCGAAAAAGAAAGAGTAAGAACTTTCTTTATTTATGAAAAAATTACAACCTCCTGAGAGGCATTATAAGTGCATCATAGCATAGAAAATAAAGACAAATAAAATAAAAGCTCGGCTGAGCAGCTTCGGTCGATAATGATGTTTCTGCATCCAACCCTAAAAATCATAAAAACCAATTGGCTCCATTGGGCCACTGGTTGATGCCAAAGAACAAAGTAGGCCATCCACGGATTCCTCGGACGGACACATTGAGGGATCCTAACCAGGTCAAAGACCTGTGGATACTGATGCCGAGGATGCCTCCTCCCCAAGTGGGATGCTGGGCTGCTAGCCACTGCCCAACAACATAGACAGGGGACCAGCAGACCAACACCACTCTCCTCCTTCGTCACATGGAAAAAAATTCCTCAGACAGATGAACTGAGAGATCCAAACTGAGGAAGGAGGTGAGTTCTATGTCTACCATGGGGAATGCATATGCTTTGCATTCTCTGTGGTCCCCATGGCAAGTGACAAAGGCCACACAGGAAGCGCATACGTGCGCTCCCCATATGACCTCTGCGGACATCTCGTGCGCTCTACATATGACCTCCGAGATTCCTCCCTTGAGGACTACTTGCTCTTCAGTAGCTTCTCTATCACCTCAGCTATATGAGACGAATCAGCTTTCAGAAGGGAAGCTCGATCTCTCCGCTCTCAATTAAACAGGCGTCATGAAAGCCCTTACAACTCACAGAGAGAGATCTTGGGAGATAGCCTAACAGAGTCCGCCCTCCCTGTTTTATAGGCAAGCAAAGCGGGAGCAACCATTAAAGAAGGGAGCCCCAGAATTTGAAATGCCTTGGCCGCACTGCCATGTGGTAGATCAAAAGAAAAGGGCACTTTCCAAAGCGCGCCGGACGTGCCTCCCAGGCCATAACGGAAGACGAAGATTTCCTTTCGATATTGAATCAAAAGCCTTAAATGCAGGAAACCGACCGCAGGTCCTTGAGATATGGGCAGGCCTGGGAAATCCCCTTTCGAAAATGATGCCGTCCAATGGTAATCGAGGGCTTATCGCGTACGTTAAAAAGACCCATGTTAGAAAAGGCCAACGAGATAAATTCTTTAAGCGGAAACGAGGCATCCTTCGGCAAATCGCAAAGCCGTTTCATATGCCTCAGCAAAAAATGTACCAACTTTTTGCTTCGGACAAACCAAACATCTAACCTCGGCCCCAGCCGAGGTATTTGCACCATTTTCGATCATTTCATGCCGAACCATTTTATGCCTCGACAAACTAAATAAGCTTACACGCACCTAACCCCGGCCCCAATCGAGGCAAAGTCGGAGTTACGTTCCATGGCAAAACTGAACAATTTTATGCATCAGCAAAACCAGTTAATCTGGCTTTGATTAAGCAGAATCTTCGATTTGGAACCCCTAAGGGCTATCCGACCTTAAAGTGTGTTTCATTTACGATTCGTTTACCATCGAAGGAACTCCTAGCAAAAGGGTCGTTCAAAAAGACAATGACCAAAGCGATAAGGCAAAGCAGAAAGAGATTAAAAGATTCATTCATTGAATTCCGATCGGATTACAAGTTGAAAAAATAAAAAATACATGAGCAACCCTTAAGAATCAGGGTTCGGGTCGGTCCCAGGATCCTCCTTGGTAACATCTAGAAGGACTTGACTCACTTCACCCACTTCGAATGTTGTTGGAAGAGAGACCTTGGGTTCCTCGATAGCAAGATAAAGGCATTCTTCAGAGCCATGGCCTCTTTGGGACCCAGGATAGCGTCAAGATCAACGTCAGAGATGTCCTCATATTCTGCTTCTTTGGCCCCCAAGGTACGAGTGTCAAATAGCTCGGCATCCAGAAAAGATAAATCTAACTCGGGTTACACCCGAGAGATTTTCACCTGAGTTTCCTCTTCACCAAACCAGAATGCATCGGCACAAGCCTCTTTATGCTCCTCGAAAAATTGAATAGAACTTTTGTACTCCTCCACAGCCGAGGTAGTTCGGTCGTTGGCTTCAGCTAGCTGGCCCTCAAGTTCGAGATTCATTTGGCAACTCGCGGCCAACTCCGCCCTTAAAACCTTAAATTGCTCCTGCGCCTTGAGCTCGATTTTTCCTATATGCAAACATCAGGTCGTTTGAGGCCATAAACAAAAGAAAAGTGCCAGAAACAAGTAAATGTGAAGACACTATACCTCTTCCTCCCGCCGAGCCATCTTATCGCTCAGCTCATGAACCTTTTCCAGGGCCTTTAGTTTGGCCGCTTTATTCTATTGGAGACCCTCCTTGAGGTCGTCAATCCGAGACTGTCTGTCCCTGATTTCTTGCTGAGATTGTTCAAGATCAGCGGTGAGCTTGGCGATCTAACCATGCTGCCATTTCAATTGATCTTCCCTATCGGCGAGCCTTTTATTCAGGCCAGCGAGCTGATCCTGCTGTCGCCGGTACCTACGTTCCTCCTCGTTGAACTTCTTGATCCAACTATCTTTTTCCTTAGCATGACTGCTCTTCAGCTGACCCCACCTCTTGTCAAAGTGCCGCTGCAAGGCATTGATTTTGTCGGCATGCTTAGCCTTAATTTGGGATAACTCCAAGCAAGCCTTGTCCGACTGTTCACGAAAACCCTAGAGCTCTTTGACTTGAACCTCGAGCCGAGAGGCCCTCTCGGTAGTAATTCGGTAGGACTCGCCCATCCTATCAAGGTCCACCTGAACGGACAACAAGGCCCTAGAGAGTCATCTGGTCGAATCCACCCTTGTTCGAAGGTCGACCGCCTCCTTCCTAGCCTGAGGGTAAGCCACCGTGGCCAAATTTAAGCGCCAATTCAGCGCCCTCGTAATCAAGGAATTCTGTAGAAAAAGCACAAGTAAAAAACTACGGCCGAACTGACCAACTAAAAATTACAATCTTGGTACAATGACTTACTCGGAAGGCGTAGTTTGTAGCGATCTTCATAAGAGTGGCATTACTAATTTCGGAGAGAAGGTAAACATCCTTCGGCACCCCGAACCGACCAAAAGCCGTATCAATGATATCCTCGACTGCAGGCTCATTCGTCGAGGAACTCCCCCCCGCGCACAATACAGACCGCATCAAGGTAGCAAACATGTCATCCACCTCTGGGCCATGAATAAGATAACTCATAGCCGAAGAACCGGCCTGAGGGACTTCGGCCTGAGGAACCACCATCCGCTTGGCTTCCTCCATCAGAACTTTAGCCTGCAGGGCCTCGGATGCTTTGGCCCCGGTTGAAGGAATCTCGGTCTGAGCATCCCCTTCATTCAGTAGTTCTTCCTCTTCTTCTTCTTTCTCCCCAAATGTTGCTTCGTCCCCGGCAGACTCCACCCACACCTCGGTCTCTCCCACGGCACCCCCTGGTGCCATATAAGAGAGAGACCCTCAGCAGGAGGAACCTCGACCTCCACCAACCCCTCAACAGATGGCTCTACTTGAGCTTCGGCAGCCGCAATTACCTCTTCTAATCTCTTGGTCAGAGTTGGGACCTCGTCCCTATCCGCGCGTAGCGCCAAAGGGCTGCCGACCACTGGTAGATGAGGCTGGCTAGCCTCGGGTGGAGGGATTACCGGGCGAACCAGTGACATTTCCTCAATATCGTCCGACACAACCACAATTTGAAGGGGGGAAACCTTGATGGCTCCCTCCAAGTTTCCCCCAGCAGCTCTCTCCACCTCCACTACCGTGTCCCCCTCTAGCAGAGGGGGCGCACCGACCGCAGCCGACGCTCCTGCCTCCCCCCTCTCAGGGGTAGAGGAGTGGCGGCCGATGCTATCTTTCCTTGGCTTCCTTGAGCGAGACTCGGAAGGACGGATCCTCTTCTTGGACCTATGCTTGTCCTCGGAGCTGGAGCCTCTGTGGTGCTTGCCCAGCTCCTTCCTCATTTGGCCCATAAATGCGGACCTCTCGGCTGAAAACACAGCAGATATTCAGTTAAACAGTAACGGAATTGCCTAAACGTACTAACCATCAAAATGAAGACTTACCTTGAGGGTCGATAGAGCTAAGCCCGACGGTGAAAAGGGCATCCTCTGATAACAGAGAGCTGGCCGATACCTCCTGACCACTGCAAAGGGTTACCATATCTCTCTTCTCCTGCTCGCTCAAGTCCGGGTGCGCCTCCGGATCCTTCACATAACTCACCCATCCCCTTGAAAATCTGAACCGATGTTTCCTTCAGCAATGAAAAATTGGGACTTCCACTCCTTTATCGAAGACGGGTTATCATAAATCATCTTGAACGACTTTCGGGGACCAATGTAGGGCCACTCAGAGCTCCTTCCAAAAACTAGGTTGTAGCAGACTCAGAATATAGAAAGGGTCGCGGTCACCCTGACGCGACTGCACATCTAGATGAACCCGATAAGATTGCGCCAGCTATTTGGAGCCACCATTATCGGGCATATATTATAAAACCTCATCACCTCCTGTACCAGCGAATGAAGAGAAAATCGGAGACCTGCCCTCAAGCTCTTCTCATAGAAGAAGACTCCACGGCTTAACTCGGTCGAAACCCGGTGCTGAACCTCGTTACCCATAAGGCTACATCCCGAGGAACCCTATAATGGTAACGGATTCTATCCAGGTCGTCAAAGGTTACCTCTGAGGCAACATCACCCGGACCCTTCATATTGGCTGAATAAGAGGCAGAACATGAACAAGCAAGCAAGGGCTCAGGAGAGAATGGAAAATATCTATGGTAGGGACGAAGAGGCATTGTAGAAGGAGCGCCGCCCTAGCCCTCTTTAAATAAACGCTTCAGAAGGAAAGCCAAAGATGCCAAAACTTCCAATATGGGCATCAGAAATAAAGAAGTCTCACCACGTGGAACTCCCACTATCGCGGCCTGCTGGAAACGAGGCATTTCCTTCTCGAGCTACGGCAAAAATGATGACAAAACAATGGCCCGTCATTTACGAGATTATCATTGCCCGTCTTTTCGAATCTCCAAATAAGATTGTTTCAAAACTCTACTCCCTATATCCGAATTTACACTTCGGACTAGGGAGTGGGGGGCATGTGATGTGAGGTAAAATCGTCAGTGCATTAATGACCGTACACATCGACAATTGGGTCTAATCCAATCCCAACGTCCTATCGGTCAGCTGTCAAATCTACTAAGCAGTGAAACCCAATCATCCTCAGCGGCGTCGGGTCGCCCCGATTAAAATTAAAATTTAGTAAAAATTAAAATTGCGACGCATTCGATTGCGTCGCAATATTGCGACGCAATCGAATGCGTCGCAATATTAAATTTAACCATTTTAATTTTTAATATTTTATGTTTTAAAAAAAATTTAATTAGCGACGCATTAACGACTAAAATTGCATCGCTAATATTTTTAAAATATTACTATTAAATATTGCGACGCAACGTCATTGCGTCACAATATTGCGACGCAATAGAATGCATCGCTGAGAGTCGCTATTTTGCGACGTAATTGCGATAAAATTTATTCTGTGACGAGACTTGCAGCGATGCGATAATTGCGTCGCTAATGCGTCGCTAAAGCCAGTTTAGCGACGCATTAGTGACGTATTTTGGCGTCGCTAAATTTAGTTTCTGTTGTAGTGCAAGCTATCTTGATACCTCGGTAATCCAAGCCGTCCTTATACCTCGATAACCCGAGGTGTCTTCATACCTCGGTAACCCGAGCCGTCCCCATACTTCTTCAGACCGAGCCATTCTATACCTCAGAAAACCAAATTGCCCCTCGCCTCAGCCGGGCCGAGGCGCTCGAATACCTCTGCGGAATTCGGCACGGGAGAGTGTGAATCCACTATACCTGAATGAAATTCAAAACGAGGAATCATACCCAGGAGTGGCCTAAGACCCATAGGAGTGGCCTAGAACCTACGCAATCGCTGAATCTCAAGGCGTCAACCAACTCTCCCAGTCGTCGATCCTTTAACTGACAAGATACAAATCCTACTGACCTCATAACAATCTTGATTCAAATCCGTTTTGAATCATAACGATTTTCAGACCTCCCCTCATGACACGCCCAAGGAATCAGGTGATCCCCTATAAATACCACTGCCCTTCAATCTCTCAGGTACGCATGCTTGAACACTCACCCATTTTCACTTATTATCATACTGAGAATAGCTTCATCTAAGCTCGGAGCTCTCGAGAGAACATCCGTCTAGGGGAGCTCTTCTGTGAGAGTCTTCTCCTCATATTTACTTGCTACGAATCTCCACTGACTTGGGCGTCGAATGATCCTCCACAGAGGGCAACCCCCACAGTACCCTTTGTGCGTAGACTATCTTATAGGTTTTATCCCGAGGTGACTGAGATCGGTGTCCAAATCAGAAACCGAAAGCGCATCCGAGTCGAAGAACAGATTTTCGCGACAACACAATTTGATCGTAGAGGCATGACGCTGCATGCACGTAATGAGTTAAAAGTGAATTTTAGCGATAAATTTATGTTTGCTAAATTAAAATGAAATGATTAAAAAGCAAAGAGTTTACTTGTTAAAAGCTTTTAAAAAAAAAATCTCATTGCATTATTTTTTGATACAGTAAATATATGTTAATCATATAAATTAACTGTTCATACATGTGATCGTATGTACGATAATCTAATGATTTTTATCGTGCACCGATGCATGTGAGCATATGTACGATAATCCAATGATATTTATCGTGCAATCATGAGCGCGCGGACGAACAATAGGCAAGTCTTTTCCAAAGCACTGAAATCCACAAATATAACCCCCTTCCTCCTGACGTCGCTCCTCCAAACCAAACCCACCATGGCCTCTACCAACCAGCAAAAGCCCCAGACTCCCCGCGACGAGGACGAGGAGGCCTTCTTGTACGCCTTTCAGCTCGCTTCCTTCGCGGTCCTCCCCATGACCCTGAAAGCCGCCATCGAGCTCGACCTCCTCGAGATCATTGCCCGGGCCGGCCCCGGTGCTGAGTTATCCTCTGCCGAGATCGCTGCCTGCCTCCCCACCACCAACCCCCAGGCCCCCGCCATGGTCGACCGCATCCTCCACCTCCTCGCCAGCTACTCCATCCTCACCTGCTCCCTCTCCGACGGCCCCGACGGCCGCCCCCTCCGCCGCTACGGCCTCGCCCCCGTCGCCAAGTTCCTCACCAAGAACGGAGACGGCGTCTCCGTCTCCCCCTTTTCTCTCATGATCCATGATAAGGTCTACATGGAGAGCTGGTAGGATCTTAAAGGATTTCCATTAATCCAATCAACAAAAAAGTGTTCAAATTAAGCTTTATTATTCCCGCTTTGTTTCTTGGTGGCAGGTACCACTTGAAGGATGCGGTGTTGGAAGGTGGAATACCCTTCAACAAGGCCTACGGGATGACGTCGTTCGAGTACCACGGCAAGGACCCGAGGTTCAACAAATTGTTCAACGAGGGCATGTTGAACCACTCGACGATAATTATGAAGAAGATCCTGGAGAATTACAAGGGTTTTGAGGGGTAGGAGTGCTCGTGGACATAGGAGGCGGCACAGGAGCTACCCTAGGGATGATCACGACGAAGTACCCTGGTGTTAGAGGGATTAACTTCGACTTGCCCCATGTGATCTCTGAAGCTCCAGCTATTCCAGGTGCGCTAATTATTATCCTCGCTTCTTACTTGTTTGGATCACGAAGTGAGGAATAGTATTTAAGGCCATGGAACGTATCGGATGCAGGCGTGGAACATCTGGGAGGGGACATGTTCCAGGTCGTTCCAACTGGAGATGCCATCTTTATGAAGGTGAGTTTCACGTTCTATTTTTTATTCGATAATGGGAATGGAAGCCGACAGAATGGCTAGCGACACGTGTGACTATTGATGTGGCTAGGCGTCGCAATTTACCGTTCAACACGTTGATCCATTCTGTAATCGATCGCTTGCTAAAGGGGTACGTTCGGCGGGTTAGGCTTTAGAATAAGTAAACTCGGATCATAGAAGGATAATTAAATTCATCCGTGTTTAACCTGTTTAATTTGATTTGATATATTTAACAGCATGATCAAATCAGCAGATCTCATTTAAAATTTGTTTAAATTAACTTACTTTGAGTATCGTATTAAACTGGTTGTTTAAAAAGTAGATTGAATTTAAATTTAAATTTTAAATATATTTAATAAGATAAATTTTATAATGTTTTTGTTTATTTGTAAGAAGCCACTAAATAATAGTAAATTTTTTTAAAGACATAAAAAGATTGAAGGATTTAAAACTGAATTTAAGCTTCGTGCGTTTCTTTAAAAAAATAAAAATCATATTAATTAAATTTATTTAATAATAGATCAAATTTCAATGGGACCCATGCCAAAGCCTTCAGTTACTACTCGTGAATCACGAGATCTTAGTAGGTAGGATTGCAGTATCGATCATTTTAATAAGAACACGATTTTACGTACCGTAAAATTATATATTTACAATGGAGCAAGGTTTTTGGGTGCTCTTGGCTGAAGAAATTATTGCCATATATAACGATAAAGCATTAAAAAATAATGATGATATGGTAGCGTCCTGTCAAGCCACTGTTATATATGTTTACGATGGAGCAAGGTTTTTGGGTGCTCTTGGCTGAAGAAATTATTGCCACGATAAAGCATTAAAAAATAATGATATATGGTAGCGTCCTGTCAAGCCACTGTTATATATATTTACGATGGAGCAAGGTTTTTGGGTGCTCTTGGCTGAAGAATTATTGCCACATATAACGAAAAAGCATTAAAAAATAATGATGATATGGTAGCGTCTGTCAAGCCACTGTTATATATATTTACGATGGAGCAAGGTTTTTGGGTGCTCTTGGCTGAAGGAATTATTGCCATATATAACGACAAAGCATTAAAAATAATGATGATATGGTAGCGTCCTTTCAAGCCACTGTTATATATATTTATGATGGAGCAAGGTTTTTGGGTGCTCTTGGCTGAAGGAATTATTGCCACATATAACGACAAAGCATTAAAAAATAATGATGATATGGTAGCGTCCTGCCAAGCCATTGTTATATATATTTACGATGGAGCAAGGTTTTTGGGTGCTCTTGGCTGAAGGAATTATTGCCACATATAACGACAAAGCATTAAAAAATAATGATGATATGGTAGCGTCCTGTCAAGCCACTGTTATATATATTTACGATGGAGCAAGGTTTTTGGGTGCTCTTGGCTGAAGGAATTATTGCCATATATAACGATAAAGCATTAAAAAATAATGATGATATGGTAGCGTCTGTCAAGCCACTGTTATATATATTTACGATGGAGCAAGGTTTTTGGGTGCTCTTGGCTGAGGAATTATTGCCATGTATAACGATAAAGCATTAAAAAATAATGAGATATGGTAGCGTCCTGTCAAGCCACTGTTATATATATTTACGATGGAGCAAGGTTTTTGGGTGCTCTTGGCTGAAGGAATTATTGCCACATATAACGATAAAGCATTAAAAAATAATGATGATATGGTAGCGTCCTGTCAAGCCACTGTTATATATTTACGATGGAGCAAGGTTTTTGGGTGCTCTTGGCTGAAGGAATTATTGCCATATATAACGATAAAGCATTAAAAAATAATGATGATATGGTAGCGTCCTGTCAAGCCACTGTTATATATATTTACGATCGAGCAAGGTTTTTGGGTGCTCTTGGCTGAAGGAATTATTGCCATATATAACGACAAAGCATTAAAAAATAATGATGATATGGTAGTGTCCTGTCAAGCCACTGTTATATATATTTACGATGGAGCAAGGTTTTTGGGTGCTCTTGGCTGAAGGAATTATTGCCACATATAACGATAAAGTATTAAAAAATAATGATGATATGATAGCGTCCTGTCAAGCCATTGTATATATATATATATATATATATATATATTAAGTCATTGTTGCAAGAAAGAATATTTTTGATTGATGTACAGTATGATAAGGTGTGTCATATGGGTCAAATTTGATTTTGGGGCAAGCAGCATGTCGTCACATATAACAGCAAAGCAATAAAAATTTACTGTAACGTATATTAAAAAAGTACTATCAAGCTATCATCATCATCATTTTTTTTTTTCTACAGACAGTCGGTCCCACAACTCAAATCAAGCCATCAAAAATATTCTTCAATTATATACCACATGAGAGAAACGTGTCACGTGAGTTAAATATTGCCATGCTACCAAAAGCCAAATAATAGTACTTAGCTAAAAAAAAAGGTTTAAATTGAATAATCTCTTATGAATCAAGCGAATCTTGATTACACCCTTAATTAGTGATATAGGAGCTTGGCTATCCAAATTTTATGTGTTTAAAAAAATCTTAACTTTCTATGCATTTTAGTTCCATGATGGATAGTAAATTTTTTTTTACTTATATTATATATTAAGTTATACTGTTTGGATTCGGCATATTTTTCGGAAAGCTAACTCAGCAGCTGATTGGGTAGCTTTCCCGAGTCACCCATCACTCTGGACCTTGGTATTAGGTTCCACGTGACTCATGCCGGTAATGCTTTTCCAAATTTTGTACTTCGATATTTCGGGCTTGACTCACCCTAAATCGGTGTGATCGTCCTGTTTGTACCAAAAAAAAATAGCACAAGAAAAACCTAAACAAACAATTTCAACTTAATTAATTTTGACAAAAATATGTTTTTTTTATTCTTGAGCTTTCAATCAAAATTCATTGTGGTTCTTAAACTTTCAATTGTTATATATAGTTTAGTCTCTTATATTTTAAGAATATTATATTTCTAATATTTCATCATATATGATTAGTTAAAATTAATGAAATAACTTATATATTATTCTAACATTAATATATGAATTAGTTGATTAGGTGATACATTAGTTATTTTATTAATTTTATTTTAGACGATAGGAACAAAATTATGATAGCCGAAGATTTGAGGATCAAAATGCATTTTGAAAGAAAGTTTGAGAATCACAAGTATATTTTCATCATTAATTTTTCATTGTTCAATACAAAATTAGAATTTGAAAATTGGACTTCTGATTTTAATTTGAAATTTAATATAGAAAATTAGAATATCCAATATGTCAAGCTCGTACTAAAAAATTGGTTCCTAGATAATATAGTATTTTTGTTCTAACTTGCATAGATCTGATTGATACAAAGAATCAAATTTTGAAGCATTTTCCCCTTATCATTAAAATATTATACTTATTTACCAAAATATATTATACTTCCTTCTCAGCTTTCTACAACATAGCTCATTAGAAATATATTAAAAGTTTAGTTCTACGGACAAGCCCAATTTGCAAGTGGGATTTCTAGGTATAGTACTTTTAATTAGCTTAAATTAAAAAATAAAAATTGAAAAAGAGCCCAAGCTAAAATTTGTAATTATAAGATTCAGAGTATAATCAACTTGATCAAAATAACGAGCCACTTTATGGTACAGACGGGAATCACACTACTCTAGGGTGGCTCAGACCCACACTATCAGAATACAATATTAAGTTCAGACCCGGATGACACCATTCACCGGGCTTCCAGCACCAGAATCCAGAATGATCAGCAACTCTAGCGGCAATCCAGTCAGCCGCTGAGTTGGCTTCCCTGAAAATATGGCTAATCTGAATACTGTGAACCCCCTGAAGGAAGACGAATATCAGAGATCAAAGGGTTGGTGGGCGACTGCGCACAATGATCCTGGCGAAGCCATCGAATCACCGTGAGAGCATCACCCTCAAGAATAAGACGACGGGCATGGAGACTGCGTATAGCAAAGGAGACTCCAGCCCATGCAGCATAAAGCTCAGCAAGCGGCACTGACGAATCGAGATGTCCAAATCCCCCAGCCGCAAGCATAGTACCGCCAGGATCCCGTATGACATAACTCGATCCGGCTGATCTGCCTCGGACACTCCCATCAAAGTTGATTTTGATAAACCCTGGAGGGGGGGTTCCCAAGAAATAAGACCGTTCTCTGGTGCGCTGCCGGGGCAGCATGGGAATCCCAGAGGCCAGGGCTATCAAAATCACAACCAAGACGATGGGATGTATACTCAGAAGATAGGGACACAGCAGTCCGGACAACCCTAAAAGATGGAGTAGGCTCCTGAGTGAAGACAATCCGGTTCCGAGATAACCAAATCTGATAAGCAATGTAGGCCCTCGTCGCGCCCTGCTTACTGCACCCTCTCCTAACATCCTGCCTGATCAAGTCCAAGAAAGATAATGAGAGAGAAGAAGAGGCGACAGCCCAAGGCTTGACCCTAGCGATCTCCCAAATGTGGTGAGCTCTGAGACAAGTGAAGATGGCGTGATCCACCGCCTCCTCCTCAATACCGCATATCGGACACGTAGGCTGAATTCCCATGCCACGTCTAGAAAGAACCGAGCAAGTAGGGAGACAATTCCGAGCAATCTTCCATAGAAAAAGACGAACCCTGGGATGAATTGCCAAATCCAAGTCATGTCTGAGCGGTCGGGATGAAGCTCGGTAAAACATGTCCTGATGGGAGCACTCGGAATACCGGACCGCCTCCAAACCCTGATGTCGGGGGAGTGCCCAGGAGAAAGAGGAATAGCAGCTATACGTCGTCTAAGCTTCTCGCCAAAGAAGCGGGATAACAGAGGAGTAGACCAAGAGGAATGATCCGGCACCGTGAGGTCACTAACTCGCATTCAAGAGGAATATCAGTGCTGACGAAAGTAGGCCATCGAGACAAAGGAAGGTCAGCGATCCAAGAATCATAAGCAACGTCCACAGAAGCACCATTGCCAAGAATCCAGGAGATACTATGAAGGATGCCGGAGCATGAGAGCAAACCTCTTTCCAGAAAAAGAGTGACCCCGAAGAGACTGCAGGTTAGTGGAAGGAGTCCACTCCCCATACTTGCCACGCATAAAAGCTCCACATACAGTGCGGATCAAGCAAAAAAGAGTAGCATGCCTAGCAATCAAGGCCTCCCTTGCAGTCAAAATAACGAGCCACTTTATTACTAGCCTAATCATTAGATCAAGTAATTAAATTAGATAATATTTTAAATTTATCGAACATGATAATTTTAATCTTTTTATAAACGAGACATATCATCATTCTATTTTCTTTTAACAGGCAAGATAAAAGGTATCTCAATACGCATCGATTAGAACATTGCAATGATGTTGAAACTATCCTATTTTGCTACTTAGGATAACAATCTATTTCAACATCTTTTGAGATATTCCATGGTGGCCTAAAACTATAAAACTTAATTTATAATTAAATATATAAAAATAAACATTATACTATAACAAAATATATAAATATTGATAAACTTTTAATTTAAATATTACACTTTCAATTATATCGTTGACATTCTAAGTGAGGTTTTAATTGCAGCATAACTAAAAATTATGATAAATGTCTAATTTAAAAAAAATAATTTATGAATAAAAATACTGTATTTTCTATTTTTATAGTTCACAAATGCCTCAGAAAGTTCTTTGTGCAAAAACGGACTTCAAAGTCCTTTTTTTTTTGGACCATCAGACTTCATTAATGAATGCTTTTTTTCTTTTGGACAATTGGATACAAACGTATTTAATATATTTTTTTAAAACTTTTGAATTTGAAGTTTGTAGGAAACAATGGATAAGATAATTGCATTAGGCTAAAGTCGGTCGATGTGTTTTTTTTTTTTTTTTTCCCACGTGACAAACCTACATTTACAGTTTTATTTTCTAGTAAATAGTTTTTAACATTTTTACTAATTAAAATGTTTCAATTTATTATTTTGAGAATAAACTTTTGATTATATAAATACAACATATGCAGATGTATGCTAATGGATCCACAGAAGCATAAAATATAGGTTTTATGAAATTAACATGTAAAAAAAAAAAAAAAAGGACAACAGATCTCACATCTAGCAAGCCACTGACACAAACGCTGATGGCACCCCATCACCTAATCCTCCACAAAATGTAAATATTTTATTGGTCCATCATTGAAGTGGAGCTAATTCATAAAAATCCAAGTGCCCCACAAAAATTAAGCCAAAATTTATAAATCTAAAAATGCAATGTTGAGTAGTTGACATGCTTGTCTCAATGGATACAATAAAACAGATATCAAGCAATGAATATGAAACAATACCATAATGTGCATTTAACTTCAATAGCGGCTAACGAAATAAGCTTTGAGTCTTGCAGTGGATTCTTCACGATTGGAGTGATGATCATTGCTTAAAGCTATTGAAGAATTGTTGGAAAGCTCTACCAAAGATTGGAAAAGTGATCATTGTGGAATATATTCTCCCAGTAGCCTTAGAAAATACTCCTTCATCACAAGATGTCTTCCATCTTGACATCATTATGTTGGCCCTAAATCCTGGAGGAAAAGAGAGGACTGAAAAAGATTACGAGTCCTTAGCAAGTGAAGCTGGCTTTTCTGGATTCAACATTTTGTATGGCTTTTCTGGTGTCTGGGTTATGGAATTTATCAAATAATCTTGCTTTATTTATCCTTTCTTATTGGGTATGGTTTCAAGTTTTTATGTTCTATTGTGCTATATTATGGTACGCATCCAGTGAGAACCATATATCCTTGCTTGATGGATATAGTTTAAAACTTTATATTCTGTTGTGCTATATTATGGTAAGCATCCCGTGAGAACTGTATCGCTTACTTTTTCATTCTAAATAAAAGTTTACTTGCTTGCTTGGATTTATTATCATTATTCATGTACCTTCATGGTATGCTATCAAAGGTTTGGCTAATTGACTAGCTTGAACAAATTCCAATATCTTAAGGTCTAAATTGCAATCCTTCACTAATTATTTCTTACTTGATAATCATTTCTTACTCGATATTATAAAGTAGTAAAGGAAAAAATCACAGTAAAGGAAAAATCTATGTACACAACCTTCAGGCCAGCATGGCAGGCATCAGACGTGATGATTCGCCCGCATGCAGATTCGTATCGAAGGATTCATTCATGGGTTTCACATCATTGACGCGTGGATTCATGTACGAATCATTGTATCCGATGTAGATCATGCTGCACCAGAATAATATAGCAAGACTTTTTCAAATAGTAAAATAGGCAACTGATCCACGAGGCTTGAAGCTGATGAAGGATGGTTCAATAAAACGGATCAAATTCTTCGAAAAGCCCAGATGTATTCTGGATCAAATATTGGTACATCACCTTTGTTGGTGGTTGGTCGGATCTGGATCTGGATCAAATATTCTGGCCCTAGAGTTTGAGCTCATGAATCACTTCGTGAGGAAAAAGAAGAAGATGTGATGTCTTCTCAAATGATTTGGTGAACCAGCTGTTAGGTTGAGCCAGGTTAAATCAAATGGGTCTGAATTAATTTAAATCAAATGGCTGATGATCCAAAAAGGACCGGTTAAACCCAAATTATAACCCAATCCATTTGGCTTATTCAATTGATTAAAGTGGACTTATTTTTGACCTGATGTAGGTTGACTAGATCTGGAATTATTTTACAAGTTGGTTCAATCCAATAATGCTTTAATATTGAGTCTTTTTTATTTGAATCTTGGATCTAAACAATTGAATCCAGCTGATCTCAAACCCAATTTCCTTCTTGGCTAACCTGTAGCCTATTGAGCTCAACCAATTAGATTTAGTTTAGTTCATCAATCGGACCGAATCATAGTTGTTGGGCTCCATCAATTGAACCCAACCTATATCCTTAGATCTGAATCCAGGCCAGTTAGATTTAATCAGCTGAACCCGATCAGATTGGACCAAACCGAATTTGATGATCTCTGGTGGACTTTATTGTGCACCCAGAACCTAATTCAGGTTCAAATTAGTGAACCAGACTTAATATTGTGGTCTGTAACCGGATTGAGTCTGGTTCAGTAAACTAGAACCCAAATTGAACCTAAATTCAAATTGAGCCAACTTCCTGAACCAGAAGTTCAATTGGAGCCAATTAGTGAACCAGAAATTTAATTTAACCCAAATCAGGGAACAAGGAGGCTGAATTAGAGCTAACTGACTTGCGTTCAAGCCAATTCATGCTGGATTTAATCAATTAGACCCTAATTAGTATAATTAAACTTTAATTAAGTTGCCTAATGACCTAATTGAGCATGTGTAGGTCTAATTAGAGCCAATCAACTGGATTAGGTGATGGGTTTAGAAGGGTATTGGCCTAATGAAATCCTGATCAAATCCATCGAATTATAGTTATGAGGGATATAATGATACTTTTAATTATGTGGGTTAGGTAATGTATGACCATATGGATTAGTTATGTGGATGTGGTGATGTAGTATTAATGATAGGGTATAAGTCGATCACTAGAGGTTGCTAGTGTCAGGATCTATTGGGATGGCTAAAGGATGCTATGATAGGATCTATGGTGATAACTAGAGGTCACTATTGTAAGGCCTAAAAGAATGACTAAAGGATGCTAATAATAGAGTCTAAGGTGATGGATAGAGGTTATTGTTGTGGAGCCAATCTAGCGTAGCTCAATTGGGGGTCAAACTTTGTTGATGATGTTTGACATTGATTGATGATATTTATGGTGACATAATCCGATGTTAAAAGCTATTGATAATTTCTCTTTTATTTGATGCACTAATTTATGGTATATGTCGTAGCACAATTTACTTTGTTAGCTATGTTATTTTCATATTATATAAATATTTTATTTACTATTGCATATTCATATTTATATGTGTAAGATTTTTGCTAGGCTTTTAATACATCCCCTACCTTTTTTCTAAAATGTTGAGAATTTGGATGCCAATCTAGACTTTGGGATGGATGGAAAGTGAGATTAGAGTAGCTAGTTGCATTTGGTATTGTATAGTTCTATACTTGTTAGAATGTTGATATAATTTGTTAGTTATCTCTTTTTTTTAATGTTAAGGATATTATGTGATATAACATGGACTGTTTATTTTGTGAGAACAAAAGATATAACCTTCATTGATATTATATATATGGTAGATATTGATGGGAAAGAATCCGTGTACGAGCAAATACTAGCAGACCGTAATACGCAGCGGAATAATAAATAAAAATGCGCAAACCACACAATCACAGAAACACCAAGATTTACGTGGAAAATCCCTTTAAGATAAAGAAAAAAAAACCACGGGCAAGCTAGAGAAGAAGATCCACTATAAAATAATAAATATCCAAGTCTCAAAGTCCCTTGCCAGAACTCGAGAAACAATCACAAAAGAATAATAGGGATATAAGGATTACGTCACCGAAAAATATGGTCTCCTGCGTTACCTCCTTATTTTCTTCCCTTCTCTTCTTCTTCTTCTCTTGTTTTTCTTCTGCAGCACCTTCACGTGATTCCTGGAGTGGAAGTCCTCCCACGTAGTCAAGCACCAAGCAGCAGCCCTTCCTTCTCTTCCCCTAGCAATCCATGCTCCTAGAAAAAAGAAATACCTGCTACATGCTTCTCCTCTTTTTCCATACGGCTGCTCCTTGAAAAAGAAAAACCAAAAAAGGAAGGCGGCTGCTCCTTTTATAAAAGAGAGAGAATAAATCCTGGTAGAAAAAGGAGTAGCGCTCCCTTTTTCCCTAATGGGCTGAATAAGTGGGCCATGGGCCCAACAACCTCCCCCTTCAGCCCATAAGGGAGGCTGTCTCATACTTCCTTAGTGTGAAATCATGCCGACTAGCTGTCGGCATATCTCTTGCCTTTCTTTTGATAAGGTCTTTGTCAACATGTCTGCCCCATTTTCATCTATGTAAATTTTCTGAAGCTGTAACTGCTTCTCTTCAAACACATTTCGAATCCATTGGTATCTCACATCTATATGCTTTGACTTGAAATAAAAAGTTGGGTTCTTGCACAAGTGGATGGCGCTCTGGCTATCACAATGTACCACATAATTTTTTGTTTCAACCCCAATTCATGTAAGAATTCTTTCATCCCCAGCATCTCCTTACAGACCTCGGTAGCAGCAATATATTCTGCCTCTGTGGTAGAGAGAGCTACACACCTTTGCAATCTGGATTGCCATGACACAGCTCCCCCTGCAAAAGTAAGTATGAAACATGATGTGGACTTCCTTGTATCAATATCTCTCGCCATATCTGCATCTGTGTAACCAATCAGCACAGCTGGACCACCCCCAAAGCTTAAACAAACTTTGGAGCTTCCTCTGAGATATCTGAAGATCCACTTCACTGCTGCCCAATGCTCTTTCCCTGGATTTGCAAGAAATCTGCTAGCAACACCCACTGCATATGCGATGTCTGGCCTCGTACATACCATCGCGTACATCAAACTTCCGACTGCTGAAGCGTAAGGAACCTTCTTCATTTTCTCCTTCTCCTCATCACTTGAAGGACTTTGCTCTGAGCACAACCTGAAGTGACCTGCAAGAGGAGAACCAACTGGCTTTGCATTGATCATACTGAACCTATCCAATACCTTCTCAATGTACTTTTCCTGTGACAACCATATTTTCTTGATTCTTCTATCATGGGAAATCTGCATACCCAGTATTTGCTTTGCTGGTCCCATATCCTTCATTTCAAATGAATTGCTCAGCTCCTTCTTCAACTGTCAATCATAGACATATCTTTCCCAAGAATAAGCATGTCATCAACATAAAGTAGGAGTATGACAAAATCCTCACTAAACCATTTGATATACACACAATGATCTGAAGCCATTCTTTTGTATCCATTTTCAGCCATAAATGAATCAAATTTCTTGTACCACTACCTTGGAGCTTGCTTCAGCCCATATAAGCTTTTTTTCAATCTGCAGACAAGATTTTCTTTACCTTTGACTTTGAAGCCTTCTGGTTGCTCCATATAGATTTCCTCCTCCAAATCACCATGAAGAAAAGCTGTCTTCACATCTAACTGCTCAACCTCCAAGTCTAGACTAGCAGCAATACCTAGAGCAACACGAATTGAAGATATTTTAACAACAGGAGAAAAAATCTCTTCAAAGTCAATACCTTTCTTTTGACCAAAGCCTTTCACAACCAATCTGGCCTTGTACTTTGGTTGAGAACAATGCTGTTGAGTCTTTAACCTGAAAACCCACTTGTTCTTTAAAGCCTTCCTTCCTCTTGGTAGTTCCACTAAATCATATGTGTGGTTCTTCTGTAAGGCATCAATTTCTTCCAGCATACCTACTAACCACTCCTTTTTCTGCTCACTTTCAACTGCCTCCTGGTAACATTCTGGTTCACCTGCATCAGTAAGCATTATATATTCATCTGTAGAATACCTTTTGGAAGGTTGACGTTGTCTGATAGATCTTCTCAGCTGAGGCTCTGTAGGAGGTTGCTCCTGATCTCCTTTCTGCTCAACATGTCCTACAGGTGAGTTAATATCTGCTCCTGCACTATTTTCTTGCACATCTCCCCTATCACCCTGATTTACTAGAGAGTAACTGGATCACAGTCTGTTAATCCTCCTGCAGAAGACTTGACTGACACCTCCTTCTTGAAGTCTTGAAGGGTTTGATCTTCAAAAAATACCACATCTCTGCTTCTGAATACCTTCTGCTTTTCTGGATCCCAAAGTCTATAACCAAACTCATCATGTGAGTAACCAAGCAAAGCACATTCTTTTGTCTTACCATCCAGCTTGGACCTCTCAATGTCTGGAACATGTGCAAATGCACGACAACCAAACACTCTCAAGTGCTTATAAGAGACATCTTTTCCTGACCATACACGCTCTGCAACATCACCATCTAGAGCTGTACATGGTGACAAGTTTATTACATCAACCGCTGTCTTCAATGCCTCATCCCAAAATCTTTTAGGTAACTTGGACTGTGAAAGCATACATCTGATCTTTTCCATGATGGTGCGGTTCATTCTCTCTGCAATTGCATTATGCTGAGGAGTACCAGGAACTGTCATCTCATGTTGAATGCCATGTGATCTGCAATAATTATCAAATAACCCTGTGTACTCACCACCATTATCTGACCTTATACATTTCAGTTTCTTTCCTGTCTCTCTTTCAACTCTGGCATGAAACTCTTTGAAGACATTAATAACCTGATCTTTAGTCTTCAAACCATAGACCCAAACTTTTCTAGAAAAATCATCTATAAAAGTGACAAAATAAAGTGCACCACTGATGCCTGGAACATTAACTGATCCACTAGGAGTTTTTGTCCTCAGAGGACCACAAACATCTGTATAGATACGATCCAAAACATGCATTTTTCTAGATAAAGCAGGACTAGCAAAAGAAACTCTATGTTGCTTGCCAACCAAACAATCAACACATGGGTTCAGATGTACACCTTTGAAGTCTGGTAGAACTTCTCCCTTGGAAAGAACTTGCAGCCCCTTCTCACTCATGTGTCCCAGTCGTTTATGCCACAACTCCATGCTGAAGTCGTTCTCTGTAACATTCAACTGTTCACCATAAGCTTTAGCCTGCAACCTGTATAAAGTGTGACATTTCTTCCCACTGGCTACAACAAGTGAACCTTTACTGAGCTTCCATTGCCCTTTATGAAATCTGCTATCAAAGTCTTCATCATCAAGTCTTCCAACTGAGATTAAATTTAGCCTCAAGTCAGCTACATGCCTTACATCCTTGAGCACCAACTTACAGCCAAGATTGGTCTTCATGTGGATGTCACCCATGCCAATGATGTCTGCTGTGCCTTGATTTTCCATCTTGACAACACCAAAATTTTCAGTCTTATATGTAGAAAAAAACTCCCTCCGTAGTGTAGCATGATGTTGACCCAATTAATGATTTTGATGATTAACAAAACTACTTGAGTATAACTATTGGAGGCTCTAATGATTTTGATTTAGTGTTTCAGATTATTAGACTGTTGAATGATCAAAATCAGGAGTTACATAGTGTTCTGGATCGAATCTAATGTCTAGGTAAGAATTGCAGACATTAGAGTCGACTCCGAGAATCACAGAGCCAACTCCGGAACTGGCACGGACGTTAGAGTCGACTCCGAGACTGTTAGAGTCGACTCTCACAGACGAAGCAGAAAGTCAATTTTTCTGGCCCCGACCTAGAGTCGACTCCGGGTAAGTTAGAGTCGACTCCGGAAAAGTTCTTGTCGACCCCAGAAAAGTCAGAGACGACTCCAGAAATATCGTTTTGAGATGCCTCGAGCTAGAGCCGACTCCAGAAAAGTTAGAGTCGACTCCAACCCACCTGGAACGAAAAATCAAGTTGCCAGATCAGCTCTAATAGTAATATTTCTATTTTACCTTATTTCTAACGGATATATTTTGATACAAGGTACACTCCAACGGATAGTTTTCTTTCAAAAATGGTGTGAAAGAAATCTATAAAAAGGGAAGACTATTGTTCAAAAAAAAAAAGAACGGAAAATAGAAGGAAAAAGAGAGAAAATCTGAGATAGACAAATCCCATTTTAAAAATCCGAGAGCTTGAATCTTAAGAGGAAAACCTTCTAGCTCAAATCCACTCCACTCCAAAAGGCTCAAGAGGAATCCAAAGCATTCAAATCAAAGTCTTGATGGATTTCCCAACTTGGAGAAAGGAGATTCGTTTCTTGCTTTTCAACTCTTCTCAACTGCTTCAACTATAAAGAATCAGAGCTGAGGCTTGATTCAATCCAGCAAGGAGAAGAAGAAAAGAAGAAAAGAAGAAAAGCTCAAAAGCCAACCAATCCACAAATCAGGCTTTTCTAAACCTTGTTATTCTTAATTTGTATATTTGCTCATTGAGGAGCTTTGTATTTCAAAAATAATACTTATTTTGTTTGTGCCTAGTTCAATCTGGAGGATTGAACTAGAGGAGGTAGTTTTACCTCGGTTCAAGCTTGGTTAAGCTTGGGTTAGGGTTTTTGTGTTGGTGAGCCCTTGAAAACCAGCTGGGTTCGTTGTGCGCCCGGGAAAACAACAAGTTCGAGTTGTGAGCTTGTAAAACAACTCTGCTGTAATATAGGATGATTATAGTGTGGACCCAAGTGAATCTTGGGAGTGGACGTAGGTGTTGGATACACCGAACCACTATAAAATCTTTGTGTTTGCCGTATTCTATTGTCTCTCTCTATCTCTATTTTATTCACTGCACTTTATAGTTACCTTGCATCTGCCTTCATTAATCTCAAGCAAACTATTTTAAAAAAGGCTAATTTTTTAAAGAACCCAATTCACCCCCCCCCCCCCCTCTTGGGTTGTCATCTGGGCCAACAATTGGTATCAGAGCTAGTGCTCATTAGATTTTGATCACACGATCAAGAGCTAAAGTTCCAAATGGCAACACAAGTTGGTTCTTTTGCTGAAGGTCATTCTACGAATAGACCTCCACTTTTTAATGGCTCAAACTATTCTTATTGGAAAGCTAGAATGAGGATATTCATTCAAGCTTCTGATTATGAGCTTTGGGGTGTTATAATCAATGGACCTAGTATACCCACACACGTTATTGATGGCACTATTGTTCCTAAGCCCGAAAGGGACTGGAATGATAATGATAGGAAAATGGCACAGCTTAACGCTAAAGCCATGAATGTACTATATTGCTTATTAGACGCTAATGAATTCAATAGAATCTCCACTTGTAATTCCGCAAAGAGATTTGGGATAGATTAGAGGTTACCCATGAGGGTACTAATCAAGTGAAAGAATCCAAAATAAATATTCTTGTTCACAAATATGAGTTATTTAATATGGAACAATCTGAAACTATTGCATGCATGTACACTAGATTCACTGACATTGTAAATGGTTTGAAAAGTCTTGGTAAGACATATACTAACTCTGAACTTGTTCGGAAAATTCTTAGGTCTTTACCAAGATCATGGGAAGCAAAGATGACTGCAATCCAAGAAGCTAAGGACCTCAATACTTTACCCTTAGAGGAGCTTCTAGGATCCCTAATGACCCATGAGCTGACTATGAGGCAGCATGTTGAGGAGGATTCAAAGAAAAAGAAAATGATTGCCCTCAAAGCTGCAAAAGATGAAGAGAGCAGCAGCAATGATGATGATGATGATGATGATGAGACTGCTCTCTTAGCAAAAAAATTTAAGAGATTTATGAGGAAAAAGAAACCCTTCCACAAGAAAAAATTTGGAGTTAAGTGGGAAGGAGAAAAGGATAAGATTAAGGACAAGGACAAGGAAAAAGAGAAAGACCCCTTGACATGCTATGAATGTAATAAACCGGGGCACTTTAGAAATGAATGTCCTAGATTGAATAAAGCCTACAAAAAAGAAGAAGGCTTATATGGCGACTTAGAGTGATAGCGAGGAATCTTCTTCCGAAGAAGAAGAGCAAAAGAAAGTCGCAAACGTATGCTTTATGGCGGACGACAATGACGAGGTATGTTCCGACAACCCTGCGATGAATTTGCTTTCGATGAACTTTTTGATGCCTTTAATGAACTTGTTGGGGATTTTAAAATCTTGAAAAAGAAATACAAGTTTTTGAAAAATGAAAACTTAGCCTTCATTCATGAAAAAGAAATCTTAACAATGAAATTAAGAAACTTAAATCTGAAAATAAAATTTTAATGAATGAAAAGGAATCAATCTCTAATGAAAAGATAAATTAAAGAATGAGGTTAAAAAACATAAAAATATAGTTGACAAGTTTACATTAAGTTCACTTAAATTAGACATGTTATTAAATAGTCAAAAAGCAGTTTTTGACAAAGCCGGATTAGGATATAACACGTTAAGAAAACAAAAATCACTTAAAAATATTTTTGTAAGTGCTGGCCAAAGTAATCTAACATGCTTTAAATGTAATCAAAAAGGGCACAAATCATATGAATGTAAAAATCTGAAACCTAATAAAAACTTAAATGTTAAAGGAAAGAAAATATGGGTTCCGAAAGGAACAATATTTGTTGGTACTAACCATGAAGGACCCAAGAAAGCTTGGGTACCTAAACATAAAGTCTGATTTTATTGCAGGAATGTCTTGTGGCCAAGAGATCAAAAAGAAAGTGGTATCTTGATAGTGGCTGCTCAAGACATATGACGGGTGACAAAGAAGAATTCATCACCCTTGAAGAAAAGAAAGGAGGAGTGTTACTTTTGGCGACAATGGCAAAGGCCAAATCTTGGGGTTTGGTAACATTCAAATAACTCCCTCCATATTTATTGAAAATGTACTTTATGTTGATGGTTTAAAACACAACTTAATTAGTATAAGTCAATTATGTGATAAAGGTTTTAAAGTATCTTTTGAATCTTCTTTATGCACAGTAGCTAATCCCATTGATAATAGCATTGTTTTTATTGGAAATAGAAATGGCAATGTATACATGATTGACTTAGACAAATTGTCTACTAATCATTGCTTAGTTGCTAATAATGCTAATATGAATGAGATTGGTTGGTTGTGGCATCGAAGATTAGGACACGCAAGCACACACTTGATTTCAAAACTAATTAGAATGGATTTAGTAAAAGGTTTACCTAAATTAGATTTTGAAAATAACAAAATATGTGATGCATGTCAGTTTGGAAAACAAACTAGAAGTTCCTTCAAATCTAAAAATATTGTTTCAACTTCTAGGCCATTAGAGCTACTCACATGGACCTTTTGGACCAACTAGAACCACAAGTCTAGGAGGAAAGAAATATGGTCTTGTGATAGTAGATGATTACTCTAGATTCACTTGGGTAATGTTTTTAGCTCACAAAGATGAGACTTTCTCGATATTCATGAAATTCTTCAAGAAAGTAACAAATGAGAAAAACACTACCATAGTGTCTCTAAGAAGTGATCATGGAACTGAATTTGAAAATCACTTATTTGAAAGTTTTTGCAATGAAAATGGAATTAATCATAATTTTTCTGCACCCTAGGACCCCACAACAAAATGGTGTAGTTGAAAGGAAAAATAGGACTCTAGAAGACATGGCCCGTACCATGCTATGTGAAAGTAAACTCCCAAAATACTTTTGGGCGGAAGCTATTAACACAGCATGTTACATCTTAAATAGAGCCTTAATAAGACCTATTTTAAAGAAAACACCTTATGAATTATGGCATAACAGAAAACCAAACATTAAATATTTTCATGCATTTGGTTGTAAATGTTTTATTCATAATAATGGTAAAAACAACTTAGGTAAATTTGATGCAAAATCAGATGAAGGAATATTCTTAGGTTATTCAACAACTAGTAAAGCATATAGAGTGTTCAACAAGAAAACCTAATTGTTGAAGAATCTATTCATGTAATTTTTGATGAATCTTTAACATCAAGTTCCAAAAGGATTGATGATGAGGAAGATACAAACATTTGAAAAAATCTTGAAAAACTTAATATGATGTATCTTCAGATCATGAACAAGAAGCTAAAGATAATGATTCACCTAAGGCTGATGATGTTAATACTAATCATAATGATATAGATCTACCAAGAGATTGGAGATATGCTTATAGTCATCCCAAGGAATTGATTATAGGTGATCCATCTCAAGGAATAAGAACTAGATCATCTATGAGAAATATTAGTAATCACTTTGCATTTGTCTCTCAAATTGAACCTAAAACTATTGAAGAAGCTGAAAAAGATAATAATTGGATGCTAGCTATGCAAGAAGAATTAAATCAATTCACTAGAAATAATGTATGGACATTAGTGAAAGACCTAAAAATCATTCTGTAATAGGATCAAAATGGGTTTTAGAAATAAACTAGATGAAAATGGCATAGTAATTAGAAACAAAGCTAGATTAGTTGCAAAAGGATATAATCAAGAAGAAGGCATTGATTTTGATGAAACTTTTGCACCTGTAGCTAGATTAGAAGCCATTAGGCTATTACTAGCATTTGCATGTCACATGAACATTAATTTATTTCAAATGGATGTTAAAAGTGCATTTTTAAATGGATTTATAAATGAAGAAGTTTATGTAGAACAACCACCAGGTTTTGAAGATCACGAATTTTCAAATCACGTTTTTAAATTGCACAAGGCATTATATGGTTTGAAACAAGCACCTAGAGCTTGGTATGATAGACTAAGTAAATTTTTAATTGAAAATGAATTTACAAGAGGAAATGTTGATAAAACATTATTTTTGAAAAGAAAAAATAAAGATTTACTTGTAGTACAAATATATGTTGATGACATTGTTTTGGTGCTACTAACGATTCTCTATGTCAAGAATTTGCTAAGTTAATGCAGGGAGAATTTGAAATGAGCATGATGGGAGAACTCAACTTCTTCCTTGGACTCCAAATCAAACAAAGCAAAGAGGGTATCTTTATCAACCAAACAAAGTACACAAGATTCTAAAGAAGTTTGGTATGGAATCAATTAAACCCCTCGGAACACCAATGAGTCCTTCATGCAAGCTGGACAAAGATGAAGAAGGTAAAAGTTGATCAGAAATATTATCGAGGTATAATCGGATCCCTCTTTATTTAACTGCAAGTAGACCAGATATTATGTTTCTGTATGCTTATGTGCTAGATTTCAATCAGAACCTAAAGAATCACACTTAATAGCTGTTAAAAGAATACTAAGATACTTAAGTGGAACAAAAAATGTAGGTTTATGGTATTCTAGAGACTCCACATTAAATCTAATTGCATACTCAGATTCTGATTATGCCGGATGCAAGTTAGATAGAAAAAGCACAAGTGGTGCATGCCAATTTTTAGGAAGTAACTTAATCTCATGGTTTAGCAAAAAGCAAAATTCGGTTGCATTATCTACTGCGGAAGCAGAATATGTTGCAGCTGGAAGTTGCTGTGCTCAAATCCTATGGATTAAGAGACAACTTGAAGACTATGGTATCACACTTGATAAGACACCTATAAGATGTGATAATACAAGTGCAATAAATCTAACTAAAAATCCAATTCAACATTCAAGAACAAAGCATATTGAAATAAGATATCACTTTATAAGAGAACATGTAGCCAATAATGAAATTTGTCTTGATTATGTGAATACTGAAGAACAACTTGCAGATATATTAACAAAACCCTTAAGTGAAGAGAGATTTTGTTATCTTAGAGGAGAATTAGGAGTTTGTGATCCTTTGGAATAGTTTTCTGAAACTCTTAAGGACATCTATCTAGATTTCATCATTTTCTTGAAAAATCTTGATATTTCAATAAGGAAATCTATCTAGATCTTGATTCATTGTTTCCCCAATTGCTAAAGAACATTAATCTATAATTTGATGATTAATTTGAATAGTTTCAAATCCTTGAAACTTAATTTTTTATCTCTGAAACTGTTAGAGTCGACTCTGACAGTTTGTGGAGTCGACACCTGAGTTTTTGATGTTCTGTCTAAGTGATTAGAGCCGACTCTGGCTTTTGTGGAGCCGACTCTAATACGAGCGCTGACAGATTTTCTGGTTCGGAGCCGACACCCAGTTTTCGGGAGTCGACTCTAAGTCGAGCTAGGTCAAAAATAAAAAGGCGGAGTCGACCCCCAATCATTCCAATCGTCTCCTAAACCTATCCAAAAAGCTCCAAACCTTTCCAACTTCCCCAAATCTACTCAAAACCCTTGATTAATCTTCCAATCTTCTCAATGGCACCTAAGAGGCGCGGATTCGTCGGTGGAGCATCCGTTCCAACGAAGAGACGCACTGTTCGGAGGCAACCATCGCCTTCTTCCTCTTCGGCCACTCAAGAGGATTCTCCTCCTTCACCATCTTCACCCAAGGTTGATCATTTAGCTGGTAAGACCATTACCACTGGGAGAAAGTAATTTTGATTTATTTGAATCGGAAGGTTTCTCTATTGGAAGAAATTTGAAGGAAATGGGATGGGAAAAAATGTGCTCACTTGATTACCCACATATCCAGCCTTAGTAAGAGAGTTTTACAACGGATTAAGCAGAGGAGAAGGTGGATTAATAAGCATAGTAAGAGGAACAAGAGTGACAATAACCTCTGAGATTCTTGGAAACTTATTAGAAATGCCCACTATCGGATTAATGGAATATCAACATGAGGATAGAAGTGGTGCACTGACAAGGATGCTAGGGAGAGATGTGACTGAGTTTGAAGAAATCTTTGCAAATCAGTTGAATCTAGAACTCAGATTATTGCATAATATCTGTGGAAGAATCTTATTTCCAAAAATAGGGAGATTCGAGTATGTCTCGGAGCGAGACGTTCTGTTGATGGACTGCATTATAACTGGAAGGCCAGTCAATTTAGCTGGCATGATGATTGGATACATGGCAGAGGCAGCTACAAAGAAGAGATCAACACTGCCATACGGTATGATTCTGACACTATCTTTAGAAGCCAAGGTGTGCTCATTATGGAAAATGAACCTTTAAGAAACTGAGACACACTGATTATTATAGCATTCTACTATTCATCGGATGGGCTTCAAGAAATTAATGGTGTTTGGATAAAAGGAGGAAGAGAGGAAAGAGCAGAAAGAGATGGAGCAGAGGAAACCAGAGTAGAAGACATCCCGGGACCATCTACTGAGGGACCATCTGTCCCTGATCCATCTATTGCGGGACCTTCTTCAGCTGGACCTTCAGAGGCCGGACCTAGTTCTATTCCCTCACCTCCACATCAGCCTATAACAAATTCTGGAGATTCTCTGATGAACAACTTGATCAGTTAAGAGGTTTACTTGCTGAGTATGATAGTCAGAGATCTCAAGAAATTTCACAATTAAAAGAAGACTTTAATCAGTTGAAGGAAGAATTAAATTCGAGACTGGACATGCTATCCTTTACCTTAGGCAGTTCTGTTGAATCCTTTGGGCTGAGCTTCACAAGATCTTCGAAAGGATGGAAGGTATTGCCGATGGATCAGGATCGTATGTTCATGCAACGGGTCAATTGAAGAAGGACATTGACCTTGCAGTCTCTCAAATCGAAGCTTGCCTTGAAAACTTTAAGAAATCACAAAAGGATGATGTAATGGAAATCATAGGTCATCTGAAGAAAATTGTATTCAAACATATCTGACCTTGATTTTGAGTTTGATAGTTTGTACTTAGGAAGTTTTTGAATATCTAATGTATTTCATTTTGAAATGTATGAATCAACTAATGTAATGGTTCTTGCTTATGAAATACAATTTCACATTTTCAAATATTGATTGCTTGGATCCCTATGCTTTATTGAGTCTACAAATTTTTTTTAATAGCTTTCTTTATCTAATACTCTCCTTATTGCTGATAACAAAAAAGGGGGAGAGATGGTTGAGATGGTTGAATATGCAAAGAAAGAAAGACTTGAAAATTTCAATGAAAGATGGTTGTATGCAAAGAAAGATTGAATATGAAATTGAATATGAATAAGCGAAGACTTGAAAATTTTAATGAAGGGAGAGATGGTTGTATATGCATAAAGAAAGAAAGAAAGGGGGAGAAATAATTGTTTATGCAAAATGACTTGAAATGTTAATCAGTTAAAATTTGATGCTTATATATAGGGGGAGCTATTCAATGCAGGGGGAGCTTAACAAAAAGCTCATTGCAATTTTATGCACATTAAGATTAAATATTCATAATTGATGGATTATATTGAACTCATGCACAATTTTAAAAGTTTACTTTGAATATTGGCATCAAAACCTTCATTTAAAATGTTTAAAGTTCAAAATGACGATAATCCTTAGTTTGATTGAATTTTTGAATGCATATACTCAAAGTTTTTGTTATCATCAAAAAGGGGGAGATTGTTGACCCAATTGATGATTTTGATGATTAACAAAACTACTTGAGTATAACTATTGAAGGCTCTAATGATTTTGATTTAGTGTTTCAGATTATAAGACTATTGAATGATCAAAATCAGGAGTTACATAGTGTTCTGGATCGAATCTAATGTCTAGGTAAGAATTGCAGACATTAGAGTCGACTCCGAGAATCACAGAGCCGACTCCGGAACTGGCACGGACGTTAGAGTCGACTCCGAGACTGTTAGAGTCGACTCTCACAGACGAAGCAGAAAGTCGATTTTTCTGGCCCCGACCTAGAGTCGACTCCGGGTAAGTTAGAGTCGACTCCGGAAAAGTTTCTTGTCGACCCCAGAAAAGCCAGAGACGACTCCAGAAATATCGTTTTGAGATGCCTCGAGCTAGAGCCGACTCCAGAAAAGTTAGAGTCGACTCCAACCCACCTGGAACGAAAAATCAAGTTGCCAGATCAGCTCTAACGGTAATATTTCTATTTTACCTTATTTCTAACGGATATATTTTGATACAAGGTACACTCCAACGGATAGTTTTCTTCCAAAAATGGTGTAAAAGAAATCTATAAAAAGGGAAGTCTATTGTTCAAAAAAAAAAGAACGGAAAATAGAAGGAAAAAGAGAGAAAATCTGAGATAGACAAATCCCATTTCAAAAATCCGAGAGCTTGAATCTTAAGAGGAAAAACCTTCTAGCTCAAATCCACTCCACTCCAAAAAGCTCAAGAGGAATCCAAAGCATTCAAATCAAAGTCTTGGTGGATTTCCCAACTTGGAGAAAGGAGATTCGTTTCTTGCTTTTCAACTCTTCTCAACTGCTTCAACTGTGAAGAATCGGAGCTGAGGCTTGATTCAATCCAGCAAGGAGAAGAAGAAAAGAAGAAAAGAAGAAAAGCTCAAAAGCCAACCAATCTACAAATCAGGCTTTTCTAAACCTTGTTATTCTTAATTTGTATATTTGCTCATTGAGGAGCTTTGTATTTCAAAAACAATACTTATTTTGTTTGTGCCTAGTTCAATCTGGGGGATTGAACTAGAGGAGGTAGTTTTACCTCGGTTCAAGCTTGGTTAAGCTTGGGTTAGGGTTTTTGTGCTGGTGAGCCCTTGAAAACCAGCTGGGTTCGTTGTGCGCCCGGAAAACAACAAGTTCGAGTTGTGAGCTTGTAAAACAACTCTGCTGTAATCTAGGGTGATTATAGTGTGGACCCAAGTGAATCTTGGGAGTGGACGTAGGTGTTGGATACACCGAACCACTATAAAATCTTTTGTGTTTGCCGTGTTCTATTGTCTCTTCTCTATCTCTATTTATTCACTGCACTTTATAGTTACCTTGCATTTGCCTTCATTAATCTCAAGCAAACTATTTTAAAAAAGGCTAATTTTTTAAAGAACCCAATTCACCCCTCCCCCTCTTGGGTTGTCATCTGGGCCAACACATGATAAGAAGCACCTGTGTCAATCACCCACTCATGATTCTGACACTTACATGAGAAGATACCATCAGAAGTAGATAAAATCAAATAATAATCACTCTGCATAGTAGCTGTGATATTCTCCTTTGACTCTGTATCCTCCACTTCTTTTCCTTTTTCTTACTCTTCTTAGGCTTCTTACACTGATTCTTGTAGTGCCCTTTCTCACCACAGTTATAGCAAGTATATCTTTTCTTGACCTTGATTTGCTTCTACCCTTGTATGAATTGTCTCTATTTCTAGACTTTGACCGTCCTCTATTCTCTGAGACAAGTGCCTGTGAATCAATCTGAGAAGTTGCTGAATTTTTCCTTCTTAACTCCTCATTAACAAACTGCCTGTTACTTGACTCATGGTGATAACAACGTCTGGTGCAGAATTACTGAGGGAAACTACCAGTATCTCCCAACTTTCTAGCAATGAACTGAGAAGTAACAATGTCTGCAACTCATCATCAAGAGACATTTTCATAGAGGATAACTGGTTATTAATACTCTGCATTTCATTCAAATGCTCAGCAATAGAAGCACCCTCTTTATATTTCAGATTCACTAGTTTTCTGATCAAGAAAGCCTTGTTGCCAGCTGTTTTTCTCTCATATAGACTTTCTAACTTTTTCCAAAGAGAGTTTGCAGAAGTCTCAGTGGAAACATGGTGAAAGACACTATCATCCACCATTGCCGAATAAAACCGACTGCCTTCCGA
>UESW01001487.1:445981-503128 GCA_900491605.1 Calamus simplicifolius
AAGCTTTTATATGAAATAAAGGGCAATTAACTTTTCAGCTAACTGACACACTCAAGTACAATAGCAGTAAATTCATTTGAAAAGATGTTCCATTAATAGATTTGATTGAAAGTAATGGAAGATGTTATGCAAAAAATAATAAATATGATTTTCAGTTATAATGTTGAGGATCATGAAAATAATTCATTAAATAGTTCATTAAAAGTTGGATCAAACATACCAAGTTCTTCTAATTTCATAAAATTTTGATTCATCAAGAGGTTTGGTAAAAATATAATTTAATTTTCAGTGCTTAAAAATTCAATTACAACATTTCCATTGTTTACATGATCTCTAATAAAGTGATGTCTAATTTCAATATGTTTAGTTCTTGAATGTTGAATAGGATTTTTAGTTAAACTAATTGCACTTGTATTATCACATTTTATTGGTATGGCTTTTTGTTTGATGCCATAATCTTCTAGCTGCTGCTTAATCCATAAGATTTGAGCACAAACTTCCAGCTGCAACGTATTCGGCCTGGCCGTAGACAATGCTACTGAAGTTTGCTTTTTGCTAAACCATGAAATTAAGTTAACATCTAGAAATTGGTAAGTTCCGCTAGTTGATTTTCTGTTTAATTTACATCCAGCAAAATCTGAATAAGTATAACCTATTAAGTCAATGCTAGATTGTTTGTCATACCATAGTCCTAAATTCATTGTTCTATTCAAATATTTAAATATTCTTTTAACAGCAAGCAAGTGTGATTCTTTAGGATTAGCTTGATATCTAGCACACATGCAAACAATGAATAAGATATATGGTCTACTAGCAATTAAATATAATAATGATCCTATCATACCTCTATAAAGTTTCAAATCAACAAACTTTTCAGAGTTATAAGATTCAAGTCTACACGATGAGCTCATAGGGGTACCAATACTTTTTGATGTCTCCATGCCAAACTTTTTGATCATTTCTTTGATATACTTGGATTGGCTTATGAAGATGTCATCTTTGCTCTGTTTGATCTGTAGTCCGAGAAAATAGTTTAGTTCTCCCATTATACTCATCTCGAACTCTCCCTGCATAAGCTTAGCAAAGTCCTTGCACAAAGAATCATTAGTGGAACCGAATATGATATCATCAACATAGATTTGAATAATTAATATATCTTCATCTTATCTTTTAATGAATAAGGTTGTATCCACGTTTTTGAATAAATTCATTGTTGATCAAGAACTTACTTAATCTTTCATACCAAGCTCGGGGCGCTTGCTTCAAACCATACAAAGCTTTGTTCAATTTAAATACGTGGTTTGAAAACAAGTGATTTTCAAAGCGGGTGGCTGTTCACAAAAACTTATTCAGCAATGTATCCATTTAATAAAGCGCTTTTAACATCCATTTGATATAGTTTATAATTCATAAAGCAGGCATAAGCAAGTAGTAATCTAATAGCTTCTAATCTAGCAACTGGGGCATAACTTTCATCAAAATCAATTCCCTCTTCTTGATTATAACCCTTAGTTACTAATCTTCCTTTGTTTCTAATTATATTACCATGTCCATCCAATTTGTTCCTAAAAACCCATTTAGTCCCAATAATTTGATGATCATGAGGTCTTTCAGTAAGAGTCCATACATTATTTCTTTCAAACCGGTGAAGTTCCTCATGCATGGCATTAATCCAATCAACATCATTTTTAGCATCATCATAGCATTTAGGTTCAATTTTAGATACAAATGCTAAGTTGTTATAAGTATCCCTAAATGATGATCTAGTTTTAACTCCTTGTGATGGATCACCTATGATTTGATCTTTAGGGTGACTAAGAACGTACCTCCATCCTCTTTCTAATTCATCATTACCTTATGAAGCTTCTGGTAGGTCACGTTCCTTCTTCATTTACTCTAGTGTATCCGAGTCATCCTTATCCTTCAGGTGATGTCCTTGAGTTGATCTTCAATTTCATCTGCATCATTTATACCTTTTCTCTTCCTTAATGGAAGATCATTAGATTCATCAAAGATAACATGAATTGATTCTTCTACTACTAGTCTTTTTGTTGAATACTCTAAAGGCTCTACTATGCAAAGAATAACCAAGAAAAATTCCTTCATCAGATTTAGCATCAAATTTATCAAGGTTTGATTTTCTATTATTTAAAACAAAACATCGGCATCCAAAAACACAAAAATAACTGACGTTTGGTTTTCTTCCTTTCCAAAGTTCATACGGAGTCTTTTTCAAAATAGGTCTAATCAATACACGATTTAAAACATAACATGCAGTGTTGATAGCTTCAGCCTAAAAGTACTTTGGGAGATTGCTCTCACAACATGGTACGGGCCATTTCTTCTAAAGTTCTATTCATTCTTTCTACTACTCCATTTTGTTAGGGTGTTCTTCATGCAGAAAAATTATGTTCAATTCCATTTTCATTACAAAAATCTTCAAAAGATTTATTTTCAAATTTTTTTCCATGATCACTTCGTATCGATAAAATAGAAGAATTCTTTTTATTTGTAATTCTTTTAAATAATTTTTGAAATGCGGGAAATGCTTCATCTTTACTGGTTAAAAATAAAACCCATATAAAATAAGAGAAATCATCAATAACAACAAAACCATATTTTTCCTCCTAGACTAGTTGTTCTTGTAGGACCGAATAAATCCATATGCAAAAGTTTCAAATGTTTAGTGGTTGAAACCAAATTCTTTGATTTAAAAGATACTCGGGTTTGTTTTCCAAATTGACAAGCATTGTCGATCTTATCTTTTTCAAAAATGAGTTTTGGCAAACCATGCACTAAATCTTTCTTAATTAATTTAGATAGTAAAGCCATGCTTGCATGAGCTAGCCTACGATGTATAACCAACTATTATCAGTTTTATTGTTTGTAGCAACTAGGCAATCAACATTTTGATCATGCAAATCATTTAAATTAACAATATATACATTACCATGCCTTTGACCAACAAATCTCATATTTTTATTAGCAGGATTTTTAACAATGCATAAGGATGATTCAAATGTAACTTTAAATCTTTGTCACATAATTGACTAATACTAAGTAAATTATGTTTCGTCCTTTCACAAGTAAGACATTATCAATATAAGCATGAGGTGTGATACCTATTTTTTCAATGCCAATTATTTTACCTTAGCCATTATCACCGAAAGTAACACCTCCATCTTTTGCCTCTAAAGTGATGAATTGCGATTCATCACCTGTCATGTATCTTAAGCACCCACTATCCAAATACCATTATCTTTTAGTTGCTCGGGTTGCAAGACACACCTGCATACACAATTTTAAATTTTTTCTTAGGTACCCAAGCTTTCTTGGGTCCTTTAGGGTTAGTTAAGATAGTTCCTTTTGGAACCCATATTTTTCTCACATTGTGTGTGTGACAAGTATAAGCTTTGTATCCCAATTTTTCACATTTGAAACATGTAATTTTGGTAGAATCATCAGCATGCACATAAATATTTTTCAAAAAATTTTGTTTTCAAAAAGATTACATCCAAGACCAGCTCTATTGTAAATAATACTTTAACTATTTAAAATCATTTCTAATTTTTTTGAGCTTAAAGTAAATTTATTAATAATTGGTTTTAATCTATTTACTTCATTTTTTAAATCTTAGTTTTCCTTCAGCAATAATTCATTATCTTTTGAAATTCTTTCTTTTTCAAGAGTAGGATTTTTAATTTCATTTTTCAAATCTTTGTTCTTTGAACTTAAGTTTGCAAAATCATCAACAAGTTCATAAAATGCACCATGTAATTCATCAAAAGTAAAGTCATCTAGAAAGCTAGGGCTTACCTCATCATTATCAGCCATGAAACATACATTGGCAATTTCAGTTTTTTAATTTCATTTTTCAAATCTTTGTTCTTTGAACTTAAGTTTGCAAAATCGTCAACAAGTTATAAAATGCACCATGTAATTCATCAAAAGTAAAGTCATCTAGAAAGCTAGGGCTTACCTCATCATTATCAGCCATGAAACATACATTGGCAATTTCAGTTTTTTCTTTATCTTCTGAACGTGTAGCCTCACTGTCGCTCCATGTAGCCATCATTGCTTTCTTCTTTATTCTTTTGGATCCTTTCTTTAATAGTGGACATTCTGGTCTGATATGTCCAGGCTTCTTGCACTCATAGCATGTAGAAGGTTAACTCTTTTCCTTTTCTTTGCTATGATCCCCTTTGGCAAAATGTTTTTTTTTCAAACTTCTTTCTTTTCATAAACTTTTTGAATTTCCTTGAGATAAGTGTCATTTCATCATCTTTCTCACTATCACTAGTGGTTTTCTCACTTTCATCATCTTGAGTTGCACTCTTTAATGCCATAGTTCTTTTCTTCTTTGATTCATCTTCATCAATATGTTGTCATTACTGAAGCTCATGAGTCATCAAAGAACCAACCAATTCTTCAAGTGATAAAGTGTTGAGATCTTTTGCTTCTTGTATTGCATAACTTTGGCTTCCATGACCTAGGCAAAGATCTTAAAATTTTCTAACAAGATCACTGTTAGCATAAGATTTTCCAAGACTTTTCAGTCCATTGATAATATCAGTAAATCTTGTAAACATATCAGTGATATTTTTAGCTAAATCCATATTAAATAATTCATACTTATGAACAAGCATATTTATTTTGGATTCCTTGACTTGATTTGTACCCTCATGGTGACTTCAAGTCTATCCCAGATTTCTTTAGCAACATGCAAGTAGATATGCGATTAAACTCATTTACATCAAGAGAACAATAAAAATATTCATAGCTTTTGCATTTAATTGAGCTAGTTTCTTATCTTGCTCATCCCATTCAATTCAGGTTTTGCAATATCAAGATTATCAATCTTAATAGTGGGTGTGTGTGATCCATTAATTATGATTCCCCATAAATTATAATCTAGTGCTTGAATGAAGATTTTCATTCATGCTTTCCAATATGTGTAATTTGTTCCATTGAACAAAGGTGGTCTATTAGTTGTCCTTTAATCAATATAGATCCATTTGGATTACTACTGATCTTTGGCTCCAAGCTACTGAAAGCTATAGAAATTAAGAGCACGCTGCTCTGATACCACTTGTTGCCCAGATGTAGCAACCCGAAAGGAGGGTGAATTGGTAATTAAAAATTAATTAGTACGCAGATATGTGCTTTAACACTAATTAAAATTTACTTGGCAGTGGTGCAGTGAAGTGCACAGAATAATAACATAGAAAATCAAGCAACCACAAATACAAGAGAGTTTATAGTGGTTCGGTGCCAAACTCAGCACCTACGTCACACCCCAAAAACCCTTTGAAAATTTCACTCAATCGTATCACAATGATTAAAACCTCTAGCCTTCCTCGGCTAGCCCTCTTGTTTATACGGCACAAGGCAACCAAACCCTAGCCTTACCCAGCTAGTCCTCTTGTTTCACGGCACAAGGAAGCCAACCCCTAGCCTTACCCGGCTAGTCCTCTTATTTAATGGCACAAGGAAGCCAACAAGAACCAAAGATTAATTCTAACCTTTTACAAAAGTTAGAATATATAAGAACAAGTAGCTCTACAATGAGCAAATATTCAAGATATACTTTACAAATTTTGTAACAAATCCTCAGCAATAAATGAAGAAGCTCAAAGGTAGCTGAAGCTTTGAATGCTTGAGGGGTTTAATAGATCTGGATGACCTTTGAGCAATGAATGATCTTCAACTTCAATGCACAACAACTTGCTTTTCAACACTCCAAAAAAATGCAATAAAGGCTCTCTTTTTTAGATTTCTCTCTTGTTTTTCTCTTTTAGATTCATCATTTTGTTCTTCTAATCCAGCTATTTAAAGCAATCCAACAACAAAAATATCCGTTAGATACATTTGAAATAAAGGGAAAGTAAAACGAGAAGAAAAGATAACCGTTGAGATTATTTTCCTTAAGCATTGAATGCTCTGAATCCATTTGAGGAAGGAGATCTCTGCCATAATCCAATAGATCAAAAGTTAGTATACTGAAAATAGAAATTAATTAAAGAGAGAGAGAGAGCACTCCTAAATATCAGAGAGGTAGCTGATTGGAATTAATTCCAGCTGAGGGGCTTGAAGACGCTTGGCCAAGAAGGAAAGAAAAGCCACAAGCTAGCTAACCGGCTAGCTAATTTTGAAATCTCACGGCAAGTGAAAAAGATATCAGCCTCAAAGGATAAAATAGTTAGCTCTCCAGCTAACTATCTATAAAGTGTACACGGCTTGAAGTTCATCCCAGGAAGAATAGCTAACTCCATAGCTAGCACCAAAAAGTCATACGCCCAGGAGAAGAATTCAAAAGGCATTAGTTAGCTCTCTAGCTAACTATGCAAAAAGTAGTTAGCTCTCTAGCTAACTAAGCCAAAAAGTAGTTAGCTCTTCAGTAAACCAAGCAAGCATCCAACGTTCAGAAAAAGAGAAGCCATAACAGGGTAGTTAGCTCTCCAGCTAACTAGAAAAAAGAGGCGCTCGCTTGGAGAAGGAATCAGCCAATAGAAGAAGAAGAGTTAGCTCTTTAGCTAACTAAGTTCAAAACATCATGGCAAGAGGAAATCGTCCGTCCAAGGCAGCTAACTCCTTAGCTAGCTATGAAAAGCATCCATACGCCCAAGAGAAAAATAGTTAGCTCTCTAGCTAACTCAAAAAGCTAACCTCACGGCTTGGTGGATCATGTAAAAAAATAGTTAGCTAACAATGAAAAGTAGTTAGCTCCCAAGGCAAAGCAGTTAACTAACAGGGTATGCTAGCTAGCCATGAGAGGCATCCAGCTAGCTCACCAGTTAGCTAAGAATAGGAACCATTCGGCCATGCAAAGTTACAGGAAAAATTAGTTAACTAAAAATGAATCCAGCTGGCTAAGAGGGAGGACAAGTTAGCTACTTAGCTAACTGAATCCCATAGCATTCGGCTAGCACAATGAACATACAAAAAGTAGTTAACTAAAATGGAATTTCAGCTAGCTCAGAAGGAGGCCAAGCTAGCTAACTAGCTTGCTAAAAATAAGCATGGTTAGGCTAGCATAGATAACAGGGAGCATAGTTAGCTAATATGGAATGCCAGTTAGCCAAGGAAGGGACCAGCTAGCTATCCAGCTAACTAAAATGGAGACCCATTCGGCCAGGCCACTGTAAGATAGTGTCAGTTAGCTAACAAATGTGTCAGCTAGCTAGACAGAAGGATAAGCTAGCTAACTAGCTAACTCCCAACATAATTCAAACGGCCAGGGATGAATGGATCAAATAGATAGCTTCTAGATAACAAATAAAAAAAGAGATATACTACCATAAGATTTTTCTTGATAACTCATTTGTAAAACACCTGTACTTTCCTGCATCAAGCTTAATAAATAGAATTAGTCTTTGCTTAGTTGTTTTGTAAGCATCAAAATCAATTCATGGTCAACATACTTTATTTTCTTTAATGTATTGTTACGATGTTGTTATATAATTTATTCATGTTATCCATTTATATTTTACAGGAACGGACCCCACTGAAGTGCATGAACCATGCTGCCAAGGTAGGTGAGTGGCAGTGGTGGGCATCAGGGCAATCAAATAGGAGATTTAGAGAAATAGTTCAGCAGTCGGGCCTGGTTGAACTAGTGTATTGCTCTTATCGGTTCACCAATAAGATTCTTGTCTTGGGCTTCGTCGAGAGATGGCAGCCCGAGACGAACACCTTCCATCTTTCCTTTCGCGAGATGACGATCACGTTGAATGAAGTTACCGCTATATTAGGGATTAGTGTCATAGGTGCCTCAGTATTACTATCATGTGATGGGATGAGTGATCGGGATGCTGAGTACCTACTAGTGGAGCTGTTAGGTGTATCACAGGTAGATGCGCATCAGAAGGTGCTATCAGTACGTGATCAATCTGTGAGATTAGAGTGGCTGAAGAGTCATTTTCATGCTGTATATCATAGAGATAACCACCATAGGATAGAGTGTGCAGCGCGAGGGTATTTGCTATTTTTGTTAGGGTGCATACTCTTTGTTGATAAGAGCGGGACGAGGGTGCCTATAGCTTATCTTTCTCTACTTTGGGATCTTGATAGGGTGAGCACATATGCTTGGGGTGCTGGTATCTTGGCTCATTTATATCGGCAGTTGGGGATTGCATCCAGAGCATCCATTAGACATATTAGTAAATATATGACGCTGCTCTAGGCATAGATTTATGAGCATTTTCCATTACTCACTCCTCACCCAGCCCTGGATTATACTGATACTAGGCCCCGTGTGCACCGTTGGATTCCCAGCAGTCCACCACGTACCATGATGGACCATTTAGTAATTCTACATAAGTCATTGGACGTTTTGAGGGCTGATGAAGTATGTACCATAGGACCATTCACTTGTATATTTCTATGATTTGCCATATATTATCAAACTGATTAGGATTTATCTGTTGCAGGTAGTTTGGGATCCCCAATGTCATATTCGGAAGGATCGTCCATTCCTAGATATTGCATTCTTTAGTGGATGCCTGAAGTGCATGAATATCGTAGAACCCTATCATCCTGAAAGGGTTCTATGATAGTTCAACAGGATACAGACGATCCACCACTCGCCATTAGCCCCTGAGGGAGCCGGCAGAGGATCGACAGCAGCATCGTACCACATTTGATGTCTTCTATGATCAGATGTGGGAGACGTAGGAGGATCACCTGCTGAGCGAGCAAGCAGAAGCCATCCGGTGACCCGACCATCAGATTGCGTACTAGGATATATGGATTGGTATTCTCGTATCACGCACCTAGCAGTACACCCCTAGAGAGCCGATCTAGCATCTATTCCCGATCACGTCCTGATGATGTTGATGCTGACGTGCACATATTGCAGATGCCATTAGCATTAGCACCAGCATTCTACATATGAGTTAGGAAGAGGTTGTGTCACAGGGGATTGACCTGTACGATGTTATTTCTCATATCTCACAAGCATTGCAGGGTCAGCATATCTCAGTAGTTGAGCCTGATGTACCTAGCCCTAGTCATGCATCGCCACAGCAGTACAGGCGTCGACGATGGCGAGGTGGGGATTGATGATGTATCTCATGTATTTTGTAGCTTTTTAGCACATCTTTTTGTAAAATACATTGAATTTTGAATGAAAGTTTGAGTTTCCTTTTTCGTGCTAGATTCCATATTCAATATACAACTCAACAATCTCGCTAATTATAAATTAGTAAACAATCGCATGCTAATATTATTTGTTACAGTCCAGAATGCTCCGGCACGGGCCGTTACTCACCGGCACGGGTCGACCGGCATGCATCAGCACGTGCCAGCATGCATCAGCATGCTCTGGCACGGGCTGATCAGCATACCCAACACGTGCCAACATGCATCGACACATGCCGGCATGGGTCGTTACTCACCGACATGGGCCGATCGGCATGCTCCGGCACGTGCTAGCATGGGCCATCACCCACTGGCATGGGTCGATCGGCATGCATCGGCATGCATCGGCACCCTCCGGCACGGGTCAGCACGGGCCAGGACTCACCGGCATGGGTCAATCGGCACACCCCGGCACGGGCCGACTAGTATGCCTCAAGTGCCCGAATAAATTCCAAGCATTAACCTCGTACTATTGTTGCTGCTGCTGACTATCATTTACAGGCTCAGAATGGCGCCTCCTGAAATACTTTTTGTTGAAGGACTCAGCATGCTCTGGGAAGATTTCCTTGATAATTGTACACATTTCTTAGTCAACTAATAAAATAATGCACTTTATATAAAAATTTCAAACATTATACAACTTTGTATATTGATAAAAATTGCACTCTATAACTCAACAATCTCGCTAATAATAACATCTAACGAGATCATTTGTTTGAACTGTTGAATCCTAGATTCATATGAAGTTGCCCATCCAGAAGCACAAGGTAAATGATATCTTCGCCAGTTGGTTGCTATTCGGGAATGGGATGACTCGGCAACAGAAACACCTACAAAATAAATAAATAAATTAGTAAACAAAATAAATTTTGAGTCATTTAAGGATGAGTAAGAGATGTTTAATTAATACCTCGATAAAATGATTGCCATTTACGAATGTCTTTGCGGGATAGAGGAGGAAGCGACACCGATCTAAGAGGTAGGAATGTAAGACATTGTTACAATGAGAGGTGGTATAGGACAACGTTATAGCATGACGCTATAAGGTGCCCCATATCCGGCAACGTCATCCACTAGTCAGATGGTGGACAATTCTCAAAATATGATAATGCATGAGCGATCTCATCTAACCTCCCTTCGACAGCCAATAAAGCGCGATAGTGCTCTGAATGACATTGCAACTCATGTAATAAATCCTTCCTAACTCGAAGCCAATCCTCCTCTCTAAATCCCAACAAGTCAGCTATTGCCCTGAATCCATAGTTGCCATCAGCTTTTACATCCTTGATATGCCGGATAAACAGCCTTAACCCATCTGGAATTTGATCAATATAGATTGTTGGCTTATATGACGGGGTTCGATGACAAAAAACCTGTAAACCATATCGAATGACTCTTATTATATTGCAAAAATCGCATACTAATAAAAACCAACATGCCCCGGCACGGGTCGGCACGGGCCGAACCACCCTGGTAGACTTAAAAATGAAAGAAATGCTTCTTACCTTCTTCCTCGACTGCCTTTTTTGCACTTGCGTCATTGGGGTATCTGTACCAAGTGAATAACTATCTTGTCCAAAGAGAACCAACTCAAAGGCAGAAGGGTTACGACGAATAGACGTATCAATCTTCAATGAAGCAAGGCCATGTGAACGAGTCATCCTTTTTGCAGGTTCTTCAAGAGAAGTGCTATATGGGCTTGCAACCTCTCGCAATTTCCTTAACATATGCAATTGAGAAGCCCCATCCATCTGCTTGAATTTCTGAGCAATAATATCTGATGCAGGACCGATTCGCATGCAAGTAAATTTTATATGATTAATGATTGCAGTTGATTAGTCTGCCAAAGTAATAGCCTAAGGGGATTCAAGAAAACTCACAGTAACTCCGCACGCAAAATAGTTCCATAGAAAAGTAAAGAAGAAAGGCCGTTGAGGCTAAGAAGCCCTGGTAGGGCTTGCTCTTCTTCAATAAAGTTACTAGTAGATTAGAGGGGGTATACCTATTATGAGGGAAAGATCAAAGTGCTGAAGGGTCGCTCTGCCTGGCTGATGCGCCCTAGGTGACCAAGCCTCAAGCCCACATATCTGCGGCCAAGTATCCGCTGACCTGAATGATGATCACCTTGAATCCTGGATTCGTGGCTACTGAGGGATCTGCAAGATCACCATATAAGGGCTAATAAGAAAAGAGAAAATCAGAATAAAGGTAAAGAGATAAAGAAAAAGTGGAGAAGGAGATGGGGGCGACTAAGGGTCCTTGGGCATCCCCTGGATGGGGCAAGGCGGCAGCTAGGGCACTTGGGCAGCTGCTTGGAGGGATGCAAGGGGCGGCTAGGGTTTGGAACATCCACTGGTGGATGGTAAGAAGGCGGCTAGGGTTTAAAGTTGGACGGTTTGGATGCAGGCATTCACAGGAGCAAAAACACAAGAACACAAAGAAAAATATGACTCAAAATAACTGATTGATTGTATTGATTGATTGAAAGGTTCGATTCATTTTGTTTTTCATACAAGAGGGTCTCTTTTATAGGATAAGAGACTTGGAGCCCAAATAAATACAAATATGGAAATAAAGAGAGGCGTTCCTTTTCACGAAAGAAAATTTAAAATAATTTCAAAATTGGCGCCCACTTTCTTCCTTGTTGCCCAGATCTAGCAACCCAAGAGGGAAGGTGAATTGGGTTTCTTAAAAATTTAATCGGCTATCAAGTATGTGCACTTATATTCTTTTACAAATGAGTATCGTGTAGTGAAGTGAATCTAGTACACAATCAATCACAGAAAATATAACACAATCAAACACACAATATTTATAGTGGTTCGGTGCCAACCCTGCACCTACATCCACTCCCCAAGAACACCTTAGGTATTCCACTAATCACTACTAGCCAACCTAGCTAGCAACACTTGTTTCGGACACAAGCAAGCCTTACAAATAAATTACCACTAGCCAACCTAGCTAACAATACTTGTTTCCGGGTACAAGCAAGCCTTATAAATACAAATTCGGGTAGACCTCTACCCAATCACGTTTCACAACTGTGAAACAAATCAAAGCACATGTAATAGAATGTTTAATAGAATAAGCTCCTAGATATGAGTAGATTTAAATAATAGAAATACTTATCAACTTGAAGAGCTAATCCCAAGTTGCTTCTTTATTTAATAAATGTAGCAGCACAATAGAAGCCTTTAAGGTAGCTTTGAATGCTCTTCAATGAGGGTAGATAGAGCTTTAAGACCACTTGAAGAATCATCAATAAATGAACTCCAGTGGGTTGAAAAATAATCAAAGCAATACTCCAACAATCCTCAAACAAATCTCTCTTTCAAATAATTTCTCTTAATATTTTTTTGATTTTTCTTTTTCAAAATCACTATCACACAGAAATACTATTTATCTCCACTATTTATAACAAGAACATTAAGATATAGCCGTTGTGAAATAGAGGAGGGAGTGAGAGAGAGAACCGGCCAAGAGAAGGCCATGAAAAGAAATTCCAAACGGTGGCAATAGGAGAAGAATTCCAATCCACAAAAATTGGTATCCCAACGAATGAACAAGGAATGAAACCAGATGATGAAGTAAGGAGTTGGAATGCCAAAAGCACCAAAGTGGCATTCCAATATATATCACAAAGAAGCCTGCCGAAGATTTCAAAATGTTGGCATTCCAAAATCCTCAAATCGGCAAGCCAAGGAAAAAGTTGGCATTCCAACTTTGATTCCAAGAGCCACCAGCCGAAAGACAAAAGATGAATTCGGCATACCAAGAGAAAAGTTAGCATTCCAATTTTTTGAATCACAAGAAACCCGGTCGTGAGCTCATGAAAATTTGCATGCCAAAAGATAAGTTGGCATTCTAATTTAGAGCTCTTAAACTTCCAACATAGGGCCTTAAAAATCTAGTAGCGCAACTTGAGAATTAGCATGCCAATGCCATAAACCGGCATAAGTTATTTCAAAAAATAGCATGCCTACTCCAACCATTAGCATGCCAAGAATAATGCATAGGGAGTCGGCATAGGGCATTTTAAAAATAGGATGCCAACTCCAGAGACTAGCATTCCAACTTCTGAAGTAACAGGGCATTCCCAAAATCAAATTATAAGGAACCAGCCGTTAGATAATAAATATATGCAAGCTAAGTAAGCCAACAACCGAAGGCAACCCGAATGCAAACCGAAGGCAACAAAATATGGTATTCCAAATCAATGATTGGTAACCCAAGATTCAAGCATTAAGCATCCAATCCGAAGGCAATAGAATCTGGTATTCCAAATCAAAGATTGGTAACCCAAGATTCAAGCATTAAGCATCCAATTCGAAGGCAATAGAAATACATATAGTTTAAGAACATAATCCGGTGATGATTTAAAATAGAATTATAAATAGGAACTTGTAGGATAGTTAAATCCAATTCAAGACAATGCAAATATAATTAAACTTGAAAGTCATTTTGTCAAATGAACCATATTACCTTATAATATGAATTACAATATACCTAGGATAAATGAAGTGATTGTTCCATAATGAATAACCTGAAATTGATTTAACTTGACAGATACAATATTAGCATAATACTTAATTATTTTGCATTTCATCAACATCAATATGGGGTCAACAATCTCTCCTTTTTTGATGATGATAAAAACATTAAGTATTCAATAAAAAATAAGTAATTCAATCAAAGCATTCCTTGCAACTCTGAAGCATAAGACAATGCGTGCCGAAATGTATGTGTAACGTGCTGAAACTTAATTTTAAAAAATATATCTTGCAAAACTCTCCCTTAGACTTTGATACAATGAAGTTTTCAAAATATTCATTTGATTTTTCTAGAAAGAAAAAAATAGAATGTATGAAAGCTTTAAAATTGTGAAGTGTGTGCTTTCCATTTCTTCCATTTTATTTTTCAAAACAAGTGTTTGAAACATAACATTGAAAGTCATAATGTGTGTTTTCTATTTCTTCCCCATGATTATAAAGTGCATTTTATTTTTTAAAAAAATTATAAAGACTTTTAAAATCAGAGTGTATGCTTTCCATTTCTTCCCCTTTTTGTCATTGATCAAAAAGAAGGTGAAAAAGTTTGCATCTATCACTGTATGTCTTTTCTTCAATGGAATGAATGAAGTATAGCAAATATTGATAAGTATAAAATTTTTAATATTAAGTAGATATTGTGAAGTGCAGATGAAATTAAACAAATCTTACAAACCATACAAACCAGTCATTAATAACTTATAAGCCAATACACACATTGGTCTGCAATAGTAAGCATCAGTTATACAATCCATATAAACATAATAAATAAGAAACATAGTTTCAAAACAACATAAGTTCAAAATAATAGAAGTAACATAGGCAGGAGCAGCATAAGAGGAAATCCAGAAGCAACATCAGTCTATGACATCAATGCGAGAAGATGAAGAAGATCCATGAGTACGTCTGGAAGGACGAGATGACCTCAAATGAGGGGCAGGACGTCGAGTGGGGTCTTCAACATTAGGAGACAACTGAGATATAAAAGATTGAATTTCTTGTTGCATATTGTGGTACTCAGTAATGAGCCTAGAATAACTATCAAGAGCACACTGGGCCTTGACAGTTTGCAATCTAAAAGAAGACATCTCATTACTTGCAATGCCAGCACTATCCAACAAAGAGTTCACATCCTTTTTAGCTTGCCTAACTCGGCAAAGAAATTAGAAATGTCCATCATAGTACCATAATTGAAAGCTTTTCCTTTAATGATGGTCACATAGCGTTGTAAATCATATGGGCTTAATTTGATTTTACTTAGGGTAGAGAACATTGAAGATATGTGGGGAATCATGGTAGTATCAGAAGAACAAGAAGATGAACTATTGACAGATCCACCAAGAGAAACAACATCAAAAATCCTACGAACTAAAGTCTCCATATCATCAGGGTCCATTTTGGTAACCATAGGATGACTTGGTTGGAAAGGATTTTGAGCGGGTGGTGGAACATTGGGTGGATTCAGATCAGCTGTAGGATTGTTAACAAAAGAATGATTAATATTAATAGAAGGATTGGGGTCCATAGGCATAAAACCTTGTTCAGCAAACATGTAAGAGTAATTTGTAGGAGGATCAATAAACATAGAAGTAAAATTCTAAGGTACATTAAAATCAGAAGGATAATTTTGATTTTCAACAGAAACAGAAGGGTAACTCTGATGTTCAGTGAAAAATTCCTGAGACACAGTAGATTGCTCCCCATGGACAGGTGCATGAATTACTTGCATTTTTCCTTTGCTCCTAGTCCAAAAGGCCATCTACCTTAGCAAAACCCATACGAATTAAGACACGCTCATTGTAAACATCATTATCGCTAAGGTGGTAAACATTCTCATCCCTAACATCAACATCAAAATGATTAAATACATGGGTAAGAAGTAGACCATAGAGTAGGGCAGCTCTAGATCTACTAACAGCCTCTCTCATCACATAAATTATTTTTCTAGGCAGGTGTAGATGAGTTTGGGTTACAACATGAAACATGAAAGTTAAGTCTCGGTCATTCACATAGTCGAAGCTACCACTCCTAGAAGTAAGACAGCGAGAAACAATACTATGAAGTAATCTCATTTCCGCATTCAGATCTTTACCAAAAATACGATCAATATTAGAAGCATCATCAATATCCAGAACAATTTCTAATTTATACTTCCTGTCTTCAAGAGTATCATCACCAAGATCGGTACTTGAAATGTTCAAAATTTGACTCAAGGAATTTTCATCAAATTCAATTCTAACACCTTTAACAGTAGAAATTACTCTATCATTTTCAAAACTAATATTATGATAGAAAATTTTAACAAGATCAGGGTAAATGGGTAGGTTTGTCTTAAGTAAGTGTTCCCAATCTTGATATGCTAAATTTTCTCTAATTGAAAAATTTTCAGAAGCTAGATATTCAAAATCAACAATTTTTTCAAATGCTACAGATCTTCTAATCATAGATTGAAAGCCTGAAGGATTAAAAGGAGAGCACTCACTAATGCCTCGGAATGATGATCCATGCACAGATTTACCTTTGGGAGCCATAGATCCAAAGAAAGCAAGGGGATATGAAGTTGGAATCAAGCTTGAAGAGAAGAGGAGGACGCATGGCTTAGAGAATAAGAAAGTGATGCACGGCTTGGAAAATAAATGGAATTGGAAGCAAGAAGAGTTTAAGAAGCAGCCAGTTTCTATCTCCATTTTGGAATGCCAATAATGCAAAGTTGGTATTCCAAAATAGAAAAACTAGAAGACCGGTTGACAAAAAGTGGAATATCAAAACATGAAAATTGGTAGACCGATTAAAATACCAGAAAAAAGATTTCATTCATTCATTACATCATCCAAAATAATTTAAAATTGATCCAATAAAAATATTAAAAATAAGGAGTATGAAGATCAAACGTTGCGATTCATAGACATAAAATTCATGCAATCATAATGAGTATAGGTGTGTATATAAATTAAACAATCATGATGACTCATTTAAATACAAGGGTCAAGCATACCAAGCTCTCTTCTAATTTTACAAAATTTTGATTCATCAAGGGGTTTTATGAAAATATCAGCGAGCTGCAGATCAGTACAAATATGCTCAAGCATAATATTACCATTATTAACATGATCTCTAATAAAATGATGCCTAATCTCTATATGTTTTGTCTAGAGTGCTGAATAGGATTTTTGGTTAAATTGATAGCACTAGTATTATCACATTTTATTGGAATATCTTTAAGTTTGATGCCATAATCTTCTAGTTGTTGTTTAATCCATAAGATTTGAGCACAACAACTTCCAACCAATGTACTCAACCTCAGTTGTGGACAGTGCCACTGAAGTTTATTTCTTGCTAAACCATGAGATTAAATTAACACCTAGAAATTGACAAGTTCCACTAGTAGATTTTCTATCTAATTTACAACCTGCAAAATCTGAATCAGTATACCCTATTAAGTCTATGCTAGATTGTTTGTCATACCATAATCCTAATGTTGACCCACTTATTGATTTTGATATTAACAAAAGCCATGAGTATAATTTTTTATGTTACTAATGAAATTAACAAGTGTTTCAGGAATTTAGAAATGTTAAGTTATTCAAATGATATACAAAATTAAGTTTAAATCAGTTTGTTAATGGAACATTTTAAAGTTCAAAACTTGAAGCCGATACCCACTGTGTTTAGAGCCGACTCCAGGGCATATCAGAATAGTTCAATATTTTTGGCATGGTTCGGAGTCGATACCTGACATGCTAGAGCCGACTCTAACCTAAGATACAGAGAACCATTTTTTGCACCAGTTTTCGGAGCCGACACCTGAAGTTTCGGAGTCGACACCTGAAGTTTTGGAGTCAACACCTAAAAATTTTAGAGTCGACTCTAACCTGAGAACAGAGAGTGAATTTTTGGGACATCGTTAGAGTCGACACCCTCGGAACTTAGAGCCGACTCCAGATCTCGTCGAGCCGACACCGCAGTTTATCAGAGCCGACTCCCCGATGGAAGTTTTGTTACTATTTTTGGAAACCCGACTTGGAGCCGACACTTGGAGCCGACTCCAACCTTCAGGAATGGAATTTCAAATCTGTTAGAACGGACATTACAAGAAAAAGGGTCATTTACGAGGGATTTTGCGAGGGAAAAAAGAAAAATCCATCAAAAATTTATATTTCCGATGGATTTTTGACAGATAAATGGTCGTCGTAAAAACCCTCATCGAAAAATTTTTTCGAGGAATTTTTCTGAGGGAATTTATTTTCGAGAGATTTTCTGACGAAATTTATCCCTTGGAAATTTTCGATGGATTTTCTGAGGAAAATTTTCGAAGGGATTTTTCGAGGAAACTTTTCGAGGGATTTTTTGGAATTTTCTGAGGAAAAATTTCGAGGGATCATTTTCGAGGGATTTTTGAGGAAAATTTTTCGAGGGATTTGCCGAGGATTTACCAAGGAAAAAATTCCGAGGGATTTTCCAAGGGATAATTTTCAAGAAAAAATTACTGAGGGATTTTCCAAGGAATGTTTCAAGGTCAATTTACCGAGGGATTTTCCGAGGGTTATTTACCGAGGGATTTTCCGAGGGAATATTTCCGAGGGATTTTCTGAGAGATTTTGTGAGGGATTTTGCGAGGGATATTTTAAATTTTTTAAATAGCTTTTCTTTATTTTTGAGAAAATTATCCCTCGCTAAATAAATATTCGAAGGAAAAATCCCTCGCAAAATAGCTTTTTTTTAAATACACCTGATTATATATACAAATATCCACAGGTTTCATCATATCCAAGGGTTCATAACAAACTCATAACAAGCTCAAAAAAGTTTATAGCAAGTTCATCATTATATCCAAGTTCATAACAAATAGTTCAACAAAGTTGTACGAGTGTATCATATCCAAAGTTTTATAACAAAAAAAAAGTATCACAAACAAGTATCATTCCAATTATAGAAAAAAAATTATAAATCCTCCTCGTGATCATCATCATCATCATCGGCATTATCACAATCACCATCATTTGCAGAGGTAGCAGCTGGAGATGGTGCTGAAACTGTAGATGGACTAACCTGCATCTTTTCCATCATAAGATGCATAACTTCTCGGTACGAGAAATCCGGGCAGATAGCTCATTGTTTTGAGAAGCTAACTCCTCATTTTCGGTAGCTAACTCCTCATTTCAGGCTGATACAGTCTCAAACATATTATAAATCCTCTTTCGCTCCTGAATCCACTCAGAAACTCATGAGGATGTGCAGCTAGAAGATGAGGAGCCTGTCAGCAAACTAGCCTGGGATCCAAGTCCATAAATTCATCCCTTATTTACTCCAACTCTCTTTCCATACATGCATCATAGAGGGCTGAGGCTGCTGCTGTGATGATTCTGCACCATCCTCTCCAGTTGAGCTTTGACTTGATTCCACCTCTTGCCACTTCTGTATAAAATTAGTCTGTAAAAGATATTAGATACAATTAGTTAAACATACAAATAGTATAAATATATGAATTAAAGTAGAATTTTTTAAATACTTACATGTGATATCTCTGCCTTTTTATTTTGATTGGGTGTGTCTGAAGAGCTCATCTAATGTAGGTGCTCAATTCAACTTCTGTGTCTGAATTTCATAATTTAAACAGTATTATCAATTTTTTTAAAAAAAATTATATGAAATAAGAACAACATGGATGTAAAGAAAAAGATATTACCAAATTAGAATTTAATAACATAAATAACAGTGAAATGTACAAATAGTATAAGAATTTAGATACAAGAGATGAACTATAAATCAGGAAGAATCCATTGCTATATATAATCATATCAGCATATGCTTGATAAATCATAAAGGAAGATGAAGATAAAGGGATGAGTTACCAAGCCGCTTTATACCATGCCGAAATCTCTTTCAATGATAAATCTAGCTATAAAGCTGATATATATCAGTCTTCTAATACCAAACCAAGCAACAGTAAGGTAAGCATAGGATCATTATTATTGGGTTGTCTGTTGGTGTGGCCATTGGGATCTTGGTGGCATCTTTGCATTTATCGCTATTAGGATTTATAGAAAGCATTCTCATGTCATGCAGGAACTAAATGAATCTAGTACAACATCTCTTCCCATACATGCAAATGGCATTGGTACAAGCATTGATTATAGTGTATCACTCTCAATTTCTGATGATGGCTTGCACCAGACAGGGAAAAGGAAAAGTTACTGGGTCAATGGGGGCACCAAAAGAAAGATCTAATTGCTTCTGCATCAGGAATTCCAAGATATTAATACAAGTATATCTTTTACTAGATACTTTTCTTCTCTTTAATTGAATCATGTTTAAATATGTGTCAGCAACCCCTTTGACAATTTTTCTTATGCAGACTTTTGTTTACAAGATGCATGCTTAAGTGTGTTGAAATTTGCATTGCAAATATGAATTATTGTGCATGTACATACAAACTTAAGCATGAATTGTTGGGCAGCCATTATCTCTGCCATCATGTTGGAATTCTTGTTTTGTTGGCAGAGCACTTTTGCAGTTTAGAATTTGGCTCTTGGCTGACCATTTTCTCATCTTTTAGATGAAGTAATCTTTTCCTTGATCTTTTCTCATAGGAACATGCATATCTAACTGAATGGGTAGACCTATGAGGCTATAGAAATTTCATATGGCTAATGGCGTCCATTCAGCTCCATTCTGCCTGCTTTCCCCAAAATCATTAAAAAAACTGCACCTGCTTTAGATTAGTGTTGAATATTCACTGCATGGTGTAGAACTTAGACCCACAATACTTCTAAACTGGCTTAATGAAGATCTGCTCTATTCAATAGAAGAGCTGTAAGAAAATGCATGTGTACCGGCACAATCATTTTTTATCACTGTCGCTTCCCTCTACCTTCATTCATTATTTACAAGAGAAAATTCCTGCATGGTTTCTTGGACTTCACCCTGCTCTACTTGTCAAGAAATTAGGAGGAAATATCCATGTACCAAATCAAGTGCAATGAAATTCATTTGGAATTCACTGGCCTAAATATGACTCTAGTAATGTTACATCATCTAGATCTGGAAAGAATGGTGACTAGTTTCAGGTCTGAAACATTTTGATGCTTTCATTTTTTCTGAGTTTCTGAGTTTTGGTCTTATTTTGATGTGACTAAAGGGAAAGCTGATTCACATGTAGAATGAGCCCAAATTGCTAGTAAACTAACTTCCGTGCACAACTTTAAACTTGTTCTTGTCAAGAAATTAGGAGGAAATGTCCAAGTAGCAAATCAAGTGCAATGAAATTCATTTGAAAATTGCAGGCCTAAATATGACTCTAGTAATGTTATACATCATCTAGATCTGGAAAGAATGGTGAGTAGTTTAAGGTTTGAAATGTTTTGATGCTTTCATTTCTTCTAAGTTTCTGAGCTTTGGTCTTATATTTTGATGTGACTAAAGAGAGTTGATTCACATGCAGAATGAGCCCAAATTGCAGGTAAACTGACTTCCGTGCACAACTTTAAACTTGTTTATGCAGCACAAAAGCCCTCTACCATAACCTATACTACTATTAATCCAAACTTGTCAAGACTCTATCACTTTATGGTATTAAAAGCTCATGTTATGTTCTCTCTACTTCATTACAAAATCATTATTAACAAGTGAAACGATACTACTCATTGCCAATCACTTGGCAACTCAGTGATACAAAATGTTGCCCGATTTTCCTTTGGTGTTATGATAAAATTAGAACACATTTATACTACTCAGCCAAGTTTAACAAGCCCACGGAATATTATGTAATAGATCTGAAACATGTAAGCTAAGATCAAATAACATCAAACATAAGGGTGACAAAAACAATCCAAACCCAATTAATTAACTAGATACAAACTAGATCTAAATTGTGACCCATCTAATTCTAAGGTATTAAATCTTGAGGAACAATATTTGGATCCAGATCTGAATTTTGACCTATCTAATTCAGATCAGGTCAGCTTGCATCTAATTACAAGTTATGAAATATACAAGGAATACACAGATCCCTCATTAGTACAATATGCATTGAAATGCAACCCATACTGATACAGTCTATTAGCTGAAACAGCTTAGACAGAGGCTGGTACACCCTTACACATCCTATTTTAGCCTTCAAATTCTTTTTGCCTTTGCAACATTCTGCTATTCTAACACACAAGTATGCAAATATGGTAAACATATTTATGTAACTCCTCCGATATTCCTATTTGGTGTTTAAGTCTTTTTATTGCTATGTGGTGTGCTTTAATGTGGGAAGCATAAATTCACATAACATTATAAAAATACATTGTATCATATTTTTGCATTAGAAATTGTACCAGTTCTCATCCTAAACATGAATCTGTAACTAAGAAGGTTTACCTTGGAGTCAAAACATGCAACTTTTACTTAGTTAATAAAGCTAAGTTAATAAAGGCTTGTGAAGGTTCATTTTCAGATGTTTCAACGATGTCAATAGATTTACTCTAAGTTTCGGAGTGTCAATAAAAAAACATGGGAACATATTCATAAGTTGAAAAAATGAAGAAAAAATAAATTATTATACATACCAATCTTGTTGCATGGTCATTAATGCTAATAGAACCACCAGTGTGAAGTGGGAAGCCCAATCCACAGCAATCGGATGCACGATTCTTCTTGTTCTTCTGACTTTTGGCTTTGAACTCATCACTATCCCAATATTTCTATAGCTCGTGCCATACGCCCTCTCCAATCCAATCTAGCTTGCGGTCATGATTTTCACGAGCTTCGTTAAAAATGTCTACAAGACGACTTGAACCACGATGTTCCCAATTCCTTCGAATATAGTGCTCATCCTCTGGATTCCATTAAATTTTTTCTAAAAAAAGAAAAAAAATTAATATCGACAAAATGCATAGATACTTTAAATCAAGTAAAAATATATAAAAATACTTGATAAACTTAAAAATATTGTTACCTCAAACTCACGAAACCACATGTCTCGTGTCCTTTTTGGAATCTTCTTCCATGAAGAGTAAGGACCGTCATACTTGCTCTTAAGGATTTCAACCAAAGCATGGGTTACCATGTGGCCGTCATTGAAACTGTACATATTAAAAATAATTAAACAATCATATATATTCATTTTAATGGAATAAAATAGTGTAATGATCTAAATGCTATATAGTTTTACCCATAGCCACTTAGAATTAATGATGCCCTCTCTGATGTTTGTGTATGCAAGCTCTCCTAGCTAGAAGTTGTGGTAGAAGTATGCATAGGTTGGACTGGCGGTGATTGTCCAGGTGGCACCACAGTATGAGAAGAGGAAGGGCTGTAAGTAGGGTTAGGTGTGTGTGGTATGGTATTTGGGTATGAAAAATAAAGTGATGGTGGCATAGTAGAGGAAGAGGGTGGGACAGTGAAAGTGGTGGGAATGAAAGGTGGAATGGAACCAGGTGGTTGAGTAGTAAAAGTCTCTGAGATCATAGTAGGGAGATGTGGTGGAATAGAAGGAGAAGGAGATGGCATAGTAGAGAAATGTGGTGGAATAGGAGGGAAAGGAGTTGGCATGGTTGAAGAGGGTGGTGTAGTGGGAGAGGAAGATGGTGTGACAGTAACAGAAGGTGGCGAGTGAAGCATCTGGGGGGCCATGGTGGTTGAGGGTACTATTAAATTTGTGGTGGTTGTGGTGGTTGCACGAGTCTTCTTTAACCGAGTAGTAGATAACTTTCCTTTCCCCTTTCCAACTCGATCTGAAGATGACATCTATAGATGCACAATAATGTAAATATAAAACAAAACAAATTTCAAGATATTAAATAAACATATATATAAATAAATTATCATCTATTGACAAAAAAAAAGTAAAGAAATTACGTAGAAGCTATTGACAAAATAAGTTATCATCTATTCTCGATATGAATCATCTTCATTAGTCAAATATTCTTCTTCTTCCTCTTCTTCCTCTCCTTCAACTTCTTCTTCATCTTCTTTTTCTTCATTATCAATGGTGCCTTCAAGATATGCATCAACCTCCTCAAATAATCCTTCACTATCTCGTAAATTTTCAATGGCCTCATTATCATCTATTGCATTGACTCGAGACATTTCCTCATCTTGAAAAGTAGGCTCCAAAGTGTGATCATTATCTACTCGACCTCTCGGTCTTGTCTTGATCACCACCCACCACTCTACCTTATCTCTTATCCTCCCAGGATAAGGTACATAATATACTTGCACCACATGTTGGGGAAGAATGAATGGATCAAACTTTGCATACCTTCTATGATGTCGAATCTCAATAATATCTTATTGTTTGTGCACTTTCATCCCCCGACTTATGATAGGACCAAACCATTCACAATAAAATAGCATCACTATTTTATCACCTTGTCCTGGGTATTGTAACTCCACTACTTCCTTAAGAATACCATAGAAGTCACTTTCATTATCACCATGTCATCTGCTCTCTTAACACATACTCCACTATTGATTGTTTTTTTGCCCTCACTATATGCGCGTGTGTGGAATTTGAATCCATCAATGAAATACATGGGCCATGTTTTTACTACTCTCATAGGACCCCAGGCTAAGTCATTCAAGTGTTGATTTTGTATCATACTACATGGATTGTGTACCTAATCATAAATTACAAAAACAATATATTAGACTTATGTTTCATATGAACAAATAATTTTAATTTGCATAACAATTTAAAGCTTACATAATCTTTGAACCATGATACAAATGAAGCCTCAATCAGTGCATCTATCTGAGAATCACTAAGACATCCAGGTGTGGAATCACGCACATACTGCACAAAATACTAAAATACCATAAAATATTAGTTTTATTGGATTCATTGGCTGAGTATAAAGTTTTTATGGAGTTAAGGAGGATGTGATACTTACTCCAGTTATGGCTTCACTTCAATGGTAACATTTCTTCACCTAACCCCCAACGGATCTATTTCTTTGCGTGAGAAAGCAATCCAGGTATATTTTCAATGGTTATTTTTCACCTAATCTTGGATTAAAAAAGATTATAAAAGGGCATCTTTCGTTTCAAAATAGGAATGAAAAAATAGAGAAAAATAGAGAGAAGCAAACCAAAAAGAAAAAAAGAGAAATCATCTAGTTTTCAAGAGGAAAAAACTCTGTGCTCAAAGCCATCAATAGAAGGAAGATAGAAGAGAAATCCAAAGGTGTTTCAAGATCAAATCCGAAGGATTTCCACGGTTTTGAAGAAGAAGAGCTAGAGCCCTAAATCTTCAACTTCTCTTCAACAAGCTTCAATCAAGAGTCAAAGTTTAAATATGTTTAGCTGATTCAGAAGAGAAGAAGAAAAGAAGAAAAGCTCTACTTCAAATCGCTTCAAATCAGGCTTTTCTATTTTTATTTATTTACATTGTATATTTGCTCATTTGAGGAGCTATTAATTGTTGTAAACATTTATTGAATTGCTTGTATCCTAATTCAATCAGGGGATTGAATTAGTTAAGGTATTTGACCTCGGGGTAAGCTAAGAGTAGCTTACATTGGGTTGTGTGCTGGTGAACCCGTGAAAACAGGCTGGGTTCGTTGTGACCCCATGTAAAACAACAAGTTCAAGTTGTGATCTTGCAAAACAACTCAGCTGTAATCAGGGTGATTATAGTGTGAACCCAAGAGTTGCTTGGGAGTGGATGTAGGTGCAGATAACACCGAACCACTATAAACCTTCTTGTGTTTGTCGTGCTTATTATTCTCTCTGTCTTTCTCATTTATATTGTGCTTATTATTTACTGCATCACTTCACTTGTGCACATTAACTTAGTGAAATTGGTTTTTAAGTTTGTTAAATTTTAAAAGAACCCAATTTACCCCCCCTCTTGGGTTGCCATCTGGGCCAACACCTAAGTTTACTGAACTACTCAAATATTTAAATATTCTCTTAACAGCTAATAAATGGGGTTCCTTAGGGTTAGCTTGATATCTAGCACACATACATACACTGAATAATATATTTGGCCTACTAGCAGTCAAATACAATAAAGATCCTATCATTCCTCTATATAATTTTAAATCAACACTTTTATCAGTACTACAAGAGTCTAGTCTACAAGAAGAGCTCATAGGTGTATCGATATACTTAGAAGTTTCCATGCCAAATTTCTTTAACATTTCTTTGATATATTTGCTTTGGCAAATGAAGATTCCATCATCACTCTGCTTGATTTGTAGTCTGAAAAAATAGTTTAGCTCGCCCATCATGCTCATCTCAAACTCTTTCTGCATAAGCTTTGCAAAGTCTTGACATAATATTTCATTAGTAGAACCAAAAATTTATGTCATCAACATAAATTTGAACAATAAGCATATCATCATTTTCTCTTTTAATAAAAAATGTTGTATCAATATTTCCTCTAATGAATTTATTGCTAATCAAGAATTTGCTTAATCTTTCATACCACGCTCGAGGAGCTTGCTTCAAACCATACAATGCTTTGTTCAATTTGAAAACATGAGTTGGAAACAAGTGATTCTCAAATCCTGGTGGTTGCTTGACAAACACTTGTTCAGCAATATATCCATTTAGGAAAGCACTTTTAACATCCATTTGATATAATTTGAAATTCATAAAGTATGCAAAAGCATGTAACAATCTAATGGCTTCTAGTCTAGCAATAGGAGCATAAGTTTCATCAAAATCAATTCCTTCTTCCTGACAATAACCTTTAGCTACTAGCCTTGCTTTGTTTCTAACTATATTACCATGCTCATCCAACTTATTTCTAAATACCCATTTAGTCCCAATAATTGGATGATTATGTAGTCTATTAACTAGCATCCACACATTATTTTTTTCAAATTGATTTAATTCTTCATGCATAGTATTTATCCATTATATGTCATTTTTAGCATCTTCAAAACATTTAGGTTCAATATGCGATACAAATGCTAAGTTATTATAAGTATCTTTAAATGAAGATCTAGTTTTAATACCATGCGAGATATCACCAATGATAAATTCCTTAGGGTGATTGTGTACATACCTCCAATCCTTTTCTAGGTCATGATTACCTTGTGGTTCTTCATGATTTATCTCTTCTTGATTGGTTTGAATATTTATGTCTTCTTTTTCTTCCAAAGTAATTTCCTTCACTTGATTTTCAATTTCTCCTGCATCATCAATAGCCCCTCTCTCCCTCATTGGAAGATCATTAGTTTCATCAAAAGCGACATGAATTGATTCTTCTATTACTAAAGTATTTTTGTTGAAAACCCTATAACCTCAACTAGAAGAAGAGTAACCAAGAAAAATGCCTTCATCAGATTTTGGATCAAACTTGTCAAGATTTGATTTTTCATTATTCAATATAAAACATCGACATCTGAAACACGAAAATATGCAATGTTGGGTTTTCGATCTTTGTAAAGCTCATAAAGGGTCTTTTTCAAAATAGGTCTAATCAAGGCTCAGTTTAAAATGTAACATGAGGTGTTAATTGCTTATGCCCAAAAGTACTTTGGGAAATTGCTCTCACACAATATGGTACGGGCCATTTCTTCCAAGGTTCGATTTTTTCTTTTTACAACCCCATTTTGTTGAGGTGTTCTATGTGTAGAAAATTATGATTAATGCCATGCTCATTGCAAAAACTTTCAAAGAAATGATTTTCAAATTCTGTTCCATGATCACTCTGAATCGATAAAACCGAAACTCCCTTTTCATTTGTAATATTTTTAAATAAGTTTTGAAATGCAAAAAATGCTTCATCTTTTCTAGCTAAAAATAAAACCCAAGTAAATTGAGAGAAAATCATCGATAATTACAAAACCATAATGCTTACCTCCTAGACTTGTAGTTCTAGTTGGTCCGAATAAATCCATATGCAATAATTCTAATGGTCTATTAGTTGAAATCATATTTTTAGATTTAAATGAAACTCTAGTTTATTTTCCTAGTTGACATGCATCACAAATCTTATCTTTTTCAAAATTTAATTTTGGTAAACCTTTGACTAAATCCTTTTTAAGTAGTTTTGAAAGAAGATACATGCTAACATGTGCAAGTCTATGATGCCATAACCAACTCGATTCAGCAATTTTAGCATTTATAGCAACTAAACAATCAAAGTCATGGTTATTTAAATCATTAAATCAACATTATAAATATTTCTATGCCTATGACCAATAAGTTTCATGCAATTATCAGCAGGATTTGAAACAATGCAAACAGATGATTCAAAATTCACTTTAAAACCTTTGTCACATAATTGACTAATACTTAACAAGTTGTGCTTTAAACCATTAACTAACAAGACATTTTTAATATATGTATGAGGTGTGACACCAATTTTACCAATACCAATGATTTTACCTTGGTCATTATCTCCAAAGGTGACTATACCTCCATCTTTTGCTTCTAAAGTGATGAACTATGATTCATCATCAGTCATGTGCCTTGAACACCCGCTATCAAGATACCATTTTTGTTTAGATCTATGGGTTTCAAGACACACCTGCAAACATAATGTCTCATCTTGCTCTTAGGTACCCAAGCTTTTTTGGGTCCTTTGGGGTTAAATAAAATGGTTCCTTTTGGAACCCAAACCTTTCTAATACTATCACATGCATAGGACTTATGTTCCTTTAAACCACATTTAAAACAAGTAATATTAGAAGATTGACCAGCATGTATGAAAATATTTTTCAAAGATTTTTGTTTTCTAAGAAGATTATATCTAATCCTGCTCTGTCAAAAACAGCTTTTTGGCTATCTAAAATCTTATTTAATTTTAAAGAACTTAAAGTAAATTTATCAACTATAGGTTTAAGTCTGTCAACTTCATTTTTCAAATCCTTGTTTTCTTTCTTCAAAAATTCATTTTCTTCAATATATTTAATATTTTCTAAAACTAGGTTTTGCATTTGATTTTGCAAATTTTATTTTTGGAACTAAGGTTAGTAAAATCATCAACTAACTCATATAATGTACCATGCAGTTCTTCAAATAAAAAATCATCAAGGAAACTTGGACTTACCTCCTTGTTGTCCGCCATGAAGCAAAGATTAGCCACATCATTCTTTTCTTCTCTCTCGGAGCTTGAATTTTCAGAATCACTCCATGTAACCATCATTGCCTTTTTCTTATATTTCTTGGGACCTTTCTTTAGTTGTGGACATTCCGATTTAAAGTGTCTCGGCTTCTTGCATTCATAACAGATAATTTCTTTTTCCTTTTCTTTGTTCCCATCTCCTCTTGTAAATGGTTTTTTTTTCCTCCAAACTTTCTTCTTTTCATGAATCTCTTAAATTTTCTAGTAATGAGGGCCATGTCCTTATCTTCACTATCATTCTCAGATTCATCTGACTCTTCCTTATGTTCAAAAATTTTAAGAGTCATAGTCTTTCTTCTCTTTGACTCATCCTCATCAGTGTGTTGTTTGATTTGAAGCTCATTAGTTATTAAGGATCCCAACAATTCTTCCAGGGGTAAAACATTAAGGTCCTTTGCCTCTTGAATAGCAGTGACTTTGGCCTCCCAAGACCTAGGCAAAGATTGCTATACCTTTCTCACAAGATCATCATTAGTATATGATTTATCAAGGCTTTTAAGCTCATTTATGATGTCAGTAAATCTAGTAAACATTTCAGAAATTGATTCACTAGTATCCATCTTAAATAATTCATATTTATGGACAAGCATATTTATCTTAGAATTTTTACTTGATTAGTACCCTCATGGGTAACTTCTAATCTATCTCAAATCTCTTTAGCAGATAAACAATTAGTATGCGATTAAATTCATTAGCATCCAATGAGCAATATAAAACATTCACGGCCTTAGTGTTGGCCCAGATGGCAGCCCAAGAGGGGGGGATGAATTGGGTTCTTTTTGAAATTTAACAATTAAAACTTAAAACCAATTTCACAAGGATTAAGTGCACAAGAGAAGTGATGCAGTAAGTAATGAACACAATGTAAATGAGAGAGAGAGAAACAAATGCACGAAACACACAAAGATTTATAGTGGTTCGGTGTATCCCACACCTACGTTCACTCCCAAGCAACTCTTGGGTCCATACTATAATCCTCTGATTACAGTTGAGTTGTTTTACAAGCTCACAACTCTAACTTGTTGTTTTACACGGGGTCACAACGAATCCAGCCGGTTTTCATAGGTTCACCAGCACAAAACCTTCACCCAAGCTAATCTAGCTTGTCCCCGAGGTAAACTACCTCAACTAATTCAATCCCCCGATCAAATTAGGCAATAACAAAAAATCAATTTAATGTTTACAACAAAGTAAAGCTCCTTAAACTGAGCAAATATGCAATGTAAATAAACAAGGTTAGAAAAGCCTGATTGAAGCCAAATGGATTTGAGCTTTTCTTCTTTTCTTCCTTTTCTCTCCTCTTTTGAATAGTTGAATCAAGCTTCAGCTCTGATTCTTGATAGAAATTTGTTGCAGAGAATGTTGAGGAACTAGGGCTTTTGCTCTTCTTCTTTTCTCCTTTGAGAATCCTTCGATTTTGAACTTTTAGGACTTAGGATTTCTCTTAATCTCTCTTAGATTGATAGGCTTGGACTCAGATTTTTCTCTCTCTTTTTCACTAGGGATTTTTCTTGATTTTTCTGATATTTTTCCTCTTTTTCTTGATATTTTTGTTCTTCTTTTTCAAACGGACGAATCCCCCCTTTATATAGAGCTTAATCCGAGATTAGGTAAGAAAATAGCCGTTACTAAGTACCTTGATGATTCTCTACGCAAGAAAATAGATCCGTTGAAGAGTAGGTGAGAAAATATATCCGTTAGAGCTAATCTAGCACTTTTGAAAATCGTTCTTGATAGGTTGGAGTCGGCTCCAACTTTTCATGTGTCGGCTCCAGATTGGGTTTCCAAAAATAGCAAAAAAACAATCTGTCGTGGAGTCGGGTCCGAATTTTCAAAGTGTCGATTCCTTGCTGACTGGAGTCGGCTCCCGATTCTGAGATGTCGGCTCCAAGAATTGCTCCAAAAAACATAGTCTATGTAACTCAAGTTAGAGTCGGCTCCCAAAATCCATGTGTTGGTTCCGAAACTTCAAGTGTTGGCTCCAAAACTTTAGGTGTCGACTCCGAACCATGCCAAAAATATAGAACTGTTCTGATACGCTATGGAGTCAGCTTGAGTTTGTTAAGGTGTCGGCTTCAAGTTCTGAACTTAAATAAATTCCATTGAAATTCAATTCAAAACTGATTTCTAAGTATCATTTGGATAAATAACCAATCTTAATCCATGAAACACTTATCAAATTTATCAGAAACACAATGAATATACTCATGGCTTTTGTTAATCATCAAAATCAATTAATTGGGTAAATAATTTCTCAATAATTTCTCCAACAATCTCTTCTTTTTGATGATGACAAAAATATTGAGTATATGCATAATCAATTAATGCATAATTGTTAAAACATTTTAAAATTAATGTTAAGCTTCCCCTTAATGAGGTAGCTCCCCTATGTTGATGCATATATTAAGTTCATTGAAATGGTATGTATATCTTAATGCCATTTGTTATTAATTATCATTTAACATGCATATTCAATTAAGTGCCATTTTCTTATAGCTTAATATCATTTCTCCCCTTTGCATGCATATACATAATGCATATACGAAAACAACCTTCTTTCCCTTTTCGTAATCAACAAAAAGGTTTAGAAGGTGCATTAAGGCTTAAATTAGCATCAAACGCCAGAATTAAGAAATTCATTCATTAAAATTCAATGCTTCAAAGATCAAATATGATATTCATTAAGTATCAAAATGTTCATTACATAATTGCTTCATTACATCATTCAACTATAACAAACTATCAAAATGCAAACTGAACATCATTCAACAAAACATCAAACTGAATATCATTCAATTACATCAAAATGTAAGTTAAACATCAAAAACTAATAATATCAAAAAGTATCAAAATCTAAGAAAATCTAAGAAGTCTCTTAAGTTATTCTAAAATTTTCTCCATTCCATCCTTTTATATCTTCATAAAGTCTTTTATTCTACTGTCAATAAGAGCAGCTGCAACAGTAATTTTTTCTTGTAACTCTATATTACACTTTGAATATGTTTCAGAATCTCCTCCAATGTTCTTGATCTTCTCAAAAATATGCGTTAAATCACATTTCAAGGCCTCAGAAGAAGTTTCAAAGGATGATTCAATTCCGTTTACTTTATCTTCCAAGGAGTAATACAACTCTCTTATATTCATTAGTCTATTATCAAATTCAACTTTCATCTTTTCCTCATGACTAGCAAAGAGCTCTTTTAACTATACCAACTGAGCATCAGAAAATCTAGAAGTAGGAATAGGAACAGACGCATGCAAGTGCTGATGGTGCTGGTGTTGGTGATGATCTAGTGGGCTCAAGTGAAGGATGCCTCATGGATGGCCCAGCCTCTGATAGTGCAGTAGCTCCAATATCAGCTACCTTGTCTTCTAGGTGTCCCTTCCTTTCCCAATTTCCAATAACCTTCATGAATCCCATCTTGTGCAGAGTAGCCTTATTATAATAATCAGTGTGTCTCAGGCTCTTTAAAGGCTCATTATCCAATATGCTCACACCTTGGCTCTGAAAAGCCATAGTCATAATCATTCCATATGGAAGTGTTGACATCTTCTTACTTCCTGCCTCAGCCATATACCAAATATCATTCCAGGTAAGTTTATTGGCTGGCCGGTCAATATACTATCTACAACTATAATATCTCTTTCATATACATACTCAAAACAATCGGTTTTGGGGAATAAGATCCTGCTACATATATTATGTAACAATCTTAACTCAAGGGGCAACTGATTAGCCCTAATTTCTTCAAATTCGACAACTTCTCTGTCAAGCATCCTTGATAATGCCTCACCTCTATTACTATGAGAGTTGGCAATAGGTCCAATCATAGGAATTTCTAGCAAACTTCCCAGAATTTCAAAAGTAAGGTGGATTCTAGTACCTCTTACATAACTGACAATCCCACCATCTCCTCTAGACAAGTTAAGATAGAAATCCTTAACAAGAGCGGGATAAGTAGGAACATCTAATAAACATATATTTTCTAGTCCCATTTCTTTAATCTGCCTGCCAAGAGAGAAACCCTCATCTTCAAAGAATCCAAAGTCTACTTTTTCTACCCGTAGTTATAATCCTTCCTACTAAAAGATCTACCTGCGGAGAAGAAGGACCTGGTATGGCACTTGGAGTGAAGGACGAAGATGTAGAACTTGAACTGGGCGAAGGCTGACGAGTCGGACGCCTCACAGTCCTCTTCCCTGTTGTCACCGGCGCTCCAACTACTGAACCTCGACGCTTAGGTGCCATAGATTGCTAGGGATTAATGGACTAAGAAGATTCTGGGTTTTGGAAGATTTTGAGAGAGTTTTAGAAGAGTTTGGAATAGAATGGGGCCGAATAGGTGTTGACTCTGTCCTTAAATAGTCAATTTGGGACCACTTGGAGTTGACTCCCGCAAAGCGAGGTGTCGGCTCTAAGTCGCTAGCATAGTCAGCGCCCGAAGTGGAGTCGACTCTGCAAAGGCAGGTATCGGCTCCAAAATCTCAGACAAAACTGGAGTCGACTCTAATAACCATGGTGTCGACTCCAAGACAATTTCAATGAAAAAATAAAGAGTTTCAAAGAATCTAAAACTTATTCAAATTGTCATCAAATTTTGGATAAATCAACTTTAGAATGTGATGAATCAAGGGGTTTAAATATCTAGATAAGTTTTCCTTAAAATCGCAAGAGAATTTTTAAAAAATGATTGAGTTCTAGATAATCATTCCTAGAAGATTTAAAATTCATTCCAATGGATCACAGACTTCTAATTCTCCTCTAAGATAACAAAATCTCTCTTCACTTAGGGGTTTTGTAAAAATATCAGCTAATTGTTCATCAATACAAATATAATCAAGACAAATGTCATTATTAGCTACATGCTCTCTAATAAAATGATATCTAATTTCAATGTGTTTAGTTCTTGAGTGTTGTACAGGATTTTTAGTTAAGTTTATTACACTTGTGTTATCACATCTAATTGGTGTTTTATCAAGTGTTATACCATAATCTTCAAGTTGTCGCTTAATCCAAAGGATTTGAGCACAGCAACTTCCAGCTGCAACATTTTCAGCTTTAGCAGTTGATAATGCAACCGAATTTTACTTTTTTCTAAACCAAGAGATTAAGTTACTTCCTAAAAATTAGCATGCACCATAAAGTCTTGACATAATATTTTGTTAGTAGAACCAAAAATGATGTCATCAACATAAATTTGGATAATAAGCATATCGTCAATTTCTCTTTTAATAAAAAATGTTGTATCAACATTTCCTCTAATGAATTTATTGCTAATCAAGAATTTGCTTAATCGTTCATACCACGCTCGAGAAGCTTGCTTCAAACCATACAATGCTTTGTTCAATTTGAAAACATGAGTTGGAAACAAGCGATTCTCAAATCCTGGTGGTTGCTTGACAAACACTTGTTCAGCAATATATCCATTTAGGAAAGCATTTTTAACATCCATTTGATATAATTTGAAATTTATAAAGTATGCAAAAGCACGTAACAATCTAATGGCTTCTAGTCTAGCAATAGAAGCTTAAGTTTCATCAAAATCAATTCCTTCTTCCTGACAATAACCTTTAGCTACTAGCCTTGCTTTGTTTCTAACTATATTACCATGCTCATCCAACTTATTTCTAAATACCCATTTAGTCCCAATAATTGGATGATTATGTGGTCTATTAACTAGCGTCCATACATTATTTCTTTCAAATTGATTTAATTCTTCATACATAGCATTTATCCATTCTATGTCATTTTTAGCATCTTCAAAACATTTAGGTTCAATATAAGATACAAATGCTAAGTTATTATAAGTATCTTTAAATGAATATCTAGTTTTAATACCATGCGAGATATCACCAATGATAAATTCCTTAGGGTGATTGTGTACATACCTCCAATCCTTTTCTAGGTCATGATTACCTTGTGGTTCTTAATGATTTATCTCTTCTTGATTGGTTTGAATATTTATGTCTTCTTTTCCTCCAAAGTAATTTTCTTCACTTGATTTTCAATTTCTCCTGCATCATCAATAGCCCTTCTCTCCCTCATTGGAAGATCATTAGTTTCGTCAAAAGCGACATGAATTGATTCTTCTATTACTAAAGTATTTTGTTGAAAACCCTGTAAGCTCTACTAGAAGAAGAGTAACCAAGAAAAATACCTTCATCAGATTTTGGACCAAACTTGTCAAGATTTGATTTTTCATTATTCAATATAAAACATCGACATCCGAAACACAAAAATATGCAATGTTGGGTTTTCGATCTTTGTAAAGCTCATAAGGGGTCTTTTTCAAAATAGGTCTAATCAAGGCTCGATTTAAAATGTAACATGAGGTGTTAATTGCTTATGCCCAAAAGTACTTTGGGAGATTGCTCTCACACAACATGGTATGGGCCATTTCTTTCAAGGTTCGATTTTTTCTTTTTACAACCCTATTTTGTTGAGGTGTTCTATATGTAGAAAAATTATGATTAATGCCATGCTCATTGCAAAAACTTTCAAAGAAATGATTTTCAAATTCTGTTCCGTGATCACTCCAAATAGATAAAACCGAACTCACTTTTCATTTGTAGTCTTTTTAAATAAGTTTTGAAATGCAAAAAATGCTTCATCTTTTCTAGCTAAAAATAAAACCCAAGTAAATCGAGAGAAATCATCGATAATTACAAAACCGTAACGCTTGCCTCCTAGACTTGTAGTTTCTAGTTGGTCGAATAAATCTATATGCAATAATTCTAATGGTCTATTGGTTAAAATCATATTTTTAGATTTAAATGAAACTCTAGTTTGTTTTCCTAGTTGACATGCATCACAAATCTTATCTTTTTTAAAATTTAATTTTGGTAAACCTTTGACTAAATCCTTTTTAAGTAGTTTTGAAAGAAGATCCATGCTAATATATGCAAGTCTACGATGCCATAACCAACTCGATTCAGCAATTGTAGCATTCATAGCAACTAAACAATCAAAGTCATGGTTATTTAAATCATTCAAATCAATAGTATAAACATTTTCAAGCCTATGACCAATAAGTTTCATGCAATTATCAGCAGGATTAGAAACAATGCAAATAGACGATTCAAAATTCACTTTAAGACCTTTATCACATAATTGACTAATAATTAACAAGTTGTGCTTTAAACCATTAACTAACAAGATATTTTTAATATATGTATGAGGTGTGACACCAATTTTACCAATACCAATGATTTTATCTTGGTCATTATCTCCAAAGGTGACTATACCTCCATCTTTAGCTTCTAAAGTGATGAACTATGATTCATCATCAGTCATGTGCCTTGAACACCCGCTATCAAGACACACCTGCAAACATAATGTCATGTCTTGCTCTTAGGTACCCAAGCTTTTTTGGGTCCTTTGGTGTTAAATAAAATGGTTCCTTTTGGAACCCAAACCTTTCTAATACTATCACATGCATAGGACTTATGTTCCCTTAAACCATATTTAAAGCAACTAATATTAGAAGATTGACCAGCATGTATGAAAATATTTTTGAAAGATTTTTATTTTCTAAGAGGATTATATCCTAATCCTGCTCTATCAAAAACAACTTTTTAGCTATCTAAAATCATATTTAATTTTAAAGAACTTAAAGTAAATTTATCAACTATAGGTTTAAGTCTGTCAACTTCATTTTTCAAATCTTTGTTTTCTTTCTTCAAAAATTCATTTTCTTCAATATATTTAATATTTTCTAAAACTAGGTTTTGCATTTGATTTTTTAAATCTTTATTTTTGGATCTAAGGTTACCAAAATCATCAACTAACTCATAGAATGTACCATGCAGTTCTTCAAATAAAAAATCATCAAGGAAACTTGGACTTACCTCCTTATTGTCCGTCATGAAGCAAAGATTAGCCTCTTCATTCTTTTCTTCTCCCTCGGAGCTTGAATTTTCAGAATCACTCCTTGTAGCCATCATTGCCTTTTTCTTATATTTCTTGGGACCTTTCTTTAGTTGTGGACATTCCGATTTAAAGTGTCCTGGCTTCTTGCATTCATAACAGATAATTTCTTTTTCCTTTTCTTTGTTCACATCTCCTCTTGTAAATGGTTTTCTTTTTTCCTCCAAACTTTCTTCTTTTCATGAATCTCTTAAATTTTCTAGTAATAAGGGCCATGTCCTCATCATCACTATCATTCTCAGATTTATCTGACTCTTCCTTATGTTTAGAAATTTTAAGAGCCATAGTCCTTCTCTTTGACTCGTTCTCATTAGTGTGTTGTTTGATTTGAAGCTCATGAGTTATTAAGGATCCCAACAATTCTTCAAGGGGAAAAACTTTAAGGTCCTTTGCCTCTTGAATAGCAGTGACTTTGGCCTTCCAAGACCTAGGCAAAGATCGCTATACCTTCCTCAAAAGATCATCAGTAGTATATGATTTACCAAGGCTTTTAAGATTATTTATGATGTCAGTAAATCTAGTAAACATTTCAGAAATTGATTCACTAGCATCCATCTTAAATAATTCATATTTATGGACAAGCATATTTATCTTAGAATCTTTCACTTGATTAGTACCCTCATGGGTAACTTATAATCTATCCCAAATCTCTTTAGCAGATAAACAATTAGATATGCGATTAAATTCATTAGCATCCAATGAGCAATATAAAACATTCACGGCCTTAGTGTCGGCCCAGATGGCAACCCAAAAGGGGGGGTGAATTGGGTTCTTTTTAAAATTTAACAATTAAAACTTAAAATCAAATTCATAAGGATTAAGTGCATAAGAGAAATGATGCAGTAAGTAATGAACACAATGTAAATGAGAGAGAGAGAGACAAATGTACGACAAACACACAAAGATTTATAGTGGTTTGATGTATCCCACACCTACGTCCACTCCCAAGCAACTCTTGGGTTCACACTATAATTCTCTAATTATAGTTGAGTTATTTTACAAGCTCACAACTCTAACTTGTTATTTTACACGGGGTCACAACGAACCCAGTCGGTTTTCATAGGTTCACCAGCACAAAACCTTCACCCAAGCTAATCTAACTTATCCCCGAGGGAAACTACCTCAACTAATTCAATCGATCCCCCGATTGAATTAGACAACAACAACAAATCAATTTAATGTTTACAACAAACTAAAGCTCCTTAAACTGAGCAAATATGCAATGTAAATAAATAAGGTTAGAAAAGCCTAATTGAAGCCAAATGGATTTGAGCTTTTCTTCTTTTCCTCTTCTCTTTTGAATAGTTGAATCAAGCTTCAGCTCTGATTCTTGACAGAAATTTATTGCAGAGAATGTTGAGGAACTAGGGCTTTTGCTCTTCTTTTTTTCTCCTTTGAGAATCCTCGATTTTGAACTTTTAGGGCTTAGGATTTCTCTTGAATCTCTCTTGGATTGATAGGCTTGGACTCAGAGATTTTCTCTCTCTTTTTCACTAGGGATTTCTCTCAATTTTTTTGATATTTTTCCTCTTTTTCTTGATATTTTCATTCTTCTTTTTCAAACAGACGAATCCCCCCTTTATATAGAGTCTTAATTCGAGATTAGGCGAGAAAATAACCGTTATAAAGTACCTTGGATGATTCTCCACGTAAGAAAATAGATCTGTTGAAGAGTAGGTGAGAAAATATATCCATTAGAGCTGATCTGGCACTTTTGAAAATCGTTCTTGATAGGTTGGAGTCGGCTCCAACTTTTCATATGTCGGCTCTATATCGGGTTTCCAAAAATAGCAAAAAATAATCCATCATGGAGTCGGCTCCGACTTTACAAAGTGTCGACTCCCTGCTAACTGGAGTCGGCTCCCGATTCTGAGGTGTCGGCTCCAAGAATTGCTCCGAAAAACATAGTCTTTGTAACTCAAGTTAGAGTTGGCTCCCAAAATCCATGTGTCGGCTCCGAAACTTCAGGTGTCGGCTCTGAAACTTTAGGTGTCGACTCTGAACCGTGCCGAAAATATAGAACTATTTTGATACGCTCTGGAGTCGGCTCGAGTCTATTAGGGTGTCGGCTCCAAGTTCTGAACTTAAATAAATTCCATTGAAATTCAATTCAAAACTAATTTCTAAGTATCATTTGGATAAATAATCGATCTTAATCCCTGAAACACTTATCAAATTTATCAGAAACACAATGAATATACTCATGGCTTTTGTTAATCATCAAAATCAATTAATTGGGTAAATAATTTCTCAATAATTTTTCCAATAATCTCTCCCTTTTTTTATGATGACAAAAACATTGAGTATATGCATAATCAATTAATGTATAATTGTCAAAACATTTTAAAATTAAGGTTAAGCTCTTCCTTAATGAGGTAGCTCCCCCCATGTTGATGCATATGTTAATTCATTGAAATAGTATACATATCTTAATGTCATTTGTTATTAATTGTCATTTAACATGCATATTCAAGTAAGTGCCATTTTCTTATAGCTTAATATCCTTTCTCCCATTTGCATGCATATACATAATGCATATACGTAAACAACCTTTCTCTCCTTTTTTGTAATCAACAAAAAGGTTTAGAAGGTGCATTAAGGCTTAAATTAACATCAAATGCCAGAATTAAGAAATTCATTCATTAAAATTCAATGCTTCAAAGATCAAATATGATATTCATTAAGTATCAAAATATTCATTACATAATTGCTTCATTACATCATTCAACTATAACAAACTATCAAAATGCAAACTGAACATCATTTCAACAAAACATCAAACTGAATATCATTCAATTACATCAAAAGTCCTAATTATATCAAAATGTAAGTTAAACATCAAAAACTAATAACATCAAAAAGTATCAAAATCTAAGAAAATATAAGAAGTCTCTTAAGTTCTTCTAAAATTTTCTCCATTCCATCCTTTTGTATCTTCATAAAGTCTTTTAATCTACTGTCAATAAGAGCAGCTGCAACAGTAATTTTTTCTTGTAACTCTATATTACACTTTGAATATATTTCAGAATCTCCTCAAATGTTCTTGATCTTCTCAAAAATATGCGTTAAATCACATTTCAAGGCCTCAGAAGAAGTTCCAAAGGATGATTCAATTCTGTTTACTTTATCTTCCAAGGAGTAATACAACTCTCTTATATTCATGAGTCTATTATCAAATTCAACTTTCATCTTTTCCTCATGACTAGCAAAGAGCTCTTTTAACTGTACCAACTGAGCATCAGAAAATCCAGAAGTAGGAACAGAAACAGATGCAGGTGCTGATGGTGCTGGTGTTGGTGATGATCTACTGGGCTCAGGTGAAGGATGCCTCATGGATGGTCCAGCCTCTGATGGTGCAGTAGCTCCAGTATCAGCTGCCTTGTCCTCTAAGTATTCCTTCATTTGCCAATTTCCATTAACCTTCACGAATCTCATCCGGTACAGAGTAGCCTTATTATAATAATCAGTGTGTCTCAGGCTCTTTAAAGGCTCATTATCCAATATACTCACACCTTGGCTCTGAAAAGCCATATCAAAATCATTCCATATGGAAGTGTTGACCTCTTCTTACTGTCTGCCTCAGCCATATACCAAATCATCATTCTAGTGAGTTTATTGGCTGGCCGGTCAATATACTATCCATAACTACAACATCTCTTTCAGATACATACTCAAAACGACCGGTTTTGGGGAATAAGATCCTACTACATATATTATGTAACAATCTTAACTCAAGGGGCAACTGATTAGCCCTAATTTCTTCAAATTCGGCAACTTCTTGCCAAGCTTCCTTGATAATGCCTCACCTCTATTACTATGGGAGTTGGCAATAGGTCCAATCATAGGAATTTCTAACAAACTTCCCAGAATATCAGAAGTAAGGTGGATTCTAGTACCTCTTACATAACTGATAATTCCACCGTCTCCTCTAAACAAGTTGAGATAGAAATCCTTAACAAGAGCGGGATAAGTAGGAACATCTAATGAACATATCTTTTCTAGTCTTATTTCTTTAATCTGCCTGCCAAGAGAGAAACCCTCATCTTCAAAGAATCCAAAGTCCACTTTTCTACCCATAGTTATAATCCTTCTTGCTAAAAGATCTATCTGCGGAGAAGAAGAACCTGGTATGGCACTTGGAGTGGAGGACGAAGATGTAGAACTTGAATTGGGCGAAGGCTAACGAGCCGGATGCCTCACAGTCCTCTTCCCTGTCATCACCGGTGCTCCAAATACCGAACCTTGATGCTTAGGTGCCATAGATTGCTAGGGATTGATGGACTAGGAAGATTCTGGGTTTTGAAATATTTTGAGAGAGTTTTGGAAGAGTTTGGAATAGAATGGGGCCGAATAGGTGTCGACTCTGTCCTTAAATAGTAAATTTGGGACCACTTGGAGTCGACTCCCATAAAGCGAGGTGTCAGCTCCAAGTCGCTAACACAGTCAGTGCCCGAAGTGGAGTCAACTCTGCAAAGGCAGGTGTCGGCTCCAAAATCTCAGACAAAACTGAAGTCGACTCTAATAACCATGGTGTCGGCTCCAAGACAATTTCAATGAAAAAATAAAGAGTTTCAAAGAATCTAACAAATATAATCAAGACAAATGTCATTATTAGCTACATGTTCTGTAATAAAATGATATCTAATTTCAATGTATTTAGTTCTTGAGTGTTGTATAGGATTTTTAGTTAAGCTTTTTACACTTGTGTTATTACATCTAATTGGTGTTTTATCAAGTGTTATACCATAATCTTCAAGTTGTCGCTTAATCCAAAGGATTTGAGCACAGCAACTTCCAGCTGCAACATATTCAGCTTCAGCAGTTGATAATGCAACCGAATTTTGCTTTTTGCTAAACCAAGAGATTAAGTTACTTCCTAAAAATTGGCATGCACCACTTGTACTTTTTCTCTCCAATTTACAACAGCATAATCGGAATCAGAATATGCAATCAAATTTAATGTTGAGTCTCTAGAATACCATAATCCTATATTTTTAGTTCCATTTAGATATCTAAGTATTTTTTTTACTGCAATTAAGTGAGATTCTTTAGGTTCAGATTGATATCGTGCACATAAATATATTGCAAACATGATATCAGGTCTACTAGCTATTAAGTAAAGTAGTAAACCGATCATACCTCTGTAATATTTTTGATCAATAGGCTTACCGTCTTCATCTTTATCTAACTTGCATGAAGGACTCATTGGTGTTCCGAGAGGTTTGACTTGTTCCATACCAAACTTCTTGAGAATTTCTTTTGTGTACTTTGTTTGGTTGATGAAAATTCCTCTCTTTCTTGTTTGATTTGAAGTCCTAGGAAGAAGTTGAGTTCTCCCATCATGCTCATCTCAAATTCACCCTGCATTAACTTTGCAAATTCTTGACACAAAAGATTGTTAGTTGCACCGAATACAATATCATCTACATAGATTTGTACTACCAATAAATCTTTATCTTTTCTTTTCAAAAATAAAGTTTTATCAACATTTCCTCTAGAAAAATAATTTTTAATTAATAATTTGCTTAATCTATCATACCAAGCTCTAGGTGCTTGTTTTAAACCATAAAGTGCTTTGTGTAATTTAAAAACATGGTTTAAAAATTTATGATCTTCAAAACCTGGTGGTTGTTCTACAAAAACTTCATCATTTATAAAACCATTTAAAAATACACTTTTAACAACCATTTAAAATAAATTAATGTTTATATGATATGCAAATGCAAGTAATAGTCTAATTGCTTCTAATCTAGCTACAGGTGCAAAAGTTTCATCAAAATCAATTTCTTCTTCTTGATTATATCCTTTTGCAACTAATCTAGCTTTATTTCTAATTACTATTCCATTTTCGTCTAATTTATTTCTAAATACCCATTTAGATCCTATAATAGAATGACCTTTGGGTCTATCAACTAAGAACCATACATTATTCATAGTAAATTGATTTAATTCTTCTTGCATAGCTAGCATCCAATTACTATTTTTTTCAGCTTCTTCAATAGGGGTTCTATATGAGATACAAATGCAAGATGATTATTGATATTCTTCATTGATGATCTAGTTCTTACTCCTTGAGATGGATCACCTATGATTAAATCCTTATGATGACCATAAGCATATCTCCAATCTCTAGGTAGATCTACATCATTTGAGTAGTATCAATAACATCGTCCTTGGTAAATCATCATCTTTAGCTTCTTGTTCATAGTCTGAAGATACATCCATATTTAATTTTTTAATATCTCTTTCAAGCAAAATTGTATCTTCCTCATCATCAATCTTTTCAGAACTTGATGCTAAAGACTCATCAAAAACTACATGAATTGATTCTTCTACAATTAAATATTTCTTATTAAATACTCTATAAGCTTTACTAGATGTGGAATATCTTAAGAATATGCCTTCATCAGATTTAGCGTCAAACTTTCCAAGATTGTCCTTACCATTATTATAAATAAAACATCGACAACCAAATGCATGAAAATAACTAATGTTAGGTTTCCTATTATGCCATAATTCATAAGGGGTTTTCTTAAAAATTGGCCTAATTAAAGCTCTACTAAGATGTAACATGATGTGTTTATAGCTTCCGCCCATAAGTACTTCAGGAGTTGGCTTTCACATAGCATGATATGGGCCATATCTTCTAATGTTCTATTTTTTCTTTCTACGACTCCATTTTGTTGTGGTGTTCTAGGTGCAGAAAAATTATGATGAATGCCATTTTCAATACAAAAATTTTTAAATTGATGATTTTTAAATTTTGTGCCATGATCACTTCTAAATGACACTATGGTAGTGTTTTTCTCATTTGTGACTTTCTTAAAGAATTTTATAAATATCAAGAAAGTCTCAACTTTGTGAGCTAAAAATAATACCCAAGTACATCTAGAGTAATCATCTACTATTACAAGACCATATTTCTTTTCTCCTAGACTAGTGGTTCTAGTAGGTCCAAAAAGGTCTATAGGTAGTAGTTCTAGTGGCCTAGTAGTTGAAACAATATTCTTAGATTTGAAAGAATTTCTAGTTTGTTTTCCAAATTGACATGCATCACAAATTCTATTGTTTTTAAAATCTAACTTTGGAAGTCCTTTAACTAAATTCATTCTAATTAATTTTAAAATTAGGTGTGTGCTTGCATGACCTAATCTACGATGCCATAACCATCCGATCTCATTAACCTTAGCATTATCAGTAATTAAGCAATGGTTACTAGTAGATAAATTGTCTAAATCAATTAAGTATACATTGTCATTTCTATTTCCAACAAATATAATGCTATTGTCAATGGGATTAGAAACAGTGCAAATAAAAGCTTCAAAGAAAACTTTAAAACCTTTATCACATAATTGGCTAATGCTAATTAAATTATGCTTTAAACCTATAACATATAAAATATTTTCTATAAAGGTGGATGGAGTTATTTGAATTTTACCAAATCCCATAATTTGGCCTTTGCCATTATCTCCAAAGTAACAACTCCTCCTCTTTTATCTTCAAGGGTGATGAATTGATCTTTGTCACCCGTCATGTGTCTTGAGCAGCCACCATCAAGATACCACTTTCTTTTTGATCCTTTAGCTGCAAGACACTCCTCCTGCAAGATAATCAAATCTTTTGTTTAGGTACCCAAGCTTTCTTGGAACCTTCATGGTTAATAGCAATAAATATTGTACCTTTTGGAACCCATATTTTCTTACCTTTATGACTTAAATTCTTATTGGATTTTCTAAAATTGCATTCATAAGATTTATGTTCCTTTTTGTTACAGCAATAACATGAAACATCATTTTTGGCTGTTTTCTTAATAAAGAAATTTTATAAATTTTTGTTTTATGTGAGGTCTATATCCTAGTCCGGCTTTATCAAAAACAGCTCTTTAATTACTTAAAAGTAAATTTAATTTTTTCTGAGCTATATGTAAATCTATCAACAATATTTTTATATTTATCAATTTCTTTCTTTAAATCAAGATTTTCCTTAGAAATTGATTCTTTTCTATTAAAATATTTTCATTTTTAGATTTTAGATTTTTAACCTCAAGAATTAGTTTATTTTTCTCTTTGAGAAGATTTAGGTTTTCAGTTTTCAAAGATTTTTTTTATTTCTCAAAATCTTGAAATCACCAATTAATTCATTGAAAGCATCATAGAATTCATCAAATGTAAAATCATCATGGGTTTCAAAATTTACCTCATTTTCGTCATTTGCCATGAAGCATATGTTTGTAACCTCATTTTGTTCTTCTTCAGATGAAGACTCTTCACTATCGCTCCAAGTTGCAACATAAGCCTTCTTTTTCTTTTTATATCCCTTCTTTAATTGAGGACAATCTGATTTAAAGTGCCCATTTCTTGCATTCATAACATATTAAGGGGTCTTTGTCTTTGTACTTGTCCTTTTCTTTTTTTCTTTCTCCTTCTAATTTTATTCCAGACTTTCTCTTGTGGAAGGGTCTCATTCTTTGCATAAATTTCTTGAATTTCCTAGCAAGGAGAGCTGTCTCATCTTCATCTTCATCATCTTCACTGCTGCTCTTCTCACTTTCTGTAGCCTTGAGTGCAATTGTTCTCTTCTTCTTAACATCTTCCTCTTGATGTTGTTTCATTGTCAATTCATGGGTCATCAAGGATCCAAGTAGCTCCTCCAAATGTAGAACATTTAAGTTTTTGGCTTATTGGATTGCTGTCACTTTAGCTTCCCATGTTCTTTGAAGAGATCTAAGAATTTTGCGCACTAATTCAGAATTAGTATAAGTTTTACCAAGACTCTTTAAACCATTAACTATATCAGTGAATCTAGTGTACATGCATATGATTGATTCATTTTGTTCCATGCTAAACAATTCATATTTGTGTACTAGAATGTTAATTTTGGATTCTTTTATTTGGTTAGTACCCTCATGGGTAACTTCTAATCTATCCCAAATTTCTTTGGCTGAAATGCAAGTAGATATTTTGTTGAATTCATTTGCATCCAAAGAACAATATAAAACATTCATGGCTTTAGCATTAAGCTGAGCCATTTTCCTATCATTCTCATTCCAATCCCTTTCGGGCTTAGGAACAATAGAACCATCTACAATGTGTGTGGTGTGCTAGGTCCATTTGTAATGATACTCCCAATTCATAATCTAAAGCTTGAATGGAAATCCTCATTCTTGCTTTCCAATATGAATAATTAGAGCCATTAAACAAGGGTGGCCTATTAGTGGATTGACCTTAGCAAAAGATGATCCAGCTTGTATTACCATTTGGATCTTTAACTCTTGATTGTTAGATCAAATAGAAATGAGCACAAGCTCTGATACCAATTATTGGCCCAGATGGCAACCCAAGGAGGGGGGGTGAATTGGGTTCTTTTTAAATTTAACAAATAAAACTTAAAACCAATTTCACAAGGATTAAGTACACAAAAGAAGTGATGCAGAAAGTAATGAACACAATGTAAATGAGAGAGAGACAAATGCACGACAAACACACAAAGATTTATAGTGGTTCGGTGTATCCCATACCTACGTCCACTCCCAAGCAACTCTTGGGTCCACACTATAATCCTCTGATTATAGTTGAGTTATTTTACAAGCTCACAACTCTAATTTGTTGTTTTACACGGGGTCACAATGAACCCAACCGGTTTTCACAGGTTCACCAGCACAAAACCTTCACCCAAGCTAATCTAGCTTGTCCCCGAGATAAACTACCTCAACTAATTCAATCCTCCGATTGAATTAGACAACAACAACAAATCAATTTAATGTTTACAACAAAGTAAAGCTCCTTAAACTGAGCAAATATGCAATGTAAATAAACAAGGTTGAAGCCAAGTGGATTTGAGCTTTTCTTCTTTTCTTCTTTTACTCTTCTCTTTTGAATAGTTGAATCAAGCTTCAGCTCTGATTCTTGACAGAAATTTATTGCAGAGAATGTTGAGGAACTAGGGCTTTTGCTCTTCTTCTTTTCTCCTTTAAGAATCCTCCGATTTTGAACTTTTAGAGCTTAGGATTTCTCTTGAATCTCTCTTGGATTGATAGGCTTGGACTCAGAGATTTTTCTCTCTCTTTTTCACTAGGGATTTCTCTCGATTTTTTTGATATTTTTTCTTTTTTTTCTTGATATTTTCGTTCTTCTTTTTCAAATGGATGAATCCCCCCTTTATATAGAGTCTTAATCCGAGATTAGGTAAGAAAATAGCCGTTACAAAGTACCTTGGATGATTCTCCATGCAAGAAAATATATCCGTTGAAGAGTAGGTGAGAAAATATATCCGTTAGAGCTGATCTGGCACTTTTGAAAATCGTTCGTGGTAGGTTGGAGTCAGCTCCAACTTTTCATGTGTCGGCTCCAGATCGGATTTCCAAAAATAGCAAAAAATAATCCATCGTGGAGTTGGCTCCGACTTTACAAAGTGTCGACTCCCTGCTGACTAGAGTCGGCTCCCAATTCTGAGGTGTCGGCTCCAAGAATTGCTCTGAAAAACATAGTCTCTGTAACTCAAGAATCAGCAATAAATGAACTCCGATGGGTTGAAAAATAATCAAAGCAATACTCCAACAATCCTCAAACAAATCTCTCTTTCAAATGATTTTTCTCTCAATATTTTTCTGATATTTTTCTGATTTTTCTTTTTCAAAATCACTATCATACAGAAACACTGTTTATCTTCACTATTTATAACAAGAACATCAAGATATAGTCATTGTGAAATAGCGGAGGGAGTGAGTGAGAGAGAGAGAACTGGCCAAGAGAAGGCCATGAAAAAAAATTTCAAACGGTGGCAATAGGAGAAGTAGAATTCCAATCCACAAAAATTAGTATCCCAACGAATGAACAAGGAATGGAACTAGCCGATGGAAGCAAGGAGTTGGAATGTCAAAAGCACCAAAGTGGCATTCCAATATATATCACAAAGAAGCCAGCTGAAGATTTCAAAATATTGGCATTCCAAAATCCTTAAATCGGTGAGCTAAGGAAAAAGTTGGCATTCCAACTTTGATTCCAAGAGCCACCAGCCGAAAGACAAAAGATGAAATCGGCATGCCAAGAGAAAAGTTAGCATTCCAATTTTTTGAATCACAAGAAACCCAGCCATGAGCTCATGAAAACATGCCAAAAGACAAGTTAGCATTCTAATTTAGAGCTCTTAAACTTCCAACATAGGGCCTTAAAAATCTGGCAGCCCAACTTGAGAATTATAGCATGCCAATGCCATAAACCGACAGAAGTTATTTCAAAAAATAGCATGCCTACTCCAACCACTAGCATGCCAAGAATAATGCTCAGGGAGTCAGCAGAGGGCATTTCAAAAATAGCATGCCAACTCCAGAGACTAGCATTCTAACTTCTGAAGTAATAGGGCATTCCCAAAATCCAATTACAAGGAACCAATCGTTAGATAATAAATACATGCAAGCTAAGTAAGCCAACAACCGAAGGCAACCCGAATGCAAACCAATGGCAACAGAATCTAGTATTCCAAATTAAAGATTGGTAACCCAAGATTCAAGCATTAAGCATCCAATCCGAAGGAAATAGAATTTGATATTCCAAATCAAAGATTGGTAACCCAAGATTCAAGGATTGAGCATCCAACTCGAAGGCAATAGAAATACAAATAGTTTAAGAACATAATCCGATGATGATTCAAAATAGAATTATAAATAGAAACTTATAGGATAATTGAATCCAATTTAAGACAATGCATATATAATTAAACTTGAAAGTCATTTTGTCAAATGAACCGTATTGTTCCATGATGAATAACCTGAAATTGATTCAACTTGACAGATACAATATTAGCATAATACTTAAGTATTTTATGTTTTATCAAAATCAATACGGGGTTAACATAGACACCAATTTTAGAGCATACGCCAGATTGATTTATACTAGTCTCCTTCAGTACACTAGACCGAGTGTTGGTGTCCCTAGCTCTCTAGGGCAAATGTCAATTAGTTGCTACTCAGTTTTAGATTATAGGCTTGGGATCGGAATGCACGGGTGGTTGTTTTGGGCCAAGGAAGGGGTCTCAATCCATCCCTTATCTGACATCAATAAGAGCCCTTAAGGGTAATTTAATGTAGATGAATGACATACAAAACACAAACCCTAATCCAGAAATATATAAATAGCAATAAATCATAGAATTTTTTTTCACAAATCGAATTAAATCCTCAAAAATTAACAAAAAATACCTTCAATTATATTGAATCTAGAAAAAAAATTTTGTAATTTTTTGATGTATATACAAGCAGAAATAATTCAATTAACAAAATCTCAAGAATTTTTATGTTTTTTGTGAGTAATCAGGCATGCAATTAATTCACAGATTAAATTAAATTCTCAAAAAAACAAAAAATATTTTAAATTATAATAAATCTAGAAAAATAAATTTCATAATTTTTTGATATATATGCAGGCAGAAACAATTTAATTAACAAATAATATATTAATAATAATGAATTAAAAATCAAGCCCTAACCATGCTCTGATACCAAACTAATGCAGGACCGATTCGCATATAAGTAAATTTTATATGATTAATAATTATAGTTGATTAGTCTTCCGAAGTAATAGCCTAAGAGGGATTTAGAAAAACTCACAGTAACTTCGCACGCAAAACAGTTCCATAGAAAAGTAAAGAAGAAAGACCGCCGAGGCTAAGAAGCCTTGGTAGGGCTTGCTCTCCCTCAATAAAGTTACTAGTAGATTAGAGGGGGCATACTTGACATGAGGAAAGATCAAAGTGCTGAAGGAGTCGCTCTGCCTGGTGAATGCACCCTAGATGACCAAGCCTCGAGCCCACGGATATGCGGCCAAGTATCCGCTGACCTGAATGACGATCACCTTGAATCCTGAATTCATGGCTACTGAGGGATCTACAAAATCACCATACATGGACTAATAAGAAAAGAGAAAATCAGAATAAAGGTAAAGAGATGAAAAGAAGTGAAGAATGAGGTAGGGGCGATCGAGTGTCCTTGTGTATCCCCTGGATGGGGCAAGGCGGCGGCTAGGGATTTTGGGTGGCTGCTTGGAGCGGTGCAAGGGGCGGCTGGGGTTTGGGACGTCCACTGATAGATGGCAAGAAGGCGGTTAGGGTTTAAGATTGGGCGGTTTGGATGCAGGCATGCACAGGAGCAAGAACACAAGAACACAAAGAAAAATATGACTCAAAATAACTAATTGATTGTATTGATTGATTGAAAGGTTCGATGCTTTTTGTTTTTCATACAAGAGGGTCTCTTTTATAGGTTAAGAGACTTGGGGCCCAAGTAAATACAAATATTGAAATAAAAAGAGGCATCCCTTTTTATGAAAGAAAATTTAAAATAATTTCAAAATTAGCACACACTTTCTTCCTAAAATGTAGATTAAGTGGCGCTCTTTGAATTTAAATACATGGAAGAAAATTCAAAATTCAGTAATTTGGGGTGGCCATATTGGGCGTCCTTCACTTGCTTCTTTGGGCTGAATTCAGGGTCAGTAATTTGGGGTGGCCATATTGGGCATCCTTTACTTGCTTTTTTGGCTAAATTCAGGGTTGAAATTTTAAAAGAACTGGGCGACAATATGGGCATCCTTCATTGCTGAAATTCAGGGCTGAAAATTCAAATCTGGGCGGTATGTATTTAGGCATCCCTTCACTGCTTCATGTGTAGGCCTTGTCTTCTTCTCCCATACTCGTGTCTCCTCTTGTAAGCTAAACAAACTTACTACAGGACTCACATTAAAATAAATTGAACTAGACATGATTCAAATTTAAAATAAACTAAACTGGAAAATAAACTGAACTGGACGGGACTCAAATTAAAATAAACTAAACCTAATTTTTCAACTCAAGACTTGAATCAAAACTTCCATAGAGGGTTAAGAATCCTCTGCCTGATCCTGGTGCCCACACCAATATCCAACTCCGGTTCATAGCTCAGCTTCCTACTTTGCACATTTAAAGCAGGCACCATATCAAGTTTTCTCCAATGAGGATCTATGCAGTCAAGGGGAATAGGCTGACCTTCCATCCTGTACCGCATAATATCATGAGCACATGGTAAACCATGTGTGCATTGAATAGTGCATCCACAAACTGATTCATCAATTCCAACTGAATTGGCTCGGTTCGCTTGGGCGAGGATATGATTTAATGCACTTATAGATATGAAACCTCGCAGTTCTTTGAATTCAGCAGGCTTAACGTTGTGTTGCACGATTGTTAAACTCTTCTCAAATAAGGCTTTAACGTCACTGTACTGCAACTCAATCAAACTATGAATTATTGTCCAAGATGACTTGAAATTCCCTTGGCTTGATCCAAGCTATCTTTTAAGCCTTGCATGTGCACTTTCAGCCCTAGTAAAGTAAATAAAATTAAATAAAAGTTAGATAATAAATACACAATTAAATTATAAAGTTCTAAAATGAATCAATTTCTTGTGATACCCATTAGTTGTCACATTCCCGTAGTGCCTACGTGCGTCCGTCCATGCTGCGACAAATCTTTCCTTATATTTGCTTGGCCAAGTATTTGATACATACCGTAAAGCATCTGGATAAATACTAAACTCTCTCTGGAGTGCACTCCAGTGATCGTTATACTCGTCTTCTGTGCTGGACAACACTAGTATATTCCAACTCATTATAAACTTAACTCCTCCCAGCTTCCTGACACCAATCACACATTTCTTCTCTATTCTTGAATATCTACAAAATAAATAGTTTAATGTGAGTAGACAATTTTATACTTTGTTCAGTCAACTAATAAAACAATTGCAATTAAAATTATCTTACCTCGTAAGTTATAAATTCATTTGTATAATCCATCACACATTCAGAGCTAATCATGCTGCATTCGGTTAAAGCATTGCCCTACATGATTAAAAAATTATTTTAAACCCTAACCCTAATTTACCCTAAACCACCGAAGAGGATCGGCCCACTGTGGCCGAACAACACACGAACCGTGAAAAAAAAAATTTGAAACAAGGCCGAACAACACACGAACCGTAAAAAAAATTTGAAACAAGATTAAAATCCAACCTTTGCGACGTAGAACCTTTCCAAATCGCTTGTTGCTTGTTCATTGCTCGATTAAGGGTTGAAATCACTTCAACCAAGCTTCAAAATAGATTGAGGGGTTTTGTTTTTATAAAACGTGGGAGTGGAAAGGGAGGGGCGGGGAAGGTGAGGAGTGGGGCTGTTTTGATCCGAAAAGAGCTACTAAGTAAAGAGGGATATTTTTGTCATATTTTTGAGGGTTAAATTGGTTATGTTTTTTTTGTTAGTGGGGAGGGTAGGGGGTCGTTCTATTTGGCCCGCGTCTTTTACTGAGGAGCCCCTCATGCCATATTAAGAAAATGGCATATTTGCCCCTAATATTTTAGGACCAAAATATCCCTACTTACTAAACAGCACCCCCCGTCCCCCCCCCCCCCCCAGCCCCCCAAACAGCCCCCCCAGAGCCCCTGCGACCGTACTCCCGCTTCCCTCACTCCGGATCATTATTGAATCGTTGATTGAAGCAATTTCAACCTTAAATCAAGCAATGGACAATCAATTAATAATTTATGAAGGTGCTACGGTCGCAAAGGTTAGTTTATATCCCCGTCTTATTTTTTTTCCAGTTCGTGCGTTGTTCGGCCCTGTGTGGCCGAACAGGTTAGCTCTGTTCGGCCACACAGGGCCGAACAGGTTAGCTCTGTTCGGCCACATAGGGCCGAACAATGCTGAAATGTTCGGCCCACTAGTGCCGAACAGAAGAATTGGTGGGCCGAACAGAAGATCTATGTTCGGCCCACTAGTGCTGAACAGAAGAATTCTTTCTTGTTCAGAAGAAGGATTTCTTCTGTTCGGCCACACATGGCCGAACAGAAGAAATATGTTCGGCCCTGAGTGGCCGAACAGAATGTTTATTCTCTTTTTTTGTTTGATTAATTATGATTAGGGTTTAAATTATTATTTGATCGTGCAGGACGATGCTTCGACCAAATGCAGCGTGATTGGTTCCGATTGTGTGATAGATTACACAAATGAATTTACAACTTATGAGGTAAAATTTAATTGCATTTATTTTCGTATTATTTGACTAAGCAATGTTTAAAATTATCTACTAACATAAAACTATTTATTTTATAGATATTCAAAAGTAGAGAAGAAATGTGTAATTGGTGTCGGAAGTCGAAAGAGGAATGGATTTGTTGTTATTATTAAAAAATCCGATTCGGGTAGCAATGTTAAGAAACCAAGAATTATTTTTTCTTGCGAGAGGAGTGGTACTTGCAAAAGTAAACACATCAAGGAAAAGGGATCAAAGACCAGGGCCAGTGGCACTAAGAAGTGTGGATGTCCTTTTGCCTTAAGAGGAAAGAAATTGGACACTCCAGATGATTGGATGTTAATGGTCATTTGCGGTGTGCACAATCATCCAGCTGCAAAGCATCTCGAGGGGTACTCATATGCGGGACGATTATCTCAGCAGGAGACTACAATGCTAGTGGAGATGTCAAAGAGTTTGGTTCGGCCTAAGGACATATTATCTACTTTGAAGCAAAGGGATGCCCTCAATGTTACGACAATGAAGATAATCTACAATGCACGACAGAGGTGCAAGGCTGTAGAGATTGTTGGGAGATCTCAGATGCAACATCTTCTTGGTAAATTATCTGAGTGTAAATACATTGAGTTGCATAGGAATTGTATTAAGTCTGATGTTGTGTGTGACTTGTTTTGGACACACCCTGGCAGTATAGACTTGTTACGTGCATTTCCTCGTATGTTGATAATGGATTGCACTTATAAGACGAATAGATATCGTCTTCCTCTCTTAGAGATTGTCGGGGTGACATCAACTGACCTGACATTTTCTATTGCTTTTGTGTATATGGACTCTGAGCGAGAAGATAACTATACATGGGCATTAGAGAGATTGCGCAGTGTCATGGACGATGATGCTCTGCCTGAGGTGATAGTCACAGATAAAGACTTGGCTCTATTGAATGCAATTCAGAGGGTATTTCCTACGGCAACACATTTGCTATGTAGATGGCATATTAGTATGAATGTTTTGGCCCAGTGCAAAAGGTTATTTGAAACAAAGGAGAAATGGGATAAGTTTATAATGACTTGGAATATACTTGTGTTGTCCACCACAGAAGATGAGTTTAATGATCACTGGACACAACTCCAGAGAGAGTTTACTACCTACCCAGATGCTTTACAGTATGTGTCAGAAACTTGGCTGAGCAAGTACAAGGAAAGATTTGTCGCAGCATGGATGGACACATGTAGGCACTACGGGAATTTAACAACTAATAGGTATCACAAGGAATTGATAAATTTAGAAATTTATAATTTAATTACGCAATTGTTATCTCCCTTTTATTAAATTTTATTTACTTTTCTAGGGCTGAAAGTGCACATGCAAGGCTGAAAAGATAGCTTGGATCAAGCCAAGGGAATTTCGAATCATCTTGGACAAAAATACATAGTTTGATTGAGTTGCAGCATAGTGACATTAAAGCCTCATTTGATAAGTGTTTGACAGTCATGCAACACGACTTCAAGTCTGTTGCATTCAAAGAACTGCGAGGTTTCATTTCTATAAGTGCATTAAATCAGATCCTTGCTCAAGCGAACCAAGCCAATTCAGTTGGTATTGATGCTTCAATTTGTGGGTGTGCTATTTGGCGCACACATGGTTTACCATGCGGCCACAAGATTGCACGGTTCAGGATGGAAGGTCGGCCAATTCCCTTGGATTGCATAGATCCTCATTGGAGAGACCTTGATATGATGCCGGCTTCAAATGTGCAAAGTATTCAGCTGAGCTGTGAACCAGAGTTGGATATAATTGCTCGAAAATTCAAACAATTAGATGGGTCTTCGCAATTGCAGATGTTAAGAAAATTGAGAGAGATTGCTAGCACAGAAAGTACTTCTCTTGAAGAACCTACCAAAAGGATCGCTCGTTTAGTTGGTCGCGGCCGTGCTTCATTGAAGGTTGATACATCTACCCGCCATGATCCTTCTGCCTTTGAGTTGATTCTTTCAGGACAAGATAGTTATTCTCCTGGTACGGGCACTCCACCAATGACGCAAGTGCCAAAGAGGCAGCCAAGGAAGAAGGTACGAAGCATTTCTTTCACTAAGTAAGGGACCATGCCGGTATGTGCCGGACGCGTGCTGATATATGCCGAACGCGTGCCGGTACGTGCTGGCACATGTCGGCAACTTTCGGACCCCGTGCCAGTCACGTGCCAGTACGTGCCGGCACATGCCGATAACTTTCGGACCCCGTGCCGGTATGTGCCGGACCCGTGCCGGCATCTTTCGGACCCTGTGCCGGATGCGTGTCGGTAGGTGCCGGCACATGTGGGCAACTTCCGAACCCGTGCTGGTATGTGCCGAACACATGCCGACAACTTCCGGACCCCATGCGTGCCGGTACGTGCCGGCACATGCCGGCAACTTTCGGACCCCGTGCCATTTGTTATTACAAAGCAATTGTTTCTATTATCGTCTAATTCATTCGTTAATGGTTTGCAGGTTTCTCGTCAGCGAACTCGGTCATATAATAAGCCAACAATCTATATTGATCAAATTCCAGATGGGTTGAGGCCATTCATCCAACATATCAAGGATGTTAAAGCTGATGGCAACTGTGGATTTAGAGCAATGGCCGACTTGCTGGGATTTGGAGAGGAGGATTGGCTCCGTATTAGGAAGGATTTATTGAATGAGTTGCAATGTAATTTAGAGCACTATCGTGCTTTATTTGCTGTCGAAGGGAGGTTTGAGGAGATTGAGCATTATCATATTTTGATAATGATCCACCTTTTGACCGGTGGATGACTATGCCGGATATGGGGCACGTTATAGCATCCCGCTATAACGTTGTCCTATACCACCTCTCCTTGCAACAATGTCTTACATTCCTACCTCTATGATCGGTGCCTCTTCCTCCTTTATCCAGCAAAGATATTGCAGTGGCGTTCGTTAATGACAATCATTTTGTTGAGGTATTAATTGAACAACTCTTAATCATGCTTAAATGACTAATAATTCATTATGTTTACTAATTTATATATTTTGCAGGTGTTTCTGTTACCGGGTCATCCTGTTCCCCCAATAGCAAGCAATTGGCACAATATCATTTATCCTGTGCTTCCGGATGGGCTTCTTCATATGAATCTAGGATTCACCGGTTCAGACGAATGATCTCGTCGGATGTCATTATTAGCGAGACTATTGAGTTGTAGATATCCTTTAGCTTGCAACAATAAATTTTGTATAATGTATGACATATTTATATTAATTCAAAAGATTTTCATTCAAATTGAGTCGAAAGGAAGTGAATTTTCATTCAAATTTCAATGTCTTTTACAAAAAGATGCACTATGTGCTAAAAGATACAAAATACATGAGGTACATCAGGGATCCCCACCACGCCTTCGTCGACGCCTGTAATGCTGTGGCGATGCATGACTAGGGCCAGAACATCAGGCTGAACAGGCTGCACCGTAGAGTTATGCTACCCTGCAACACATGTGCAATCTGTGATATGACATCGTACATGTGCGTCCCCTGTGACAGCAGCCTCCTCCCGATCCATATCAAGTATGCCAGTGCAAAGGCCAAGCGCATCTGCAATACGCCAGCCTTGCACATCAGCATCAGCATCATCGGGACGTGATCGGGAGTAGATACTGGATTGGCTCTCCGGAGGGTGAACAACCAAATGCGTGATCCAAGAAAACCACTCCAAAAATCCCGTACGCAATCTGAGGGTCGGGTCACCGGATGGCTCCTGCTCGTTGTGCTTAGTAGGTGATCCTCCCACCTCTCCCATAACTGCTCATAGAAGACGTACCAGATGCGGTATGAAGCTGCTGTCGATCTTCTACTAGCTCGCTCAGGGCTAGTGGCGCACGGGGGATCGTCTGTATCCTACCGAACTGTCCTAAAACCCTTTTAGGATGATAGGGTTCTACGACATCCATGCACTTCCGGCATCCACTAAAGAATGCAATATCAAGGAACGGACGATCATCCCGGATAAGATGATGGGGATCCCAAGCTACCTGCATTATATTAAATTGAAATCAGTTTCATAATGTATGATAAATTATATAAATATACAAGTGCAGGGTCCTATGGTACATACCTCATCTGCCCTCAGTACGTCCAATGACTCGCGCAGAATCATCAAATGGTCCATCGTCGTCCGAGGCGGAGTGCCGGGAGTCCATCGGTGTACGCGGGCCTAGCATCAGTATAGTCTAGGCTGGGTGAGGAGTGAGAAAGGAAAATGCTCATAAATCCATGCTTGGAGAAACATCATATATCCACTGATCTGTCTAACGGATGCCCTAGACGCAATCCCCAACTGTCGATATAAATGAGCCAAGGCACCCGCACCCCAGGCATATGTCCTCACTCTATCCAAATGCCGAAGCAGAGCAAGATAAGCCA
>UESW01001488.1:0-26948 GCA_900491605.1 Calamus simplicifolius
AAAGTAACAATCCACAGCCTAACCATTTATTTGGATGCTTAGAATGAAAAGCTAGCAATCCACAGTACGCCTGTAGTGATGCTGAAAGCTTTTACGCAATGTAGAATCACATGGATAATTCCATTCTAAACTAGAGCAAGGTTCAGATAAAGATAAATAACAACTTTTTATCCCATTTACTAGGAACCAGAAACATGAAGCATTCTTCATCAAACATTCCAATTAATTTTTATGTACGAATTCTTTTATTCATATTCTTTTAGGACTTCAGTTCGTTCCTGGCCCATCTGCAAAAAAAAAAAAGGTTCCTCTTACAAAGCATCTACTCACAGCGCTGACAGCTAAGCTGGTGCCTCATCACTTCCTCATCAACTAGTGCAACTCTAAGCTTCCTCTTACATCCTCATTTGTGACCCCATTGTTTTGAAATTTACTAATTTATGCAGCATTTTTAGCCTATTATGTTTATTTGATGTGCCTGGACCCTCATTAGTGCCTGATTCATAATGCAAGGTTCAGATGATCAAATTCAAGAGAGTATCACAGGACAGTTGAATAGGACTTAAGAATAACAGCATAAGACAGATTTGTAACTCATCGCTACCTTGACTTTAGTCTTTCAATCACTTTGATCGTTACAAGTTGAGATGCCATGCATGCATCAAGATTCACAAACACACACGCTTTCCCCAGGTTCAGCAACAATGAATGAGCGGGCCTTTAGCCTGAAATGAACTCCAGATGCAGTCTGCTCAGCATTAGCATACCCCATCATGTTGACATCAGCTGCAGGTCCTGTTATGTCATAGCTCCCAAGCCCAATCAAGTACGTTGAATCGAGAGAGTTTCTCTGCAGCTATGAAAAAAGAGTACTAGCAGAAGCCAAAACCAAATGCTTGCAAATGCGGTATGACAATGGTGGCAGGAAAGAAGAAATAGCCCCATTGGTACTGAGAAAAAGACCCTTCAATTAACCCGGAAATGCCAAATCACATTCAGCAGCTGGAGAGTTAAGAGGAAAGAAAACTGAATTAGCACAACACTAAAGAGGGAAAAAAAAAAGCTGGAGCTAATTCAATTAAAAGAAAATAAATGCATCCATAAAACTGCACAAATCATGATGACAGAAAGACTTATGCAACATCATGTTCTCAAATTATAGGAATAGCATATCCATTGATAGTGTCAAAGAACTCTCAAATAATTAAGTAAACCAGAAGGAACTGTATCATATACTAGCACTAAGTAGGCTGCTGATACTGACAAAAAGGCTGCCAGCCCAAACATAACCATAGGATTGGTCGCATGTGGAAAGGATCAGCATCCATTCATTCATAAAAGCATAAAAGCATGCTGAACTTTAAAAATAACCTAAGTCACTTTAAGCCAACAGCCCAAAGAATTGAAACATGTTAAATCCATGAAGCCTGTACAGGCTGATCTATCAATTTAAAGCAAGAAGAAAACAAACTCTTTCAACAATAACCAACCATCCACATGATACAAATTCCAAATATTCACACAACAAAAACATTTGACCCAATATACGTTATAGGATTTTACGATTATAAAATGAAATAATGACTTGAAAAAGGCCCTCGTTGAGAGTAATTTAGATCTCTGTTCAAGATGTAGAAAGAAGAGAAGAGAAGATGATAAAGACCTAGAAAAGAATGAATTGCTTTAATAGATGGGGTGCCTCTTCAAAAAAGAAAAAAGAAAAAAAAAAAAACTGCAAAGAATGACTCAATCAAACTTGAGATTTATGGTGACAAGGTACTCCAAATTTACAGCTAGACTTACAACTTCATAAGCATTCATCATTTCCAACAGGTCCCAAATGTCCGACAACACCTATTGGAAAATCCAAAATTAACAGAACCATTAAATCCTAATATTAATTCAAGAGGAAAATATAATGATAACCTACATCCAGTTGTGCTCATTATGATCTATAACAGCTCATAGACTATGAAAAGTCCAATTATAGAATAACTAAAGGATGTGATAACTAGATAAATTCAGCTCAATTTTCTAAGCCAACCACTCTCGTGCTTTATGTCTCACATAATCACAACCCTAATAACGAACTCATGGTGCCATATGCCTAAAATCTTGATGCTAATTTTATATAACTATGGTTCTCTTGGAAGCACGGTACAAAGCTCGCACTCCGGCTAAATTCTATTAACAAATTTGTTCAAATTGGACGCATACTCATGTACATATAGCACATACCCAAATATAGTTCAAATTTGCAGCAATAAAGGATATGGAAGAGAAACCCCGGCCAAAGTCGGAAGGCACTAGGAAAAGCTCACCAGAACGAAGGCCCCCTCACACAGCGCTGGAAAACCCTAGCAATCTTTTTGTTAAATATAAAGATTCACCAGGATGGAAGGCTGATGGCTTTGTCGCTTACCAGACGGGGTCATGGGATCCTTCAGCCATCTGCTATGAAGGAAAAAGGAAGGGAAAATGGAAACAAAAACCCACCAATGAGGATTGAAGCCATTTATATCATTTTCTCACTCGAGGAAAGAAAAAGATCACATCGTCCATGACCATATACCGATATCGAAAATGGATGATGGGTCGATTTAAGCCAGTGGAAGCACCGAAGCCCAGCGCGAAGCAGGACAAGCGCGAAGAGCCAGGGGTTTGGCTCTTTCGATGCATGAGTACCAATGGCGTAAGGAAGTTGGGAATGCCCGTCGACGAAGAAGAGTAGCGTAGACTCATCAGACCTAGTGGTGGACCTCCACCTCCTGATTCATTTCAGGTGGACGTCTCACCCACCCCAAAAGAAACTTCCACGGTTTATGAAAATAAAATAAAATTAAAATAATTTATTTTTATTTCCCCTTTTTTTTAAATAACCTTTTAAAAACCAAGACAACCTTTTTCTAAAATAACTAATGATATTGATGTAAAGCATATTATTATTTTATTACAATAGTAGAAACTATATAATATATATCATAAATATTATATTGTGATATTAAATATGATATTATATTTGTAGGATGTGTTGGTTACATTTGGTTGGGATTAAAAAATAATAGACATAAAACATGCTTTTGTTGTTAAAATTATTTAAAAAAATAATGATTGCAAAATATTTTTATTATTAAAATATAAAATAAAAATAAAATTTTTATTTTTTTTGAAAAGTAATAACAATGCCAATGCAAGCCTTAGAGTTTTTTTTTTTTAATTCAAATCCAAATAATCCAAATATTTTTAAACCGAAACGAGATGAATTAAGGATATTAATTTTGGCAATATTGAAGTGATCCCTTACTAGTTTAAATCTATAATACTGTGAATGGGCTGAGGGCTGGAGATGTTGGTTTAGAATCAGTTATGATCTATAAATATGATGCGACTTAATTTAAAATATTAAGTACTAATATGAAAACCAATCTATTCATATTTATATCATTACATTAGATTGTTAGTATATATGTTTATTGTTTATGACTATTGATAGCACATGTAGTCTGTGTCAATACTAAACATTGTGCTTTGTGTATGATACTTGGTATTAATAAGGATGAGTTAGTCTAATGCCATGAATGGTTAGAGATTATGGCAGTGATATTTACTATTGATACTTGGTATTAACTCTAGTAGGATTGGAGTGATTATTTACTAGCTTAAACTAGTCGTACCGGCGAAGAACTAAGGGACAAAGAGAATGATGTAAAATCAGTTATGGTTTATAGATATGATGTGGTTGAGTTTAAAATAATGGACACTAGTGTGAAAACCAACTTGTGCATATATTGTCAAGTTAAGTTCTTAGACATGGACTACTGGCATAAGGTTTGTCAATATGTATTTTTAGTATGCATTATGATTATGATATGAATATATGGTTATGTTAGTATTTGGTGATTTTGGTATTTGGTATACTTTATATTGGTATTTGATTATGATTAATTTTATAGTTTTGCAACAGATCTCGTAGAAATGTTATATTACTTTCAATAAAAAATTATTTTAATATACATTTTTTTTGATTTTTTTAGTATATTCATAATGATATGCATAGAATTATTACTAATTTTTTAACTTATTATCTCTACTTTCCCGCATCTTTCAGAGAATGGCGATAACGCATATCCAGAGTCAAGCATGAACATTAGGTGTGAGACTTAGGTTTTATTTTTATATGATCTGATGTTGATTTAGCTATTTTGATATGTACATTTAGGATGACATCTAAACCCTTTTATATATTAGTATGCTGACATTATAACAATATTGTTAAGGAATATGTTATATATAAGATATAGCTTATGTGGACGTCTATATGATATATATAAAGTTTAATAGGTTTTGCACGTTTTTATGATTTATTATAAGAGGCCATGCTGTGATTGTATTGTCCAAACCGGGCTCCAAAAATAGGAGTCTGAACATTTTTAAAACCTAGTACACATAAATTTATTAATTTTTTATTTTAAAAAGATATTAGATTTAAATATAAAAATCTGTTTTCTATTCTTCATGATATTTTTTTTCCAGAAAACACTCCCAACCTTTTTTTTTTTTTTTTTACAACAGAACACTTACTATCATTAAAAAAATAGTAATAATGATAAAAAAAAATTATGGGTGAACTGCCTTCCAGTCCCAAGTGAAGCGGCCACAGCCACTTTAAGCCCAAGCAGTTGCAGTGCTGCCCAATAGAAACGGCAGTGTCATCCCCACCCCTTTTGCCTTCTTTCCTTCCCGTCTCCCATCTCGTTGGAAAAAATTTAACGCATAAGATGCGTAGAAATAATGGAAATCATGGCAAACCTCATCAACAAGCCAGATCGCCACATTCCATAGCGAGGTAAGAACCCTAGCAGGTTAATCATGCTTTCGTATTTCTATATACTTTGTCCTTCAATGCAGTTACATAGATCACGATGAAGTAACGATATAGAAAATAAGATCTTGATATGAGATTTTTTTTTTCCCCACCCGCAGATAAACTAGAATTCTTTGAAAACTAATGTATTGGACAAAAGTAGTTCACAATGGAAAAAAAAAAAAAAAAACAGTAAACCATCATTCATCTTTCCACGAACACATCAGTGTTGAACAAAAAATTAAAGAGCTTACATTGCTTCAACTGTTCTTCCAATTACATGTAAACCAAACGATCAAGACCATATAATTAATCACAACGTCTTCGTCGTCGTCATTTGATTACGTTTGGTGTTTTTCTTGCAATGCATACTTCCTACACGTACCATGCATGAAATTAATTAGCACAGCAAGGAAATCTAGCAGCATGTACATTGAAGCTTGCTAGAGAACGACGAAGGCACGAGAAGTCCCTGTGAAAAATTCAATCGACCCAGACAGGCTCTTCGAAGCACCAAAATGCCTTAATCTATAGACGCCAGGGATCACTGTTTCAGGGATCCTCCACTCGATGGTTGCATGGCTCTGAGAACTGAGATTTGAAGGCCTCCACCACTTGAAACGCAGACAGAAATCATCATCATCATAGGCAGGAATCCAAGTACTGCTGTTCTTATCTTCTAACATCTCCACGAGAGAGAATGTACCGTTAGTTAGGAGGTCATTCCTAGGGCAAGCAGACCAAAATGTGGCTGTCGCCATGCCGCCAGGCTTGAACGTAGAATTCTCAGGAACATCAGTACCGACATCCCCAAACTTCACACCGCTGGGAGTTGTGTCCACCACAACTCCAGGAAGCAAACTGATTTGCTTGTCCAAGAGATCCGGAGGTTGTGGGCCTGGTTGGACGTTTTGACCACTGACAAGGGAAGAAGCAAGGTTCTTGAACTCCTGAATGTAGGCGCTCAATGTGTGTGGACCATATAATGTTGATGCTCCCTGAGAGAAAAAACCATAGGCATCCTAAAGCATGTTAGAGGAGAAAGCCTTTGTGCACCGGGTGCGGTGCAGCTTGTGCGCACGCGTTCAACGATTGGTGCGAGTTCAAGAACAGAAAAGTTTTTTTTTTCTTGGCATGCGTTACACACGACGCGTATTAATCATCAAGCGCGGTGCAACACCCTGATGCAGCAAGACTCTTTTCATGTTAAAGATCTTCTTTAGATTAGAAGGCTACTACATAACCTATTGGAATCGATGTTAAAGCTGGTTAAATGAAAGAATCAGGTCACAATTGACAAGTTTGAAGCATTGCCTTAGGTATGATAAATGTAGTTGATAAGGGTCATAAGTATGCTACATCAACATTAAGGGAATGATGTGTGAATGCACAGTATCATTGGCAAAAAGTACCTCGATTGATTTTTTTAGGGCCTCAAAAATAACTCTATTGATAGAGCCAAATAATAGAGCTGTAGTTGCAATGATGAACCTTTCAAGAACACAAAATAGGTTTCAGAATTAACAATATCTGAGACTAAGTCAATAGGAAAACATAAGATTATTGTAGGAAATTCAAAATTGATGGGGTGAAGCATATCAGGGAACAATATGATATGATAGATGACAAGCAAAGAGGATTCAAAGGAATAATTATATGTATGCATATAAAAGATTGAGATATGTGACAGCCAAAGCAAGTTTCTTTGGTTATATGTACCTAATCGATGCGCATATATGTGTATGTGTGTATGTAACCAATTAATGCCTTTTGTTATCACCATTTCAAGCCAAACTAATAATGGGAAGATGTGGCTAGCAACATGTTTCTCAATGTATATAATCAGAAATACTCCTAGCACATATTGACAGAACCTAAGCTAGCAAATTAAAATTTTAGGGGTCCAAATAGATTTGATTCTTGGATATTGGCATGAACAAGGCATGATATATAGTTTGGATGTGTGGAATTACTAGCAATAAAAGACCTAACAAAATAGTAAATTCCATGTTATGATGGACTAAAACTACAAACCTCATATCTTTGGATCTGGTACTCTTCAAAGGTCGTCACATATTGAGAGTACGTATTCGACAACCCAGCAATAACCATGTGAATGTCACTACCTAATTCACCATTGCCACCACTGGCGAGCACTGCTTGCACAGCATCTCTGAGACGCCTCCCAGCCATTGTTGTGAATTCTTTAAAGATAAACAATGTTAGAAAATTAGAGTCATCATAGAAATCAACCTCATTAAGGAATACGTACCAAAAGAAATACAATATAAGAGAGTCAAACAGAAAAAAAAAAAACAAAAATGAAGACTAAACAAGGAGAAGATATATTTATTTTGCTGAACAAATAAGTAAAACGTACCACATCACCATCTTGATATTAGCACACCGTAAGAAAGAAAAGCAGAAAATACACACACATATACCTCCAGGAACACACAGGATGACCACTTGTCCTATTTGGATTATCTGGATTGGAAGTATCGAAGGCTGAAGGGGAAAATGCAAAAGCTTTCAGATGTATGAAACAAAAAAGAGAGCTATTTATTCTGCAAGCAGCACAAAAGAGAAACTATAGCAAGATAACACAAGTAGCACGTACAACCATTCAAATAAAATGTGAATGAACTCAAATACGGCTAGAGAACCCAGTTATAAACATTAAAATAACAATCAGCAAGCATCACTAATCCACCCTAGGATGGTTTTATTCAGTACAGTAAACCTGGAACATCACTGCCAGTCGGACCAAAAGAGGTAAACCGGCCACCTATATCCAGGCTGATATCTTGATAGTACTAGAAATGCAAATAACCTGATAATTAAGAACTACATTAAACCAACCAGTCTTCAAGAAAAACAGTGACCTGGGTGGTTTAAGCTGGTGAAGTGGCCTCTTGTCTGGTTTGATTTCTTGATAGGAAAGGAAATACAAATAACAAGGTAAGAACTAGATCGAACCAACTGGATTTTGAGAAACTGCTTGTGTAACTCAAGCAGTTTACATAGGAATGAATTGGGGTTCTTCCACCTTTGACAAATAACATTTGAAATGGTGGTTGATTGGAGGTTTGGACTGCTTACCACTTGTATGGTTTAGGACCTGTGGGCCACCTCTAAAAATTAGATCTATGTTAGTACTTTAATAATCAATTATTTCACTCAAAAAAAGAAAAAAATAACCAATTATTTTTACTTTTATTACAAAATCAAGAAGTTATAGTTCATTTTATTTATTTGGATATTTAAGATATACTCATTAAAAATAAAAATATTAATAAATTCAACCTATTTTCTTGCATTATATAACTTCTCTTAAACTCAACTCAACTTATCTAAGTCTTTTCCCAACTACATGGGGTCGGCTAGTTTTAAAGAATAATGGAGTTTTACGCTGGTTGTCAGCTACCTAACGTAACCGTCCTTCTTTACTCGGACTTGGGACCGGCCTTGACGGATTTATAAACTTCTCTTACATTTTTTTAAAATTAAATGAATCATGGTTTATTTTTTTTATGTTGCAATTAAAGAATAGTACAAAATGTGAGAGATCAATGTGATTTAGAGAGCAATATTTAAAGTAGAAATTTTTCAATAGTTATATATTTTTCTTATACTATATAAATATATTTTTATATATTTTTAAATTATAATCCTGTTTGGTCAATTGATTTGGCGAATAGACAAGTGGCCTAGCCTCTCGGCCAAGATTGCCTCCAGTCCAAGTTTAATGACTACGGTTTTAAACATCTTTATTCTAAAATTCATTTAAACAGGATGAGCATAAAATCATTGATTTATTATGCGCAACTCCCTAAAATAAATGCATGAGACAAGGATGAAAAACAAGTCTACCTATCAAATGATGATTCATTAGAGCCATCCCTTACATTATGCGTATAGAAGTCATACAATCTCCATTCTCCAGATAATCAAAAGCACCGACAACTAGGAATAGATTTCAGCAATTTAATCCACTAGTTTGCACCTAAGAAATCGCAAATTCCCATACCACCCTTGCTTTCTTTCTCTGTCTTCTAGCCCTTCCCAATGTCTGGGGAATCTAGCTTTATTTATGGGCAAACCCTTTTTTTTTCTTAACTTTTGTTTTTCTTTTTTTTAAAGTGCTAGTAGATAAAAGAAACATGTGTAAGATGCTGCTCACCGCCCAATCATATGGTTGCTTCATTTCACCAGTATCAATTAAAATAGGCTTTGGCTGCTGACATTCAACCTGTTCCTTAGATGGCGCTTTCAGTAAGCTCCCACCAATTTCCAGAAAGGATTACCCTGATACATCATCAAGACAGATGACACATAAATACTTGATCAGTATCTTCATGAAAAGATGAGAACAAAACGCTATAACCAACCTTGTTATCCCCTTGCTTGAAATCAAATGCTCCAGGGCCATCGGTGGTTCCTGCAGCAAAAGCAAATCCCATCGCTGCTGGGCATGTTTTGACCACTTCCTGCCCTCCCCCGCTTGAAGAAAGGTTAACCTTGACCTGTGAGAAATCTACGTAAGTGTGGCGATACTCAACCTTCCCTTTTACTTGCTCAGATGCTGTGTTGAAGAGATCCATAGCTTTGATAAATTGCCTTTCACCGATGATGCGTGTGCTTTCAAACTCATCTGGGTATCTGGCACATCAACCAGATCATTCAAGATTGTAGTGATAATTGATTATATAATCTAAAAAAATTCTAAGCAATGGCAGTGATACTACCCTGGGCCACGGCCATAGCAGAGTTCATTCTTCCCATTGCAGGTACTGTGGTTGAAATCACAGGGGAGTCCGGTGTCGATGCAGAATGCTCCAAGTACATTAGGACTAACATCTCCACAATTTGATTGACAGAAGGCAGATACAAATTTTGGTTTGCTATCCTGACCACTCTGGACACGCTGTGAGACACTCAAATAACTTGCTAATCGCCTTCCACCTGATGCCTGGAAGGAGGACGCTAGCTGCTGTAACTCTTTGACTGCAATAAATGAAAAATAATAAATAGAAGTTTACACTAAGAATCATGGGCATTAACCACCAGCTAAAACTTTACTACCAATATGTAACATGAGGTTATACAAAGAATGGCTAGAAGAGCAGAAACTAGTTTTAGACGCACACTTCTCATGTGGCTGAGGAATTATGCTGGAGACTCTTCGTGGAAATCCGTTTAGTCTGCTGCCAGCTCCAAAAGCATCATGGTCTGTACTGTTGATTCCTTTAGGAAAACCGTTTTGTTCAGCCCAGTCCTCCATGAAACGTGAAGCAGCGCCTTTGTTGTCTCCACTTATCAAGGAGTTTGTGCGACTCATGGAAGTTCCATGAGTTGCAAACCAGTTGAAACTTCCAACTGGACCCCATTTATCATCTATAAACTTCAGCAGAGTCATTTCTTTATCAACATCATACTTGTGTTGGCTACGCTCTGCAGCAGGATTATTTAGGTAGGCACTAGGACTGCGATTGATACCAGCATCTTGGAGCTCTCCTGAAAATCCAAAGATCCAATTCCATAACAAAGGATAATGTAACTATTAAAGCTAATATGAAGTACAGGACAAGAAAAAAAAAAAGAGTTTTCTCAGAACAAAAGTAAAACTACAGACATTTCACTAAATCCAACTAAAATAGTATCATGGATTATGCATCTGACAATATCTCTAGTTAGATGTGTAGGCTAGATAAATTACTGGAGCAATAAAAAACACCAAATCGGTGCCTTGTCGGTTGACAAACCTTAGGGGAAGTAGAATAATAAAACAGAGCATCAATTGAACAAATCCATAACTCTCACACACTTACATAAATGAATTTGCATGATATTTTTGGTGTGCGTATTTTATCACGTTATTCTGACGATAGGAGAAAAGACAGCATAAGCACTTGATGTTATGACTCTCTTTACCTCTAACCTTGGTCAACCAGCTTACATTACTAGTAGACACACTCCAGGAATAACTCTACTGAATAGAGGAATATGAAATGTTTGAATAATGGTGATAATTATGACAACTAAAATGATGGCAGCAGTAATTACCACAACCACTTGCAGAAAGAACACCTGAAGTAAAAAGTAAAAACTTTAAGACCATATTATTTAACTCTCAAATAAAGAAAGATTTTGTAGACAAAGAGTCAATACAAGAACCTCTTTGTGCTTTATAAGTTGATTGATTTAAACCCCAGGATTGTGATACTATTCTAACTCTCTTTACATAACACTAGCACAATTAATTTAGCGTATACTAAAATTACATGTGTCACTAAAAATTGACTGTGCAATAGAAAACTTGTCGTTTTAAATAAGTGATTGTAGCGTTTCAAGCTGTCAACTAGAGAAATGAAAAATAGCAGTATCCAACCAGACGCATGAACACTTGTGAAAAATCCTCCACTTTACAATTTGCAAAGCAGAATCTCTCCCTGTACCTTTATTCACAAAGATATTTCCAGGTTGGAGGTTTTCATGAGCTTGTATAATGCTTTTCTCGATGCCATCAACAATGACATCAAATGATTGCCTTACGAATCCAAGAGATGTTACAATATACACAACATATTGAAGATAACCCCCAGGTCCGGCATGAGTATGAATGCCACTGATGGCAACATTTTGTTCATTGTAAATGCCTCCATACCTGTCAAAACAAAGGTCAGACAATAAGATCCATCAGTCCGCCAGATCATTTAAAGTAATATAATAATATCTATGCAAAACTGATAATTGAGCTGAACGTTTGAGGTATATGAATGTTGTGGTAGATAAATTGAAATCCATCCATCCACATGTATATATACACGCATCAAGAGACTAATCAGAAACCCATATAAAGAAATAGCATCAAGGTAGTACCATAAAATATTAGAATTGTGAACTATAGCATTTTGAACCGTCCATGAAACTTCTGAAATCTAAACTGGCCAAAAATACAAACTGTGCATTGCTTAATAAATTGCTAGCACTTGGTTGCAGTGACCAAAGTAACAAATCCACGGTTCAACTATTTATTTGAATGCTCAGAATGAAAGCTTGTTGGAATTAGATCCGAACCTTTGGTGAAGACCATCACCATAAAACCCAAGAATCATCCATGTTAAATCATCAAAAATCCATAAACATAAACGGAAGCGTACCTGAATCCATATTGCTTGATTGCAGTCCTGCGGTTGGCCTTTCAGATCAACATGTACTCTCAGAGAGCCTTTAGAATTTTCTCTAGGCTATTCTTTCTGATGATGGGATTCAGAGAAGAAGATCGTACGTGCAATCCAGGGACCATAACCGCTATATATATAGATAATTTCATCATTATCTTTTGGTATTTCTATTTTAGCACATCATAAAAATAGAAATAATCCCTTAGGTCTCTACACATTAAAGGGCCACATCTAATCAGATACATTAAAGCCCAAATCACTGCTGATCACTTTTACTTGGGTTTAACCTTATTTGACAGTCCGCAATACATAATTATTTCACATATAAGCCCAATATTGGATGAAAAATCCAACAAAGCTAGCAATGCGCAATATGCCTGTAATGATGACAGAAACTTCTACTGTGTAGAATCTCATGGATATTTCCATTCTAAACTAGATCAAGGTTCAGATAGAGAGAACAATTTTTATCCCATTTACTTGGATCCAGAACCATGAATCATTCTTTATCAAACATTCCAATTATTATTATTATTTTTTTTTGCACACTCTTTTATTCACATTCTTTTAGGACTTCAGTTCTATCCTGGCCCATCTGCTCAAAATGAGTCCTCTTACAAAGGATCTACTCATCTTCATTGCACATGTACTGACATCTCAGCTGTGCCTCATCACTTATTCATCAACTAGTGCAACTCCTAAGGTTCCCCTTACATATTCATAATCCCATTGTTTAGAGTTTTACCAATCTATGCAGCATCTTTAGTTCTGTTATGTTTATTTAATGTGCCTAGACCCTCATTAACACGTGGTTCATAATGCAAGGTTCAGACAAACTAATTCAAGAGCAGTATTGCAGGGTAGTTGATCAGGACTTAAGAATAATAGCATAAGAAAGATTTGCGACTCATCACTACCTCGACTTTAGTCTTTCGATCACTTTGATCATGACAAGTTGGGATGCCATGCATGCATCTAGATTCACAAACACCACACGTTTTCCCCCAGGCTCAGCAACAATGAATGAGCGGGCCTTTAGCCTGAAATGAATTCCAGAAGTAGTCTGCTCATTGTTAGCATACCCCATCATGTTGACGTCGGCTGCAGGTCCTGTTATGTCATAGCTCCCAAGCCCAATCAAGTATGTTGAATCTGAGAGAGTTTCTCTGCAGTTATGAAAAAAGAGCACTAGAAGAAGCCAAAACCAAATTCTTGCAAATGCAGTATGAGCATAGTGGCAAGAAAGAAGAAATAGTTCCATTGGTGTCGAGAAAAAGATCCAGTTGATTAGATGTGCCAAATCAAATATAGCAGCTGGAGAATGAGGAGGAAAGAAAACTGAATTAGTACATAGCTGAAGGGGGAAAAAAGTCTAGAACTAATTAAATTGAAACAAAAAAAAAAAGCATCCATAAAATTATACAATTTGTGATGACAGAGACTATAACGTGTCATGTTCCCAAATCAGAGGCATAGCATATCTGTTAATAGTTGTAATTGAACCATCAAATAATTAATCAGAAGAAGCAGCATGACATTCTAGCATTAAACAGGCATTTGGCTTCACAAATTTATTACTTGTCAATCAGTTGCAAGTGCTGGCACTTACAATAAGGCTGCCAACTTAAATATGGCCACCGGATTTGTTGCATGTTGAAAGGACCACCATTTATATATCACTAAAAGCATGCTGATCTTATGAAAAACCTCAATCAGTTTATCCCATTTCTATCCATGTAGCCTGTACAGCCTGAACTTTCAAGAAGAAAGCAAAATCTTTCAAGAATATCCGTGGACAAATTTGAATTGTACTAGATGTTTTGCTTGGTAGGATCCATGAAACCAGTGACTCCATCTCAACGGAATGGAAGGCTGTCTTAGTTGTCTTGTCCCATCCTATCTCGGTTATAATATATCATAGTATTAATTTTAAATAGATTTAATTTATCGTATAAATATAACTTTTGAAGTCCAAATATGTTTAAAATTAAATAAAACATTAAGACTTCATATATAAATTTTTTAAAGAAAAAAATCCAAGCAAGAAAAACATCCAAGCAAGTAACTGGATGCCTAATTGAATGGGGGATTAGGAGATGCTAGACATCTTGTTCCATGAAAAAACTGCAACACCTTTATCTCACAAGATTTAAAACCATACATGTATGATCATTCTACAATCTCACAATCTTCCATCTCATAACCAACCATCCCCATAACAAAAATTATAATCTTCACACAACAAGGACATTAGATCCAATATATGTTATAGGTTTATAAGTTATATACGTGAATGATGATTCGAAAAAGCACTAGTTGGGAATGATTTAGATCTTTGTTCAAGATTCAGAAAGTAGAGAAGAGAAAATGATAAAGACATAGATGTGAATGAATTGCTTTAAAAGATGAGATACCTCTTTTTTAATTGCAACGAATGATTCAAATCAAGCTTTACATTTATGGTGACAAGGTGCTCTTGTTTTCAGCTAGACTTATAACTTCATAAGTACTTTTAACAACGTTTGCAGCAGGGATCCCGAAATTTCTAAACCCCAAATGTCCAACGATACTACTGGAAATCCACATTAACTGAAAAGTTAAACGCTACTATTACTTTCATGAGGAAATTATAGTGATAACCAATATCCTGTTGTGTTTATTACGACCCATGAAAGCCATGGATTCTGAAAAAGTCCAATTATAGAATGACAAAATTATAGTATAACAAAACAATGTCATAACTAGAAAAATTCAGCTCAAATCTTCAAATCGAATCACTCCGAATGTCTGCCTTTAGGAGCACTCGTGTTTTCCTCATCCAGATGTCTCACAAAACCACATCACAATAACGAATTCAGGTGCCAAGTACCGAAGATCTTGATGCTAATTTTATATAACATCCTCTAATAACGAATTCATGGTACCATATACCTAAAATCTTGATGCTAACTTTATAAATCTGGTTTTCTTGGAAGCATTGGTGCAAAGCTCGCCCAGCTAAAATCTACGAACAAATTGATCAAATTGGATGTATATACATGTACCTTGCAACTCGAAGACAACCCATTAATCCAACTCCAACGCTTCTAGTTCTAAACACAGATGGAAGTTTGATGGGCTTCTCATTTACCAGGCGAGGGACATAGGATCCTGAAGCTATCTGCTATGAAAAGAGAAAAAAACCCAATCAGGATTGAAGCCTTTATATAATTTGTCAGCAGAGAAAACGAGCAAGTCATCTATATACTTCCATGGGAGATGGACAACGGGTCGAAGGAAACCAGTGAAAGCGCCAAGGCCCAGTGGGAGGCAAGACGAGAGGACGGCCGGGTTTTTCTTTTTATATAATATTTGAAAGCCAGCGGCGTGAGGAAGCTGGAAATGTGAACGTCGGAAGAACAGCGGCGTACACGCAATGGCTCTCAGACCCAACGGTAATGGCGCGGTTTTTTTAATGTACAAACCTTACCATCACTGGAGTCTAGAGGGTCCAAGGTTAAATTAATGGAAATTATATTTAATTATCAAATTATAAGTTAAAGATGTGATCCATCTATTAATATATTATTTTAAACATATTTCAATAAAAATACATAATTAAAAATTTTCAACCTATTAAATTAATATATATATATATATATGATGCTATCTAAATTATATAAATTTTAAACCTCATGGACTAGAAATTGATATATATAAATAAATTCTTGCTGTTTTTTTTAAGTACCAATGTTCTAAAAGAAATGAAATGCAAAAAGGATGAATATTATGAATTTCAATATAAAGTGAGCTTTATAGGGTTCGATATTATATAGGGTTACTAATGTGAATATTTACCATCTAGATTCAATCTATATTTTAATATTTCTTTAGTATTACTTGAAATATTTTTTTTATTTCTTTAGTCATGTTATTGTAGTTTGGTCATGTTAGAAATATGTGCTCCAATCACTTGATAACATAAAAAAGAATATATTATATATTTTTATACAAGATTGTTTTCTTTTCATAAAGCTATTCATGCATGTCAAGATTTAATAAATTTTAAAATATTTTTTACATAATTATACCAAAAAAAGTTAATCACTGTATATAGAAAAAAAATAATATCGTTCCCTTCTTCATTTCCTTTCAAATGTTTTTTGGCATCATTAATACATGCTCCAACACCATAACATCAGAAGGAAATCGATGTAAGGAGAAGAATGATAGATATTAGATAGTTCTATCTAGGGTTGGTGCTGTTAACAGGGCTGTCCAAAAAATATCACATGAAATATTACAAGAAAATGGTTTTAAACTTCCCTCTTAAATTTTTTCAATAATATTTTATATTTCCTATAACGTTGATTATATTATTTCTTAGTAAACAAAGCCAATCCTTTTCGGACAAGGACATTGAAAAACACCACACTATTATACTATTTCCGCTCCCTTCCCTAAGTTGTCGCAAGGAAAATCCACTCCCTTCCATGAGTTTGTCACAAGAAAATATTAATGCACCATTCTTTGAAGCAATAAGTGTGCATCAGTCATACAAATTAATCATTCATGTATGCTAATGTACATATGATACAAGATAAAATTTAGTAAATTATTATATGCATACTAGCATGCACGAATAGTGAATTTATATGGCTGATGCATGTTTGCTGCATCAAAGGCAAGACTTTTTCGTTATCACATAAGAAACCTGATGGGCCCAAATGATGATACCTGAGCCTGAGCTCGGCTTCCGCCTGTGGCCATGGGTGCCAATGGGAAAAGGCCAAGGAAATGCGAGCGGAACGATGCACGTCTTCACAGCCTTCCGCCATTGCTAGCCTGGCAGCGGCAACGCTAAGCACCCAATCTTGCTTATAAGTCACAGCCTAACATTGTCATCTTGTCGCAAAGGTCATGAAGAATCGATGATGACCCGATGCTGGAGATGATATTATTATTATTATTGTTTTGTTTAGAATGCATATATTAAAAGTATAACAAATATGAATTTTTTTTTTTTTTTTTGGTACAAACGGTGGTTCAAACCACCCTAGATCGGGTTAGACCCGAGATATCATAAGCTAATAACTGAGACAAAATCGAAGGGCAAAAGTCTCTAGGATCCCATCGCCAGTAACCAGAGTGAGAGGCCACTCTGGAAGCAATCCAGTCCGCAACAGCGTTGGCTTCACGGTAAACATATCGAATCCGGATATTAGATACCTCCAAGGTCAAGAGCGAATGTCACATGATAGAGGGATAGGAGGCAAATGGGAAGTGTGCTCCCGACGGATCCAACGAATAACAGTGCTGTAATCACCTTCAATGGTGAGACTGCGAACACACAGGGTACGAACAGCATAAGATATACCTGCCCATGCCACATAAAGCTCAGTCAGAGATACTGAGGAATCAAGAAGACCAAAGCCCCTTGCCGCCAGCATCCTACCATCCGCATCCCGAATAACATAAGCAGATTCAGCAACCCTGCCGCAGACACTCCCATCAACAAATATGAAATTATTGACTAAATAGTAAACGTTCATACCTATTCAAACCATCTTATTGTTATTTAAAAAAATTTTGTTGTACTACATGTGATGCAACAGAAACTACAACGCATACGATAATTAATGCACAATAATATGCATATGTGTTAAAAATAAAAAAAATATTATTAAAATAAAAAATATTTTTATTTTTATCATGTATATACATATGCATTATATGTCAATCATCATGTGCGACATATTTATTCTGCATCGCATGCAGTAAGACTTTTCCTCGCCATCTTTCCTCTTTTTCTAAAGCGACTCGTAGCTGCTGGTTTGGAGACCAGCCAATATTTACCGACATAAACTAAGCCAGGTCTGAATCTCATCCAATTTTATATCGGTTTCGTGCCTGTTTGTTAACGGCATTTAATAGCCCTATCCGTCCAATCTTGTAAAAGATGTTGGATATTTAGTGCCGTTAATTTGTGATAAACCCTATTCTTTTTTAACAAAATCCTGTTAAGAATATATTAAAGATGGGGTAATGGTTGCTTTTTTTTTTTTTTTAATGAGGTAGTGGGATGATTATATCAAGGGAACCTATTATTTCAAAATGGTAACCACCATAATAATGATAAAAACTAAAATATGATAAATTAAATATTTTTTTTAAAAAATATTTGATTACTAATTCTTGTTAAATTTATTGTATCAATCAATTACTAGCTTGTGCATTTAGTTTTAGTAATTTTTTAAAACTTTTAAAGCTTAGTCACTGACATTTACTACTCTCCGTTAATGTTATAGTAGCCTCAATGACATGCATACAAAGGTATTAGATTATAATTTTTTTTAAGCATCCTCCACAAGTCTCACCCTTTCTTTTCTTATTTTCTATTAAAAAAAAAAGAATAGTGCCATTACTAAATACCTTAACAAGTTTTTGGTATAGTTGTCAGACCTGATTCAAACATTGACTCAATCAAAGACTCAAATCATTGGATCAGATTCAATCCTTCAGTCACTAATTGAACCATTGATTTAATTATTTTAATATAAAAATATTTTAAATTCTCATCGGCCCTTGCCATGGTAGCTTGCATGGCCTCCGTTGGTTTCGTGACGTGTTAGATCGGAGGTCCACTTTTTTTTTTTGGTACAATCGGACGATCACACAAGTCTCGTGTGAATTAGCCTAGAAAGGTCAGAGTACACAATTTGAAGAAATAAAGAAGGACAGGGGTCGCCTGGCTTCCATATCCACGGTCCAGTATGCTGCGCCACTGAAATAGCCACCTAGTCCGCTGCCGAATTAGCTTCGCGATAAATATGACGGATCTGAGCACAATCAACCTCCCAAAGGATAGTCCAAATATCCATAAGAATCGGATTCGCAGGGCCAGGGGGGCAATTCTCCTTCTGCAGCCATGAAATGACCGACATGGAATCACCCTCAATCAAAAGCCTCCTTGCATGAAGAATTCGAGCAGCATAAGAAATACCCGCCCAAGCCCCGTAAAGCTCGGACATGGGGACAGAGGAATCGAGAGTACCAAAACCTTCAGCAGCCAGCACGTCACCATGATGACCTCGGACGACAAAAGCAGAGCCAGCAACTCTATGGCGGACACTCCCATCAAAGTTGATTTTGATGAACCCTGAAGGAGGGGCTCCTAGGAGAAGAAAACTGTATGCCGATTCGCTGCCGAAGCAGCAGGGGATCCCCAGAGGCCAGAGGCAATAAAACCAACACGGGCACAATCCGCCACCAGAGATCTAATCTTCCTCACTATCCTAAGAGCAGAGATGGAATCATCTGTAAAATAAGCTGGTTTCTGGACAGCCAAATCTGATAAGCCGTGACGGCCCAAAGACCACTCTTCTGCTGAGTATTCCTATGGAGATCCAGAAGGAAAGAGGAGCGAGGGGAGCCCAAATCATCCTGCGTAATAGTATAACCCAACATATGCCATATCCGTCTAGCTCTGGGGCATATGAAGATAGCATACTCAGTAGACTCCTCCTCGAGCCTACACAAGGGACAGATCGGCTGGATAGCCATACCCCTCCGAGAGAGAAGGGCACAGGTAGGCAGACAATCCCACAGAAGCTTCCAAATAAAAAGCTGAATCCTGGGAAGAGTGGGAAGCTTCCAAATCCACCCCGCATCCTCCACTCGCTGGGGCACAGGCCTGTATATCTTCATCAAATCTCTGGTAGGAGCCCTGGAGAGACAAGACTTCTGCCATAGACTAACATCAGATAATCGGCTAGGAACAAGCGGCATAGAGAGAATCCGCCTAGAAATCTCCACGCCGAAAAATCGAGTGACCAAGGGAGATGCCAGGCTGGGGGGATCACAAGAAATCAAATCCTTGACCCTTAAACTAGGAGGGGCATCAACACTGATAAACGAGGGCCACCGAGAGAGAGGGAGCTCTGATATCCAGGTATCCTGAATGACATCAATCGATGAACCATCTCCAATCATCCAAGAGATATTACTCAAATATCATGTCCTGAGCGGCAAACTTCCCTCTAGAAGAGGAGCATCCCTGGGGCGGACTCATATGCAAAGCAGACGACCAATCTCCGTACCTAGCACGCATCATAGTACTCCAAAGGCAATGCGGCTCCAGAAGAAATCTCGAGGCATGTCTAGCAATAAGGCATGCCTTCTAACAATAAGGGACTGAATCCCAAGACCACCTTCTTGGATAGGCATACAGACCGTATCCCAAGATAAAAGATGAATATCGTGCCCTTCTTGCATAGATGCCCAGAGAAAGTCTCTAAAGCATCTCTCGATCCTTTTAAGGCAAGTAATCGGAATAGCTGCATTGAACATAAGGTACAGGGGAAGAGAGGAAAGAACCGAGCGAATAATGATAAGCCTAGCCATCATCGATAGGCTGGTGACCTGCACCCCTCAATCCGCTGATGAACCCTCCTTTCCAGTTCATAAAAGTCAGAACACCGGGGCCGTCTCCCCGTTATAGGGATCCCCAAATACATAAATCTGTCAGTCTAAGTAGTGATACCCGATAAATTAACAATGGCTTCCCTGGTTGACCTAGAGGTCTTCGGGCTAAAACAAATAGAAGACTTAAGAAAGTTAACCCTCTGACCCGATGCCTGACAATAGTGCTGAATAATGGAATAGAATGAAGCAGCATTATGAATAGAGGCCTGACCCAGAAGAATACAATCATCAGCGAATAGAAGATGGGAGACCAAAGGGCCCTGTGAAGCAGCCCTAAAAGGAGCTATCCGTCGGTCTAACTGAGCCTGATAGAAAGCACGAGAAAGATCATCCACGGCCAAAAAATAGCAGAGGGGATAAAGGGCATCCCTGCCGAAGCCCAACAGTGGAGCAGAAGAACTCAGTCGGACTCCCATTAATGATCAGGGAAAAGTAAGGCCTCTGAATACAACCCATGATCCATTCAATAAACAGCCGATCAAAACCGAACTCCTGAAGAGATCGATGCAAAAAGGTCCAACTCAGTCTATCATAGGCTCTCTCCATATCAAGCTTGACAGCCATAAGACAGCGGCTGGCCGGAGCTCTGTGGAGATCATGCATAAATTCCTGAGCAATAAGGACATTATCAGAGATAGAACGCCCTCTAATAAACGCCCCATGTTCAACAGAAATGAGGCGAGGGATCACCAAACTGAGACGACGAGCGAGAAGACGAGCGCAGACCTTGTACAGCGTAGTACATAGACTAATGGACCGAAAATGTTGCGGAAGGGACCCATCCGAGCGCTTAGGCACCAAAGCAATAAAGGTCTGATTCCATTCCACTGGAATTTGTTTAGATAGAAAAACAGTCTGGATAGCCTGAATGACCTCCTGCCCAACAATATCCCAGTAGTGATGGTAGAAAAAAGGTGGGAAACCATCAGGTCCAGGGGCCTTATCCGGACCCAACTCCCAAAGGGCCTCCCTAATCTCCACCTCTGCGAGACCTGGTAAGCAAATAGTTATCCTGGGAAGAAACCTTTCTAGAGTCCGGGACCTGAACAACCGGAGCCCCATCACCAGTGGATTCCGTCCATCTTGACTGGAAAAAATGAAGAAGCATATCCCTGATAGAATGAATATCCTCCTGGCTATGCCCTTCATCATCAACAAGCCTTCGAATTCTATTAGCAGCTCGCCGCTTCAAAGTTACCTGATGGAAGAATCTAGTATTACGATCCCCGTCACAAATCCACTGGAACCTAGATCTCTGCCACCAATACACCTCCTGCTGCCGGAGGAGAGAGTGATGACGAGCAAGCTTCTCTCGGAGAGAAGAGAGGTCAGAGTCCTCCAAAAACCCTTCCTGATCTTCCTTAGTCTGCAAGACCCTAATATCATTTTCAACAAGTTCAACTTGTCTAACCAAATCCCCCAGCTCCGTCCTATTCCACCTGGACAATCTGTGTCTGACCATCTTGAGACGGCGAGATAACTGATATACAGCATTACCCCTAACTGGAAGATGCCAGATCTGAGAAATAATAGTACGAGCAGCAGAGTGAGCAGTCCAAAACTACTCAAACCTGAACTGCTTACACTGAAACTGATCGACCTCCGTGGAGATCAGAATAGGGCAATGGTTAGAAGCAATCCGAGAAAGGTGAGTGACAGTAACAGCAGGGTGCATATGAACCCACTGAGCTGTAGCAAGAGCTCTGTCCATCCTTTCCCAAACCCGAGCAGACCCCTGACGATTATTACACCAGGTAAATTGTGGACCTAAAAACCCCAAATCCATCAATCCAGAGGAGCTAATGAAGGATCTAAATTCATTAATGTCAGCAGATCCAGTAACCCGTCTGCCCCTGCATTTTTACTAGCCTCAGTGATATAATTGAAATCTCTGCTACAATGGAAGGAAGCCCTTGAGCAAGGAGGGAATGCAATTTGGACCACAGAACCCTTCTCTCCCTGTAGTCCGTACTGGCATACACTGCCGATAGAAGCCAGGGGACAGAAGTGCCTTCAGAGACGACAAGACCAATATGCTAATTGCATTGATGGAAATCATCAATCCGAACAGTAGAGAGATGCCAGATAGCCAAAATTCCTCCCGATAGACCAACGCCTCCACCGCATAAGAGGACCACGACTATCACCAGACAACCGGGCCAAACTATCACCAGACAACCTGGTTTCCAGAAGGATACATATGTCAAAATGATGTAACTATAATAATCTACCAAAGGAGGATCGAAAAGAAGGCTTTCGAGCTCCTCTCACATTCCAAAGTAAAATCTTCATTTACAGTTTGGGAGTGACTGGGACCCACCCTGGTCCTCTAGCATAATACTATCAGTAAGACCCCCTTCCATCAGGATGCCTTCTCCAGACATCTGTGATGAGCAGACTTGCGGGCCTTCCACATCAAAATCAAGCCTATCACTCTGAGAAGTCTGTGCCGAGGATAAGGGAACTGGACCCAGTCCCGAAGGGTCAGCAGCATTAATCCTCACAGAAGACCCAGAACCTTTATCAAAAACAGAAATCGCCTTCTCCTGTTCACATTCATGGCAACAGAGGGGGAGAGCAAACCGATCAGAAGACAATAGTTTCGCCCCCCCAATTTTAGACTGAGACTTCTTTCCTTTCCCTTTACTCTTCACAGCATTAGAACGAGACCGAGGCGATAGAGATACCTTCGGTCTGGCTCGCTTCAAGGACCCTGGGAAAGCATCCCTGCTATCCAGTTGACCATCTGCACCCAATTCCAAATCAAGGGCTGCAAAAGGATTCTTGGAGGCAACTGAATGATTCAGACAAAGCTCTGGGTTGCTTCCTTTAGAATGGGTAACAGGTCAGTCTTAAGTGCCGTATTGGCATAGTTCTCCTGAGCCGGCATGCCCACCGTGCCAGGAGACCCGTGGCCCGGCTGCAACATAGGAAGAGTAGAGCGATCCACAAGCGACCTGGCCACCTTCAAGGAAGAGGAAGTCCTCCGGCGGGCCACCTTAGCCGGAGTCACCCAGTCCTTTGAAACTCCCCCCTTACCCAAACGATGCCCGGCGGAAACGTTCTGAGGAGCAGAACCAAATCCAGAAACAGATGAGGAAGCCTAGCTCTGCGCCTTCCCCACCTCGGTCGACTGAGGACCTGAGAAAACTCTCTGATGCCTCACTGCAGCAAGCCACGGCCCGTAAGCAGAGAAAGGAGCAGTGCTTTCCTCATCTGACCTCGCCGGAACAGCACACGGTCCTCCCAGATGCAATGAACCACACCTCGGACAGATCCCCTGAAGATTTTCGTATGCAAATTGCTGCCAAAACGGCTGATTCAGCCCTTGAATTCGAACTCCTGGCCGAAGAGGAAGACGAAGATCCACTCGGATACAGGCCCTGGCAAAAGCTCCCTGTTCTTCGCCAGCGTCGCAGGGTCAGCATAGATGAAATCCCCCGCCGATGCCAGAAAAGATTTGAGGAAATCCAGCTTCCAAAACTCCATAGGGAGATTTGGCAACCTCACCCACACCAGCGCCGACGGGATAGCGTCCTCAGCCGGAGTAAATTCCGGCCACCATGACTCCATCGCAATCACTTGGCCGTTAATTACCCACGGACGCTGCAACACCAGCTGACAAGCTTCTGGTGATTCAAATCGGAATACGTGGCATCGAAATGCCATACTGACAGGAACGATAGCTCCAGAGACTCCGGCGCGTCTGAACTCTCTGATGAAGGCCTTCGCCGGAACCCACTTGTTGAAGGAGCACGCAAGGACAGCTTTGTGCTGCCAATCAACCATCTCAGCTTGGAGATCCGCCTTCGGCACAGACACCACGTCAGGGAACAGAGCCTCCAGCCGCTCGATCTCAGCCGGCGAAGGAGCTGGAGAGACCCAGACGAACCCCGAATCTGCTGGCCTTCTTCCAGGAGCCTGGTCATTAGCAGCCGAATCCGACGGCATAGAGGAAGAAGGGACGGTCAAGAGGACGACCGAAGCAAAGGAGAAGAAAAATCACCGACGGAACGCCGGGAGATCGGAGAAGAAGACCTGGAAGCATAAATCTTAAAGCTTGACCAACACAGAACGAGCACTAGAAACACGAATCTTAAAGCTTGGCCAATAAACCATTGTTTGATGTTGTTATGTTATTATCGGTTGCTTCCTTGGACTTTAGAAATTAGTTATACTTTCTCAACGTCTTACTCCAACAAAAAAAAAAGAAAAAGAAAATTCAAAAAAAAGATAGAATCTCACAAAAACAATGAACAAAACAAAATGATCAAAATACCAGCCTGTAGAATAAACCCGATTAGAAGGAACAGAGAAACCATTGGATTGAGACGTAACGTTGAATCATTTAGAAATCTTCGTCCGTGGTCCGGATACGAAAGCCCCGAAATCCAATGGCTCAAAAATCGAGATACGCAAATAAATGGCCAGAGGTTTCCCTCCTTTTTGATCAAGATAAAATTGACAAAAATCTTCTTTCATTCTTCGTAGAGAAATAAAAAATCTTTACCTTTTGATCCCAAACACGCGTCGCACTTGGAAAGATGGGATTCTCGCACTGTTGCCTTCTTCTTCTTCTTCGCTTTCCGAGAAGCCAAATTCGTTTGCTTAAAGAATCTCAGACGCCAAGACCACCGACACCCAGTCCAAAATCCCAGAATGCCACGGAAGCCTCCTCCCAAAGATTTTACCTTTTTTTTTTTTTTTTTTAAGTACAAACGAAGGATCACACAATTCTCGTATGAATCAGTCCAGATACATCAGAGAACAAAATCAGCTGCAGAAGGATAGGACAGGGGTCGCCTGGCCTCCAGATCCATAAACCCGCATGCTGAGCAACATAGGCAGCAACCCAGTCCACCGCCGAATTGGCCTCATGATAAATATGACGAATCTAGACGGAATCTACCTCCCGCAAAATAGACCAACAATCCCTAGAGTCGGATTTGAGGGACCATCAAAGTAACTTCCCTCAACAACCAAGAAATGACAGTCATAGAATCACCCTCAATCATAATCCTATGAGCATGGAGAATCCTGGCAGCATACGAAGACCCGCCCAAGCAGCAAATAGCTCCAACATAGGAACTGATGAGTCCAAAGTACCAAAACCTTCCGCCACTAATAAATCACCCAGCGGCCCCCGAATAATGAATGCAGAACCAGCAGCTCTACCCCGGACAATCCCATCAAAGTTAATTTTGACAAACCTTAGAGGGGGCCCCAAGAAAAGAAAACAGTATGCCGGCTCGCTGCCGAAACAGCAGGGGAACCCCAAAGGCTAGAGGAGTCAAAATTAACAGCACGAAAACCACGGGCATATTCCGCCGCCAGCACTCTATCTGCCTCACAATCCTGTGATAAGAAAACCTGTCGTTGGAAAAGATGATTGATTCCTCGACAGCCATATATGATAAGCAGTGGCAGACCAAAGACCACGTTATTCAAAGGACCGCACCGGATGTCCTGAAAGAAAGATGAGCGCGAGGAGGCCATAGCATCCAAGTCCCTAGAATAACCCATGAGAACCCATATCCTTCTCGCTCTGGAACAGAGGAATATAGCATGGTCAGAGGATTCCTCCGCCTATCTACACAAAGGACAAATCGGCTGGATAGATAGACCCCTCGAGATAGAAGAAGGCAAGTAGGAAGGCAGTCCCAAAGAAGCTTCCACATGAATAGCTGAACCCTGGGGAGAACAGGAAGCTTCCAAATCCAGGCTGCATCCTCCGTACGCTGAGCCTGCGGCCTAAACATGTCCATAAGATCCCTAGTGGGGGCCCTGGAAAGACAAGATCTCTGCCAAAGTCTAGAATCAGCAGAGTAGCCAGGCAAAGAGGCAACGAGAGAATTCGATGAGAAAGCTCCACCCCGAAAAAGCGGGTTACTGAGGGAGTGTGCCATGAGGGGGGGGTTTAAGGAAATCAGATCCTTAACCCTAAGAGTGGAGGGAACATCCATATTAATAAAGGAGGGCCACCGCGAAAGAGGGAGCTCAGAGATTCAGGTATCCTGGATTACATCAATCGAAGAACCATCACTAATCATCCAAGAGATATTGTCCAAAATAGCCTGACTATGTCTACAAATCTCCTTTCAAAAGAAGGAAGATCCCCGGGGTGGCACAATGAGCGAGCCAGTAACCCAATCACCATATCTCGCACGCATCACAGAACTCCATAGGCTCTGAGGCTCCAGGAGGAAACGCGAGGCATGTCTAGCAAGAAGAGAGCTTCCCTTCTAACAATCAAAGACTGAATCCCAGACCACCTTCATAGATAGGCATACAAACCGTGTCCCAGGATAAGAGATGAGTATCATAGCCCTATGCACAGAAGCCCATAGAAAATATCTGAAGCATCTCTCAATCCTCCTTAGATAAGTGATCGGCATGGCAGCATTCGATAGGAAATACAAAGTGATCTTACCTTT